>KL197717.1:0-121365 GCA_000697665.1 Jaapia argillacea MUCL 33604
ATCCATCTCATTGAGTTTGTGTAAATTATTGTACTCGTAGTTCTCGTTATTCATCACTCTGTTTTCTCGTCTTCTCTTATGCGATTACATTGAGTCTGAAGCTCAAGATGCCACACCCTTCAGACAACCTACTTATCCAAAGTTTGGCTACCTGAAACTACAACCCTCCACGAATATGATTCCTCTGTTGCTCTACATCATCTACTGCCCTACTGGCCAACAGTCCTACCTATCCTTGAAGGAGAACCAACAGACGCTACAAGAACCTACGAAATTGTCCTTTTTCCAATTCAGCCTACAAATCCGGGACTATCCAACGTGCCTCGCTGACCGATGTCAACCAACATCGACCTAGGTTACATCCCTTTTTTTTCCAGATGCTCGAGCCCACTTCTGACACTTCCCCTCGACGATGTCGGTTTTGCGGGTATCGCTCGGAGGCTCAGTCTTAACCGAGATTCTGATGCCGATGCGTATGTCGACATCGTAGCTGAAGGCGAAGATGAAACCGCAACAGTATATCGGTTTGCCGTTACGCCAATCAGGGGGAAATACCGGGAGAATGCTCCAACCTACTTACCGGTCTCCCTCGGTGTATCCACCTTCGAGTCGTTGACCTCCCTGTTCGACGTGCTGGCAAAACCACTTCCCGCAGATCAAGCCCTGTTTGTATGGGATGATATGGGTGACGTATGTGCCAGTATTACATCCATGGAGTCCCATCACGAAGAGCACCTGTGCACCCATCCTTCGATTTCCTTATGGACGTACAAACTTCACATCGAAATCAACGCCTGTATTGATTTCTGCGAATCTCTCGGGAGGCTCTGCGTCATCACTCAGGATGACGAAGTTCGCGTCATGGATTTCGTAGCCTGCCCTCCATCTCGTTGACGGTACGTGCCCTCCGCATTGAAACATTTCGAAGCCCCGATCATTTGCACAAGTCATGTCTTTACCGGTTATGTTGTACGTCCTCAGTTAACCGAAGCTTACTGACCTGAAGTAATAATGGGCGTGGTTTGAGCCTTGATATATGTGAAGCCTCGCTTTCGAGTTCGTCAAAACGACGGCACTCCCATCGAAGCTTCGTGCCAATTGTACAAGGACCAGTGAGGCCAATTCATTGGGATAGGTCACGCTGCTCCTTGAAATGCGTCTTACTCTACGGTCTGTGCTTTGCCGGCTCTGCGGACAAGTTGAAGAGCATCCATAGATATCAACGTCGCACCCCCACCTCTCAGTTCCAATGGCGCTGTCATGTTCCACCTTGTAAGCATAACGAACGACTCCGCCGTACTTTCCGCACATTCTAGAAAGATCTAACCAAGGTGGAGGGGCTCCGAAGTCCCCTTGAAGCACACCCAGGAACATTCGAGCAACGTCTCCCCTCGTCAGATGATAGTAAATAAGTTACAGTGCATCATACGATCTCACGACTACGTCCAAAGCGTTGTACACCTTCGAGCTGGTTCGAGAATGTTCCCCAGTGTAACGACACGTCAGGTCGCGACGCCCCCTCTCCGGGGTACCGAAGATCCCAGACAAGGTTTCGCAGTTCTCTCGTCCACCTAGACGTCTCGGATAGCACAAGTAGACAGGACGTCGAGCGGCATCCTTGGCTCGCTGCGGTATACTACCAGCAAGCATACTGCGGAGTTTCGAAGTCGAGTGTTGAGATAAACGGGACGACCGCCCATGTCGCTCTTCCACGAAGGTCACAAAGGCTGTTCTTGGGGTCTCCGCAGCTGACTTTCCGACCCACTTGCTTCCCTATATATACAAGGAAGGCTAGACGCTTGGTTGGGCGCGTCCCATCATTGTCTTGCCCATCATCCACTTTAAGAGATCATTATAACTCACCTTCGACCATTAGCCCTCGCGTGTTTCTTCGTGTCCTGGATTTGCGCCCATTAGCGTTGAGTGCCGGTACCCTGCATCGACTGCACAGCATCTCGCCATTCACGTCCACGACATTCTACATCGCGAACAATTAGTGATTACCTTGGCTGATTCGAGTGACTTTTCACCGTACCTCTTTGATGGATAACCCTCATCCTCGGATATGTAGCAAAGCAATATGTTCCCTCAAGATGTCTCGTATGGTGACATAGATATGGGGGACGACTTCGATTTCTTGGACTCGCTGGACGACATTGTTATTCCTCCACCATTCGAAGAATTCGCCGCAGGGTAAGTCAACGAGTGTTACGATGACCGCGCAGATTTGTGCTGATATGCGCCATGGCACCAGACCCATTCCCCAGTTACTCCTGCCCTCTCAAAATGACGACACTCCCACATCTGCTACCTTTTCGCTGCCCACACCTCATCATGTTCCCATTAACAACCTGCCGATGCTGCCGACGTAAGTATGGACATTGAGGCATGTTTCTCGTTGGTGCTGACGTCCAGCGTAGGATGTCGTTACCGGACGATAACGTGGCTGATGTGGGGGCGATTCTCGATTGGCTCTGCTCTAACGAGAGCCTGCCGATCCCCGCAGCTCCTTTGATGAAGGACCTCGACTCATTCAGTCAAGAAGCGTCAAGTCGTCCAGGGAGCTTTGACTTCATCTTGAATGAATTAGAAAAATCATCGCTATTCTGGGGGTTGCAGGACGTCCCGGTTTCGTCGCATCCGGATTCCATTGAGACCTGGAGACACCAAGTTTTCGAGAGTACGGAAGCTTCTCCATTGGAGGCCAAGCCATCGACGCCGGGTCTGAAACGACGTCGCTCCGAAGTGAGTTTAGCCTGCGATGAGGGATCAGAGAACGTGGTCGATGAGTCGCGGACACCATCTCCAAAACGACGTCGGATAGAGTTGCCTGATGATTTATGTTTAGTGGGGGATTCGGCATCTGGTCAGTGTTCGGTATGGGCGAACCTCGGGATTGCGCTGACTTTGTTATCAGGATCAGAACCCATCGAACGGCCATCAAATATCCCCAAGAATCGAGATTATTTGTTCTGAGAACCAGATCCATCAGGAGGACCATTCAGGTTTCGTTTTTTACGACCTTGACGCACCATGTAGTGTATACACCTCCCCCCTCCATCACGCACCCCGACTTCGATAGAAGGTTGTAAAGTAACGTGTAATATCATTTATTGTCCACCGCTCTCAAGGCGAACGAGTCGGTAGCGATGTGCAACGTGTTGCAGTGACGCTAGCAGTGAGGTGGAGGGAAAGAAAGAAATTCATATTTGGCTCTGTTTTGTTCTTACGTGCCATCGACGTGTACGACAGTGTCCAAGAGGACTCTATCCTCCTCGTCTTCCTCTTTATCAGTCCTTATTTTCCTCGTCCTCACAGATAGCAATATCTCACCCTACGCTATCTGAGGTCTTTTCGCCATGTTAAACTTCGAAGATGTCGAGGAACGTGACGGTCAGTGCACCCAATTCTCGGTGGTGAGGAGGGCTGATCTCCTTTATGGTGGGATATTTCTGTAGGAGTTCGGTTGTCCTGGAACGTATGGCCTTCATCCCGCATAGAGGCGACTCGAACCGTCGTCCCAATCTCAGCTTTGTATACTCCGCTGAAACAGAGGGACGACCTACCGCCCGTTCTCTACGAACCTGTCACTTGCAAGCCTCCGTGTCGTGCTATCCTGAATCCTTACTGGTGTGTTGATCCTTCGTCTGAAGGAGGGCGTGCGATGGTCGGAACGCATGTGCTGACTCCGTCATAAAGTCAGATTGATATCCGAGGAAAGCTATGGATCTGTCCCTTCTGCCTGCAACGAAACGCCTTCCCACCCCACTACAAAGATATCTCTAATACCAACCTCCCCGCCGAATTATTGCCCAAGTACACTACTATTGAATATACGCTTTCCCGGCCGGTCCAGGTTCCTCCGATCTTCCTCTTCGTCGTGGATACCTGTCTCGATGAAGATGACCTCAAGGCCCTCCGTGACGCCCTCGTTGTCAGCTTGAGTCTCATTCCTCCATATGCCCTCGTCGGCCTCATCACCTTTGGAACCATGGTGGGTCATCCGTCCCTACTCAAAGTCTTCATCTCACTGGGGCTTTTCAGGCTCAAGTTCATGAGTTGGGCTATGCCGAGTGTAGCAAGTCATACGTATTCCGCGGCGGAAAGGAATACTCGCCCAAGCAAATTCAAGATATGCTCGGCCTCAGCACCCAGAACCGTGCCGCGCCCCGACCCGGTCAACCTTTGCCTCCACAAACCTTCGGAGCTGCGAGATTCCTCCTCCCCGTCCAGCAATGCGAGTTCCAGTTGACTGGTATCTTGGAAGCGTTGGCAAGGGATCCATGGCCTGTCGCGAATGACAAACGTGCTTTGCGGTGTACAGGGGTCGCCATAAGTGTTGCAACTGGTTTACTCGAGGTCTGTTTTCCTAATTGCGTCGCATCGGCTCGAACTCAAGCGACCACGTCAGACTACCTTCCCCAATACTGGTGCCCGTATCATGGTATTCTCAGGTGGTCCCTGTACCGAAGGTCCTGGACTTGTCGTCAGCAACGAGCTCAAGGAACCCATCCGTTCCCACCATGACATTGACCGGGACAGTGCGAAACACTACAAACGTGCCACCAAGGTAAGGACGGCCCAGCTTTCGGCCTTCCACCTGTTACTCATGACCCGTAGTTCTACGAAGCATTGGCAAAGAGAGTCTCCAACAACGGCCATGTTGTGGATCTGTTCGCGGGTTGTCTCGACCAAGTCGGTTTGCTCGAGATGAAGTCCTTGACAAACTCTACAAATGGTGTTATCGTACTATCCGACTCGTTCAACACCTCCATTTTCAAGCAAAGTTTCTTGCGGATCTTCAACAAGGACGAGCAGTCGCAATTGCTGATGGGTTTCAACGCTACATTCGATGTTCAGGTCTGTCCTTCGTGATATCAGGTCCGAGCTTTGGAGTTGACTCTACTCGTTTTCAGACGACGAAGGAGCTCAAGGTGTCTGGTCTCATTGGTCATGCCATCTCTGCTGGCAAGAAATCTGCCTGTGTTGGGGAGACAGAGATCGGTGTCGGTCAAACATCAGCATGGAAGATCAACTCTATCACTCCCCGGACAGCAGCCGCAGTCTACTTCGAAGTCGTCACCCCGGCAGGTCAACCTTTGCAAGCCGGTTCTCGAGGTCTCATCCAATTCGTCACCCATTACCAACACGCATGCGGTCAATACCGTCTCCGTGTCACCACCATCGCTCGAAACTTTGCCGAGGCCGGAACTCCTAGTATCGCAGCCTCTTTCGACCAGGAGGCGGCTGCTGTCCTTATGGCTAGGATTGCGGTTTTTAAGGCGGAGATTGATGATTCGCCTGATGTGTTGAGGTGGCTCGATCGGATGCTTATTCGTTTATGCCAGAAGTTTGCGGATTATAGGAAGGAGGACCCGACGAGCTTCAGATTGACGGATAACTTCAGCATTTATCCACAGTTCATGTTCCATTTGAGGAGGAGTCAGTTCTTGCAGGTGTTCAATAACAGTCCGGATGAGACTGCTTTCTACAGGTACGCTATTTGTCGTCGTGTCGCTCCTATGCGTTGCTAAAACGTGTCTTAGACATATCCTCAACGAGGAGGATGTTAACAACTCCCTCATCATGATCCAACCAACCTTGATGTCGTACACGTTCGACGTTCCGCCACAACCCGTACTCTTGGACAGCGTTTCCATCAAGCCTGACTTTATCCTCTTACTCGATACCTTCTTCCACATCCTTATCTTCCACGGTGAAACAGTGGCGCAGTGGCGGAAGGCTGGTTATCAAGAACAGGAAGGGTACGAGAACTTCAAGGAGTTACTCGAGGCTCCCGTTACGGACGCTCAGGTATTACCTTCCGTTTCCCGAAACGAGTGCTTCGATATTCAACCATTTCTATTTATCTAGGATCTCCTTGTCGACCGATTCCCCATTCCTCGGTACATTGTTTGCGATCAAGGAGGCAGTCAGGCCCGTTTCCTTCTCTCCAAGCTCAACCCATCGACCACGCATATGTCGACGAGTATGTATGGTACAAATCCAGCAGGTGCCGGGCAAGCCATCTTCACCGACGACGTGAGCTTGCAAGTATTTATGGAACACTTAAAACGACTGGTGCGTATTTTGTATGATGGATGAGGTCGATTATACTAAGGACTTGCGGTTTGTAGGCTGTCGGGGCACAGACGACCTGAGAACTCTCATCCCTAGAAGTACCTTTGAATGTCGCATTTGGACTCTTTGTTGCTATATGGATACGATTGCCGTTCACCGTCGCGAATTTCATCGTCGCAAAGGGCTCAGCTCCCTCCAAGATATCTCCGCAATATCCTGGTCGCGCTGCGACGTGCACTTGGGGGCGCACTCCCAAACCTAAGATGCATCTCTTTTGCGCCCATGGGTTGCAGCATTCGCCGGCAACAAAGGCCGACCCCAGTCCTAACAAGTTCTGTAGATGCTGTTAAAGCGAGGTTGTCACCGTTCAATTCCCCGTTTGCTCATGACGAGGAGAATCTGCCCCTCCATCCCCCTCAATGGATATAGTCCACTCTCCTAAGCGCTCAGCCGCGATACATCCCTCGACCCTCCATGGGCTCTGGCACATTGGAGGGGCGTTCGTCGCCAACTTCATCCGAATAGCATACCACTATGAATTGACAGATCCACTCCAAATACATCTTCCACCGCGAACGATAGTTTTATGTGCGTACACACGGTGTTGATACAAACAGTTTTTCGGTGGTGCTTGAGACGGTGAAAGATCAACCTAATCGCCATATCCATATCCATGGGTGGCTCTGCGAGACCTCCGCGAGCATGCCAGTTGACCATCCTATATTGGGTGAACCATCCCCAAATGTCAAACATGCCGAGGCCGAACGTAGTCCATCACGCGAACTTCTCTGCTCCCTGTGAGGAGACACATTCGCCCCGACGTCGGGCAGAAATCAAAAGGGGTCGCCATTTCACCATCACCTTCAGAGTATAGCATGACGGATTTCGCAGGTACTTCGTCTTCTGCGCAAATGGTCGACAGGCAAGCATAGATCTGTGGGAAGTTATCCCAGATCATAAGAACATGCCCACCAGCGAAGCGGTAGAAGGAGGCGTTGTGAGGGGAAAGCATCTGTATCACTGGCTGTTTCCCTAAAAATATGGGAACACAAACAGGCATATTTCGCTCCGGATACTCTGGCAGGAGTTTGAGGGTGAAGCGTGCGACACTACCGTGGTTTGGGCCCTCTCCAGAAACGTCCAGGAAGACTTCTTCTATCATGCCAGGATGGATCCTGCTACTCCAAACTCGACCGTCTAGAAAGTCGCTCAGTGGGACGGATAACAGTTCTGGGCTACCTCGCGAGGGAAAGGAGCGCCCTTGATGCGCGGAGAGAGAGAGGGAATGCGGTATATGGTGAGTGACCATGCGTCGCTGTCGACTATGAGCACATTTTTTCGGACGCAGATGATCTTAGAAAATCACGAGGTCTCAACACTTATGACCGTTACATCGAAGATAAGTATGCTGACCTTTTGACAGTTTCCCCCAAACAAGATCTCTCCACAGGAGTCGTCTCGGAAGTTCCAAAAAAAAATTCGGTTGCTGATCGCCCAGGCGGCGAGTTCGTTCGATAGACACATAGCATCGACAACCCCTTCGATGCGTTCCGAACACCGTCCGATGTGAAGAAACCCCGGAGTAGGGGAGAGTGGATGCATTGAATACATGTCGAAGTGGAAATTTCTTCGCATCGTTAGACCTGGGAGTGTGATGTAGAAGGTAGGGCTTACTCGTCATCCTCAGAATGAAAGAAAAGCAAAAAACCAGAACTGTCATCCATTACGTGTGTGAGTGGCTGAATCTCTGTGGAATCCGTTAAGACGAGTCTTTCTTGGACCCGGAGATACGCTAGCGGCTGGTGCGGAAGTATGCTGGATGGGTTGTAGCCCAAGTCCCAAAGTTCAATTATGCTATTATTTGTGGCTGTGACCATGAAACGGCCTCCAGGCAGCAGTTTCAGGGACTCGAAGGATCCTAACATCGCAGGATCCCATTTTGATATGTGAGGATGGTGCCGTTCCAAAATCCGAGTTGCGTCAGGTTGCCATGTGGAATATCCTCGGTCTATTCTGGACTTGATACGAGCCAAAAATCGCTCAGGTAGCGTGACGAAGTGTTCAAGGAGAGCCAAAGACAGTTCCGCCATTGGAAATGTGGACAGCAGCACACCATTCCGGGACAGCCTACGGCGGAGGAGGGTCATCCAGAGGGTCCGTTCGCGAGTCGACATGGATATCGACTTGCAACACTGAGATATGACTCATAAACCTTGTTGTCTGCAAATCTGATGTCGAAACTCACCTGACGCAAAGATACTACGTCTTCGACATCGAGAAATGTTTGAATGTGGATCAAAGTATCAAAGGGGATACTGGATAAGTTCATATTCGATAGATCAAGTGCTACAGTTTTCCAGTGCTTATAAAAAATCCAGCATGGAATTGGAGAGCTGAGGGTGAGGCCAGAGGGGCAATTCTTGAACTTGAAGGCGAAAACTTGGTGTGTGTGCCCACAGCCGTAACGCTCCGTAACGCTGTTCTTATAACTGTGACATGTCCTAGCCCATGCCATCCAACCATGGCTACCTTATCTGTTTGGATGTTCACATCCGCATCCTAACATACTTGGATCCCCACGATATACTCAGTCTTCGTAGGGTGAGCGTTCTGATGCTATAAGCCTACCTTCCTCCCTCAAACACGAATTAGTGCTGTCGATCACTCCACGGGGCAAGCGTGGAGAAAATCGTCTGGGTTGCTGCCTTCCTCCGCGTCTCATCCAAGCTCGAAACACCCGTGCCCGAAAAATTATCATTTATCACCTTTTCGCAAGCAGAATTGGAGCGTATTGCGACATCTCCCCACAAATTCATCTCCCGAATCAGGCGAGCAGTTGTTCAAGGGCGCACTTCCGTGGACCCCGCCGTGACGCGATATCTAACACGCTCCCCACTGCTAGAGCCTCGTCATTTTCATCGACTGAAATTGGTTGCTGGAGGGCGTTTTCTGGACACCTCCAGTGAAGATGGCTTGTTGGAACTTTGGGACCTTGGCTACCTTCCATCCACCTCGCTCCCCCTGCACCCTGTGGCTTCGACTACTGTGGCAGGCATCGCTAGTTTTGACGATTCCCTCCTCGTCGATGCCCGCGAAGATGATTCTGGATTCACCGTCCTGTTTATTTCTTCGAACCAGTGAGCGAACCTCTCGTCAGCACTTAGCTACCCTCCATCTCACCCATTACTGCTTACTCTTCAGAATGACCCACAAATTTACAGTCTTCGCTGTTGAACCCACTGTCCCTACTCCAAAGTTCGAGCCCATTGCGACGCGTGAAACGAGTGCGTTTCCGATTGGACCTTTCTCCCTCTCCGACTTAGTTGTTGGATGGATTGAGCAGGGAAGGGTGGTCCATTTCTGGGATGTTCGACAAGATCTTCACTTCCACGAAGCGTCGCGGTGTTGTTTCCCGGATAAGGTCGGTCTTCCAGGTGGCGGTTCTAAGGTAGCTTAGACGGCGAACTCAAATTTGCATACTTTCTGAAGATCATCCCAGTCGACAACCAATTATTAATCTTCGAGCGTTACAAGCGACGGGTCCACATTCATCAAATTCCAAAGATCTATTCCCATCGCCGGGGAGGTCGTAACAATCTCGGACCAGAGGAAGGTCGATCATCGCCAGCTTTCACCCAAACCCACGATTTTTCAACCAAGATAGTCAACAGCATTCATGATGCTGTAGTACTCAAGGACAATAACCATCTATATCTGGGTCTCTTTGCTGGCGATCAATCACTTTGCCAATTTTCGCTCCAGCCCTCTGATCGTTCAGCAGCTGGTTCGAAAAGGTGGCGTGTCATACCCGCACTCTTTGGGAAGTCTTTCCTGAAGAACAACAAGAGTGCCAACTCCCGCAACGCCCTTCAAGCTCGGAGCAGCTCAACATTCAGCGATCACGAGATTTTGCTCGTCTGGAAGGATTTCACATTTGGAATGTATGCGGCGTTGCAGACGACCAGTCCAGGATACACCACTTCAGAAACTTTGGCAGTTCAGCTGACGAAATTCCCTCAGGGCGAGGAGTACGAGACTCGGTTTGATTGGTCTCCTCTGCTTGCGCGACTGGTCCACCTTTCACCTCATGGGGTGCTACAAGTCTTGGATTTCGTCCATCCACCGGCTTCTTAGCATCTGTATTTTGCTTTTTACCTCCATTATCCATCTCTCCAGAAATCCCCCTCGCCTCTCGACACCTCGACACCGCCTATTCAGTGAGCGGGTTGCGAAGGCCGATGGTTTGAAACGCGATGTATAACGAGCTGGTTAGATGTAGAGAGTAGTGGGTGAAGAGAGCGTTGGGCCATGGGAGTTGGAAATTCCGCCATTTCGATGTCAGATTAGTGTTGCAGAATGCCAATGACCTTGCCTCTTCTCCTGAAGCATAGGCCCCGTCACACCAAAGTGACGTGTGACATGTCGAGATTAATATTCTCTGACTCGGGGTCATTGTCTCAAATCCTTCCGTCCCTGCGTTCCAAGTCTGGTTTATTGTCCATCGGGTACACCTTCAAGTTGGATATGCTGTCAACGTTGTGTATCGACCTCCTCATCCGTATATTCTCTCACATGGACCCACAGGACATAATCAACATTCGTCAGGTGACGATGTCGGTATTGTTCACCACCGCAGCTGCCTGATCTTTTTCCATTTGTTCAGTGTTGTAGATCCCTTCACGAAGCAAGTCTTCGGCGGATAGTTTGGATTGACGCTGTTCATCGTATCGCATGTGGATCAAAGGGAGTTGGGATGCGTTTTTCTACAGATAGGATGTCGATACACGAATTGGAACATGTCGCGACCGCCCCCCACCGATTCATTTCCCGAATTCGACGAGCTTTGAAGAGAGGAGACAACTTCCTGCTGCCTATTTCCAACCGACATCTGAGCCGTGATACTCCATCTGGCGTACCGCCGGCTAGGTTGACGATGTTTCGGCTCCTTCCTGGTGGCCAATTTTTGATTACCACCGGTTCTGACTGCAAGTTGGAGCTTTGGGACCTTCGATTCGCACCCAATGCTTTGATCCCTCCTTTACCAATTGCATCCATTGTTGTCCCAAATTTCCTGCCGGAAGGTGACGAAGATTCGCGGTTGATCATACAATCTGTTGAAGATGGTTCGGGTTTCTACGTCTTGGTAGTCGCAGCTCTCGAAACGCCGAGCGGTGATGAATGGTGGGACGTCTCGTCTCGATCAGCTCATTCTACCCACCTAACAAGAATGTGCTCTTCGTCGATACTGCAGTGATGTCCAAATCACACTCTTGGTCATCAATCCTTGCCTTCTCACACCCCGATTCGAAGTTATTGCCACACATAAGATGCAGCAAGCTTGGCTCCCTCGTGCTTTTTTCGCAAACGGCATCATCGGATGGCCTGGTTACCGTTGTATTCATTGGTGGGATTTTCGTCGATGTTTGCATTGGACTTTCGAGTTGGATGAAAGTCCTGATAAGGTTTGTCCCATCCCCGCCTCAAACCGCTCCATCGATAAATCTTTGTCTTCCTTGCCATCAAAAGTTCATCTGTATCGACAACCATGTTCTCGCTGTGGATACTACTACCCGGGCGAAGGTCTCCGTTCATCATATCTCAGACCTTGGCGTGGGCGTGGGCGGACCTACACGAAATGGTTCAATGATCCAGAAATACGACGTTTTTCAGATAGTGTCCGACTACACCCACACTTTACAATCCGAGGGACCTGATTGCCCTTATCTTGACTTCATCACACTAAATGGGCCGCAGGACATCTATCGCTTTTTCGTGGCATCTCCGTCTGTCACTACCGATGGGGTGACTGACGGCAGCGAAGCCGCATCACTCGCCCTCCTCGGGAATTTTCCTTTGGGAGATAAGGGCCTGGCATCTCACTGTGCGGATGTTCGGATCAGTTCGACCTTCTGCTCGCGCGACAAAGCCTTAGTTATCTGGTATAATTATGCGAAAGGGATATGTGTCGCACTGCCAACTTTGAGCGTAAGTAAGGGTAGGTATGAGGATGAGGGGGGAGAGCAAACGCAGAGCATACAGCTGTGGAGAGATCCAGGAGAAGATGATTACAAGAAGTACTTTGATTGGTCTCCCTCTTTGGGAAGGGTGGTATTGTTGACTCCTGATGGCGAAGTTCAGATAGCGGATTTTGTCCCTCCAGCTTTGTCTGAATGTTGTCTGCACTCCTAATTCCTTGCATGGTCTGTTATTTTTTGATGAAGGGCATGTTATGGGGAATCGGATGGAAATCATGTTTGTCTCCTGTTACCCTTATGGCCAACTACCCTTCCCCCGGTCTGCTCCAGTTCAGGCTGACTCGATAATTCGGGCTTTCCACTCGAGGATTAGATTCTAGCAATCCTTTCTATGAACGCATTGTCAAACCTTCGTACTACTGCCGTTATCGTCCGCGTCCCAGCTGGTGCATGCGTGAAGCCAACTGACGAGCTTAGCATTCGTTAGGCGAGGGAGTCTTATGACCCTGTTCGTTCCCGTTGTCGAATATCTCGAAACATTCTACGCGCCAGCCCTTAGGCATCTTTGAATCCGTATAGACGAATGTTCGAACATTAGGGCCGAAGTTAAAGTGCAGGCAGCCAAGAGTGACTTCGGGAGGTACGGTCGCAAACGCGGTTTCCATTGAAGGTGCTGCTTGAGGGTGCTGTGAGAGTATCGGTAAAGCCGAGAGGCGTAGAGTTCGAAGGCACCTGATGCAGATGGCGATTCAGCAGCCTCTAGAGCTATGAATGAAGGAGGACCGTCGAGGCTCGTAGGGACGTCGTCTGCTTTTGCTTGGCGCTTGCGCGCAGTGTCTGTCGAATTTGTCCCTTCAGAGATCTGGCCCAGCGCGCGTTTCTTGTCCCGACTGGGTCTCCTGTGGTGAGGAATTTGAAGGCGCGTGTGCTGGACGGGAGAGGGCACAGTATCAGGACCGGAGGTGGTGGTGTCGACGGGGAGGTGTGAGAGAATAGATGAGTTGGCAATATCGGTTTCGAGGGGTAGGGGGGGGGGGGTATCTCATGCATGAGGCGTCTCGCATAGATCTGTGAAGACGTCCTTTAACAGGCAGTGCTGGCGAGATTTCGGTGTCCAATCGGTGCCAGAGCCGAGATAAGATAATATAACTTAAAGACGAACGAGTCCATTTCACAGTGAAGATGCATATGCATTCCGTTGGGTGGTTGTGAGGAGCGACGCTCGATCTCTTGCACAAGTCCAGCACGTGGTTGTTGTTGATTGTGATGACTGCGGAGTAAATGCGTAATTTCCGGAAATGGTAGCCAACCTTCCTATTTCAGAGACGTCGGATTTTCGGGCGGACGATGTTGCAGCATTCAGAGCACCTCCTTGCAAGTATCTTACGCAGTCCAGCCAAGACGGACGTGCACTGATTGCATGGGCTTGGCGCGAACATGAAGGACTTCACGCTGCGGGCTCAGTCGACCTGGACAAGTTCTGCGAGAAATTTCCGAAGCGATTTTCATCATAGCGCACGAGGGACCATCGAGGGTTGCCTACGTTGCGTAGTCGCCTAACCTTCCATGAACACAAGAGACGACTGAACAAGACATCTCGTCCTCGGTTCGATAAGCAAGGTGTGACTCGATTTCACCTCTACCTACTGATTGACATGTAATTTGGGTACTAGTGACTAGCATTGCCAAATCGTAAAGTAACCTACTGGATCGTTCAAGATACACAGCCACGGATGGATTTTCTTGGCGCTCCTGGCGAGTCCTGATCGTCGCTTATGATCCGTTAGGCTACGCAAGTCTGCGCGCAAATCCTATCATCGACAAATGACTTTGCTTTCCGTCGACTGGGATAGCAAGGCGATGTCCGTTCATCCGCCACCCAACACTATAAGGGTTACCAGGAAGGGATCAGGAGGACCAACACACCCACCCTAAGCGCCATGTCAAGCACGATCTCATCTGCAGGTGAAAACTTTCTAATCACTCCTAGACATCCTCGCATTCTGATCTCTCATCATAGCTGCCCAGCCCTCCCCTACCGGGATGATCCATCCTCTCCGCAATCCCTACAACTACATTCCAACCGAATGGATATGCGTTCTCTTCGTCATCCTCTTCTCCCTCTCCACCCGTACGTATTCCATCCACTTCACGCCCATCATCACTTCTAAACAATAGCGAAAGTCATCCATATAGCGCAAGCGACACGGTATCGTCTCTGGTGGTTGTTCCCTACAGCCATCTTGGCTGGTTTCGCAGAAGTTATTGGATGGTCAGGACGTCTGTGGTCAAGTCAAAATGTCTGGCTGCTTAATCCTTACCTTATGCAGTGAGTACCACATCTTATTTGCTTGTACGAGGCTCGAAAACACTTTACTATTAGAATCACCACGACCATCATCGCACCCACCCCACTCGTCGCAGCCAATTTTATCATACTGGGAAAGATCATCCGTCGTCTCGGATCACAATACAGCCGTCTCAGCCCAAAGTGGTGTAAGTCCACTCTCCGTTGTCGACTCTCTCAAACTCACGATTCGTGAGGCAGACATGATCGTTTTCTGCGGTTGTGCAAGTCGCCGGCTCTTCACATGTTGAGAATCGTGACTAACGTCCAATTGGCCATTCCAGGATCTCGTAGCCCTTATCGTCCAAGCTATCGGTGGCGCGTCAGCCTCACAAGCCGCCCATCAATACAGGAACGCTGATGCGGGAGGACATATTATGTTGGGAGGTATCGTTTTCCAGATGGGTACGTTTGACTGCCTCCTCGCTCTGTGCCTCCGTTTTCACGTTACTTTACTTATGTCCACGCATCTTGTTAGCTGCGATTACAGTCTACGTCGCCTGCGCCATAGAGTTCTTCTGGCGTTTCTACCACAACGAACCAGTCTGCAAAGTCTCGCCAACCCAAGTCCAGTCGAGTAGCCTAGACAGATTCTCCAGAGCTATGGCCATCGATAAGAACACTCGGCTCATGATCTTAGGTCTCGCGCTTAGCACGATTACTATTTTCATTCGGTGAGTGCCTCACGTTTGGTATATGCTCTTTGATGGGTGAGTACTGATGGATGTTGCCGTAGATCTGTATATCGTACCGTCGAACTCTCGGATGGTTGGGGGGGTCGTATCATCGGTACTCAAGTGTATTTCAGTAAGTCTTATCATCCTCAAACTCCAATCACACAATGCAAAACAACCTTCCCGTGCAGATGTCCTCGATGGTGGGATGATAACCATCGCAATGTACACCCTCAACTTACTCCACCCTGGCCGTCTCCTTACCCCATTTTCCTCCTCAACCCCCATTCCCGACGAGAAGAAAGACAAGATAGCTTCTATTGATAGAGTTGTGTAGGAAACTTGCTTGGTTATGCTTGGTTGAGGTCGAAATGATTTGGTAGACGGATGAACATCGTATCGTAGCTGGCATCTCCCATTAATCATGGCGGGAGGGTATACCAAAGCCGTTCTTAATACATTGTAATTCTTGGTTTTGTTTTCTCCCCGCATTTTGCTGTAGCTGGAATGAGGACCTTGAAGTAAATATGAACGGTCAGAGTGCACTTGATTCCGAACGAAACATTTGTGCTTTCACTTTCTTGAGCCTTATTTCTTGCATCTCTCCTCGTAGTCTTGGACGACATCTCCTCTTCCAACGTGACCAACGCAAATGCCTATGCAGAATGGCAGACTACTAGTGCTTCAGTTGACCAGAAAGCAGAGATTAGCGGTAAACCTCAGACGTCAGCAGCCAGCTTATGACATCAAAGAGGAGGTTGGAGAAGAATTGCCAGGATCCCAGAGTTGACTCGGTGGGGACCCTTTACACGACCAACAGGTCAATTCGGAGCCCTTCGGCAAGGACAAGCCTACCCTACTTGATTCGGAAATAGAGGACTTTCGCGCGGAGAGTACCCACTCAGAGGATGGGACACTAGTTTCTGAGCTATCGAAGATACCTGTAACCCCCCGACTCGCCTCGTGTTTCTTCCCATCCTACTGGAGTCTCAGCGACATACTTACCTCCTCACCCACGTTGATGAAATTTCGCTCTGCAACCGTCCAGTCACTCGCCCTTCCTTTGTATCTCCGAGATCGTGGTGCCACAAATCGTTATCCATACCTGGTCAGAGGCATCATCAGTAAAATAAGGGAAACCTGATATGACCTTGTATGTCCCACGATTTATTTGGCAGGTTATGGTAAGCTCGCGACTCATCGTGAGGCGTTGCAAAGGGTTGTGTCTGATTGCGAAGAACTTCAAGGATTGTACGTGAATCGCGCTGCTGCGCAAACATTCTCCTCGACTCGCGAGATATTGCAATTTGATATCAACAGCGTGTGGGGCTTGCGAGCACCCCAGGAGCGTTCAAGTTGTCACACTTTGTCCCGCACACTTCGCTGCTGGAGCTGTTGCCCACTTGAAGCACATGAAACTCCGTAAGACCAAGTTGAAACAGTAATTGAATATCAATATGGTGGTACACCAATACCAGGGTGATCCTACTGTATTCTTCTACGGTGATGGGCATTCGTGAATTTCATCGAAGTCCACAAACAGCGGAGATCGGAGAGTCGGCATTGTCCAATGTCCGACTGCACGTGATGTGTGGTTGAAGTTCACCTGCGGAGATTCAATATTCCTTGTCTTCTCTCTTCCTTCCTCCACTCTCGAATCATCCCCTTCCCTCGCTGAGGCTTGTCCACTTGAAACGGCCTTTTGTTGTTGATTCCCAACACCATTTCAAGTTTGATCCTCCTGCACGGGTGCCGAGTGCGGAACAATCACTCCAGCGACGCTTTACATATGCAAGCCTCTGAACGCCGGAAATCTACTCGCTGGTATCTCCACCCTGTCTTTGATGCTGGTTTCTGGCTTCCTCCCGCTGCCTCAAGATGCCCCCTCCCCCCCATATATTTCGAGATTAGGTCGTCCCTCTGCCTCCTCAAGACAGCCCCTCTGGTTTCGGGCAGCCATTTTGCAAGGTCTCTCCGTACCGTATCAGTAGTCGGAATGGTGTCTCCTCTGCCTCATCAAGATGGACCCTCTGGTTTCCAAAGCTATTGAGCATCCACCTTGTAGCGGTCACTCAAGCTCCCCGCTGTTCGGTGCCCTCCCTCTCCTCGTATTCCAACAGTCTATGATACCTGCACAGGGCGTGCTGCTCCCCTCGCACATGTGGTTCAATGTGAGGATCGAGGCTCCGTTGGCCACTATTTATTGTTGGGTGGATCTGTAGTGCCCATCATGTATGGGGGAGGTGTTGCATATGTCGATCTACTTAGTTGTGAATCAATGTTTTTTTCTGGCTTTTATCCCTCCCCATCTCGATTCACAAGAAACAGCGTAGACCGAATGTAAAATAGATGGCAAATATTTCCACCCCACGAATGCCTTCCACACCGTTACAATGACTCGCACTCCATCACAATTGTTGCGAGGATTGTGAGAATGCCAACCAATTGTGAAAAGTGGCGTCGGGGTTTGAGACGTCACCTCAACCTCACGTAATCATAGGCTAACTAGCCTTTACAAGTCCCCTGACTAGCCCAGGCTAACTAGCCTGGAAAGCGCTCCTGGCCTATACTGCCAGTAATTCCCTCAAATAGCGTTATATTGATTCCCTGTATAGTATACCTTGAGAACGCCGATATGGGCTGTGGCCTAGCTTGCCATCACCTTCTCCTTCGACTTGGGTAGCGTTGGCACCATCAAAGTTCTTTGCTGTCATCGGTGTCGCTTGCCCTACCCGCCTCTGCTGCCACCGGTGTTGTCGTCGCTGTGTCCAACAGTGACAATGACTGTTCCCCTCTACCTTGTCCAAAAAATTAGATCTTTCGCTTGTTCTTCTTGTATGATAGTGATACAATCAATATGCACCATTCAGACCCTTTGATGAGTAACTAACCAGCCTTAAGTTGGCTCACTTCAACTTTGTTGTGAGTGATCACGAAATTGGGGGATACGACATTCGTGTTCCAGAGGGATAATGACAAGTAAATTAGATCTAATAAACATTATGGAGGTGACTAAGATGCCAGACATGAAAGGGAATCGGAGGCACGAGAGACAAAAATGATGGCATGTTTGTAGTGACAACTTGGATGGTCCCCCCCCCTAGACAACAGCATTCGGGGCAATTGAAATGGCGAAAGTTGACATGAAAGCATCAGCCGGCCCAGCAGTTGACAAAGACGAAGATTGCAGGGTAGTCCTCCTCGGCCCTCGCTTCTGGCCCTTGTCTTTCCGTGTCTTTCGAGTCTTCTTTTGCAACTCCACCCCAACACCACCTGCACCTGAGACTGTGTTGACCACATCAGCCAATGGTGGTCCTTGCTGTTGTTTCTTCTTCTGCCTGCCTTGTTCCTCAGAAGAGGTACACTTTCGAGACGTCAAGGTCGACTGAGACGGAGATGGAGAAGGTCCAGGCTCATGAGAGCCAGGAGACCCCAGCTTGTTTGTTGTTGGACGAGGCATGGTGGTAGCAGAGGAGTCATCATCAGTTACGCGGGGTTCATCCGATGACTCTCCCAAAAGGCCGGAAGGATCCTCTGAGTCATTGGTGGGAGCCGTCTGCAAGTTGAGGTGGTCATCTGTCCACGCCTGATGCTCATCATCAGTCAGTTTGCGAAATCGTGTAGCTCCCGTCTTCCAGCTATGGATCAAGAGGTTAAGCTCGTTCAGTGAGCCGATGTCACTAGGACAGACGAATTTTGATAACGGCCAGTTCTCGACAATGATCTTGAGAGGGAGAGTGATAGAGGTGTCGAAATTGATGTATATCATCCGAGGGATCTGCTGGCCAGCGATTGTACCTGCGAGGAGGGTGAGCAAAGGTGACGAGATGGATGGGGGAAACTCACGAAGTTTTTCAAGGATGAGAATGCTCGCCTCAGATTGGAGGGCTAAGATCTTCTGGTTGTGAGTTTGGGCAAGCCCTGGGTGACGAGAATCAGCTTCTATGGATACAGAAACTAACTGGAATAGTACCTTGCATACCCGATACCATCGCAGCATCAAACTTGATTCCTACATCCATGATATTGGTCCCGAGGCATGCTAGGAAGAATTGATTCATGCGGCTACTGGAGGTAAAGACCCAGGGATAGCCAAAGTGGTCGGCGGTGGGTCGTGCAGTGAACAGCGCCAACTCAAGCCCTGTCCAGCTGTGCAGATCCTTCAGCTGGCAAATGAAGATTAGTCTCAGGCTTTCCGCTCGACTATGCAAAAGATAACTCACCACCTTCTCCATGCTGGACAGCGTAGCACGAATGTCATGGAAAGAGCTTATGTGGGTATTGTGAGTGCTGGTCGCCTTAGCATTGCGCTGTGATTGGAGTTGGGTGAGCGTATCCTTGGTTGCCTCCTCATGTTCCTCCTTTGACATTGCTTTCCAACATAATGAGATCTCTGCTGTGAGCGCAGCAGACCCTTTCTTTGGCACGCCTTCAGGTAGGGCTGAACAAACATTAGTTTGCTGAACTCCTCTGAAAATCACAAAATCGCCATACCATTATTATATGCCTGAATCTCTTGAGAGAGAAAGGCATTCCAGCGGTTGGTTGACCTGCGTGCTTTAGAGGTTCGTGAAAGTTGCATGATCTCCTCGTAGTAATATGCCACGCTATGGCCTCCAAATGTCTCGTGGAGGCTTGCAGCTTCGTCCATGATGAGAGCTTTGGCACGTTGCAACGCCCTGTGATATGTAGCTCTCTGGGCCCTTCTCTTAGTTTGGCAATCTTCCTTCTCTGCTGGCGTGCATTTGTAAGCCCGGCGCCTGATACGCTGGTTGCTTGGATAATGGAGTTTTGTCGAGGCTGGTCGGAAAGGTCGGATCCTGACCTGAGTGAACGAAGAGTCGTGTGCCATTATTGATGATGTTCAGGATGATATAACCAGGAGGATGCTATGAGGGTAGGATACCTGAAAACAAGAGGACATCTTGTATGAACCTCACGTGAGTGCACGTGCTCAAAAAACATAACATATGTTTTGAATTTATTGGAGAAGGTTCATGAAGTGAAAACTACATGCATGTATATAGAGAGTCTGTATCATTTTGATACGTCAAAGAGAACAAAGGGTCTTCAGAGCCTGGGGGGGAGCAAGTCATAAAGGTACAAAGCTTCCACAACTGGCATTCCTGCACTAGCAAGAGAAGCAGCGAAATCCTCCGCTGTGTTTGTGTTCTGATACACAAATATGATGTGATTCAGGGCCTCAATGGTGTAACCAAGGGCATCAACAAATGCATTAGCCCTGCGACCTAAGTCGGGACGGTACTCCCTTCGATTTGAACCAGCCTCAGCCTGATTGATAGTCCTCACAATCCCCGAAATCTCTCATATGTGGCTGAGAATGGGTGTAGAGGTAGATTGGTTGGAAAGAAGGGTGAGTGTACTGGTGAGGTTGGGGTTGGTGGTCAACAAGCGCATACCCATATTGATGGAATTCTGTGTCGTGGTACGTTGAGGTGTTATAGCCACATGAGGGGCCATATTGCGCCGTGGGGTGCAGGGAATCGGAGCGACAATCTCAATATCGTCGTCACTGTCATGGCCATCAAGTCGAAGTGAAGCTAGAATGTGATGAGAACAGCAGGTTGGTGACCAATAGATAAGAATCTTACATATTGTTGGCATTTGCGTGGGCCTGTTCCGACTGGGTGTTATTTGAGGAGCTATCGCAATGATGATCAGATGTTGAAGGGGACTTTTCCTTTCTTAGAATACATACTGCCTTCTGGTGTACCCGCCGTTCCCAAGGCTGTTGTCCTCGCACCTGACATTCTCACTGGCCATGAAGCCATTCTCGCTGATCCCAACCTCAGGGAAGAAACCTCTTTGAGTCCCAGAACTGGTGTCCTCAACCTATTTTCGAGCTCCTCCCTGTACTGCGCTTCACCTCTGAAGTCACGATGTTTCATCTTCAAGAGCATGCACTCCACGGCAGCTGAGAACGTCGTTCGCTTATACCACCTTGGATTTTGAAAGCCGAAGAAGCAGCCATCAAGGTCTTGACTGTAAGTGGGATGTTGAGAGAGGATTATCGAAGACAAATTGTATAACTTACAAACGGCGATAGATCCCTGGATTCCTCCCGATGAGCACAGCATAGTATTCCCTCGCAGGGAGAGCTCTAGCCACAACTTCATTTGTGATGAAGCGTGCCACAATGTCCTCAGCATTCTGCCCATGTTCGATGCAGTGCTCTGCAATCGGTTGTAGCGCCTGGTGGATGCTGTCAGCTTCTGTTGATGTATATGTTCTGATTGCGAGGGGCCATCCAGACGTCGTCAGTTTACAAGACAGGTACGGCCTGAATGGTAAGGATCAGTATATGTTGATCAATTGTATATTCCGGACTGACCGATTTTTCTCCTGATAGATGCCATTGTATTCTTTACCCAAAAGAACCCAGTAGCATTCCTCTGAGCTAGTGGCAGTCATAGTTGAAGTAGAGGAGTGAGGGAGCAATGGAGCAATGGACAGCAAGTGAGCGATGAATGGTTAGCCAGTGTGTGTTAGCCTCACTGGTCTGTTGAACCAACATGACGCTCGGCTATTCAGGTCTCTCACCCATCCCTCAAGCTCATTGACGTGTATCACCTCTCCCAACTCAATTTCCCCCTCTACACCAGGCCACCATTCCATCAACCCCCAAACCTATGCAGTATCAGCGACTCCCTCTATATTAGCATGCCAGCACTGTCCTCAAGACGGGGTGTCTCTGGTTCAATCCGAGTGTCAATCCTGAACCAATCCCCTGCAGGTTCCTCCAGTGCTGTTGCTCGAGAGCTTCGAACAGAGACATTGTCACACCAGGCTGTCGAACATGCCAGGCGAATGGATGAAGAAGCTAATGTCCATAATCTTGCTGGTGAGATTCCTCGCTTTCCTCCCTCATTTAGTGTTGAAACTTATCCACTCCTCAAGGCCTAAGTGACGAGACTCGGTGCGCTATCTGGGACATGCAAGGGGACCACAGCGAGTCACATGAACCAATTGTTATTGATGAAGAAACTGCTCCAGCAGATGGAATGGGTTTAGAGGCCTTGCCAGATCATATGTGCGAGGAAGAAAGTTTCGTCTATGCTATACGGGATATCACTGGTAGTTGGTAAGCCATTTACGTGGATCAGGACTCACTACAGGATACTCACCTACTTTCTTGACGCTAGATGGCAAGGGCGCTGGTACCGTGATTCAAGAACTTGGCGCCAACGTGTTCAGCGCCAACAAGCCAATTGGGCACCCCTCCTTGGGCCACTCACCACCACCTACATCACATGGAAGTATGGACAAGTCGAATCAGGACCCTCTCCTCCCAATCCGACCAACCATTCCCCCACCAACTCTACCCCTCCTCCAAACGATCATACCCCAGATAGTCCCACTCCCTCTTCAACGGAGTATGATTTCAACATCAACGTCCTCGACATCTACACCCTCCAGACGACAGCTTACATTCCACGATCAGCTAATGTTGTATCCATCTCCCTCGCTTTGGTGGCTGCCAGTTTTCTTGGAACGGGTCCTGATAGTCTGGCGCTTGCAATCTCTCTCCGGGCCCTGGAGCTGCTCCGTCGAATCTGTCTTTGGAAGCCTTCATTCAGTATAGAAGCCTATGCAAAGCTACTCTGTGATTATTATATGGTAAGCTTTATTTTCAGTTATCCGTAATTTGCTAATATCTTTGCTGCTTCCTAGATGCCGTTTCGTACCAAGTATCGGACAATGTTGGCCGACGCCTTTGAAACCTACTTATTGATCTTACGGATGGTCGATGAACAAGTCCAGCAGGCGCTTGGTCAAGATACGCCCAATTGGCGTGCGTTGAACGCATGCCCGCCATGTGGATATGAGGTAAATATTCTCCCAGCTACACTCTTTTATTCAGACAATATCTAACAGTCCTTTCAGCTTGAAGGGGAGCCCAAAATGACCTTCCCGAGGATGATTTGCATCGACAGGAACAACTCACTCAAGCGGATGGCCCAACATCCCGATCATATGACTGGCGACCTGCGTACCTTCAACCACGGAGATTACTTCCTGCCGCGAGACTTCGTCGACAAGTTCGCAGATGAAGTAAAGCAAATCAATGGTAGGACTGAGGAGGAGGACTTGGAGGGTGAGCCAGAAGCTGCCAAGGACGACATGCCTGACCCGCCTCTCAACCAAGTCCTTCCCTCTGAGGAAGGCAAGACTGTCGATTGTCATCGAAGATGGAAAGCCGCAGCTAAGGAGGAGAGGAAGCGAATGTGGGGTGTTTTCGAAGAGAGCAGGATATTCGCTTCTGCATGCCGCCATGGATTCATTCTTTGGATTGCAGATATGGTCCGAAGCGGTGAACTGTAAGATGCTTCCACACCCTTCCTGTTGATTATTCTTAGCTAACCCTGTCTTCAGATTTAAATACCCACTTGCCATGATTGCGAAGGCAATGGAGGTCTTTCGTCAACAGCTCCTTTGCAGCTACAACATCGGCTGTAGTTTCGGCACTACCATACTCAAAACCATCCTCAGAGAAGAATTCCAGGCATCTGGCTCCTGTTGCTGTGTGAATGCCTTCCATGGGTACGCGCATAACTGGCTCTGTCAACTTCAAAACCACCCAAATGTCATTGAAGGAATGGGCCTCGAAGACCTTGAAGACCTCGAGCGATTTTTCTCCCACTCAAACCAACTGGCATCTGTCACACGATATGCATCTGTCTTTTGCCAAGGCATGTTCATCCACATGCTTTGCCAGCAGTGGGATGACGACAAATACCTCAACCTCGGCTCAATGTTATTCAACAATATGGTGTAAGCCCTCGACATTGTCAATACGGAGACCATCGCCATGGAAGAAGCCATGTGGTCCTTAGGTATTCAAGAAGGGGATCTCAAGCGCTGGCAACTAGAAGAAACCTGCTATTTCGAGACTCTAGGCTCGGAGCCAGAGTATGATGTATATGCCATTGCGTACGTTGAATCATTCCAGAAGCTTCGTGATGTAACGTAAGTCAGGTTCCGCTCACTATGACATTCTGATGAAGCTCACGAACATAAAGTTCACGATGTGAGAGCACGTCAGCTCGCTTTTTCAGCACAACTCCCCACGATTATCAATTTGTCCCATCGTCAGTGCCAGTAACTGGGTCGTCCTCAAGAGAACCTTACAGCCAAATGGCCTCTCAAACTTGGCACCTAGAGACGACACGGCAACGCCTCCAAGAACAGCAAGACCGCCTCGAAAATGATCTCCAAACCATGGAGCTCAAGATGGGCATTGGAATTCGCTGGGAGCCATCCTCACCGGAATACAAGAAAACAGTGGAATACATGTCAAAGCGGAAGTACCACCAAGCCCTCCACCACCTCCAGAAGCTCGTAATCCAGCGGCTATTCGAGCTCCATTGGTTGAACCTTGCTCAAACTGGTGAGTATCTATTTCGCCTGTTAACATGATATTGGTGGTGATATTCCTCTCATTCAAGCATATCGTATGCGAAGCCACATCGCAAAATCTCTCCAGGCCCGCTGTAAAGCAATACGAAATGTGGTCACCTCATACAATGAAGCTGCAGCAGCCCTGAACCCCCCTCGTCCTCACCTTGACTGGTCACAAGTGTCTCACTATCAATTTCTAGATGAATTCAACCTCCTTCGAGACACTGAGCTCAATGTGCGACAACGTCGCTGGGCTGAGCCGGCTGTCCGCGCCATGATGAAACAGTCCCTGCAAATCAAAAGAGCCCACGAGGAGCTCCTGCGCTGCAACATCGAAATCCGCCGCCTCCATACTTCAATCCGGGATGAGTACATTCTCTTCAAGACCACCATCACACAGCTTGAGCGTGATGCGAGCCCTTCACTCGGCGCTGTCCGTGAATACTGCATTCGACGACTGCATGTGAACGCAGTCATCCTCGCACGAATCAATCAAGCATACTCACTCCCCGGTTTCAGTGGTGTAAAGGGTCCTGGTGTTTGGAAGGGAACCATGGCTCCTGTGGTGGGACTGAGTACTGATGGAGACATCGGGGTGCAGTTGGGTGAGTTTGGGTCGCCGTTGGGTGGAGATGCCGAGGATGAGGATGCCGATGATGATGGTCTCGAGGAGGATGATGAGTTGCAAGGGGACATTGGGGGTCTTGTGGAGTACCTAGTTGAGATGCGATTGCAATAGGCATGGGTCCTCCCGTATGAATTACTTCTTGTAGTTGCAACATAGATTTCATAAGGCAATGTCAGAATCATATTTTCGAATGCACACTGATTGTATCACTATCATACAAGAAGAACGAGCGAAAGATCTAATTTTTTGGACAAGGTAGAGGGGAACAGTCGTTGTCACTGTCGGACACAGCAACGACGACACTGGTGGCAGCAGAGGCGGGTAGGGCAAGCGACACTGATGACAGCGAAGAACTTTGATGGTGCCAACGCTACCTGAGTCGAAGGAGAAGATGATGGCGAGCTAGGCCACAGCCCATATCGGCGTTCTCAAGGTATACTATACAGGGAATCGATATAACACTATTTGAGGGAATTACTGGCAGTATAGGCCAGGAGTGCTTTCCAGGCTAGTTAGCCTGGGCTAGTCAGGGGACTTGTAAAGGCTAGTTAGCCTATGATTACATGAGGTTGAGGTGTGAGATGTTGCGACTGGTCGCAATTCAAGCTGCAATCTTGCAGCGGATCGGACCGCTCGTGGTAGGTTGTGACGCTCGCAGGCACCTTCTAACTCGTTGCCAGGTTCTCCCTTTTTTATTGATGATCTTCTGACTTGTCATTTAACAATTTTAGCTGGGGCAGTTTTGGCCCTGAGTGTGTGGTGGCAGTGTATGGTGTTTGCCCGTTTAGAGGAAACAAAGATCGTTTGATCGATCGACGTTTGAGGACGTTTGGGAGTTGGACTCCTGGGGTGCTGTTGGCTGCCAATGAGCGGATGGGCGGATGGACCGGTACCAGTTGTAGTTGTGGGTAATCTTTTTCAGTCACTGCACCGTTGACGCGCTGACGGCTGTGAAGGTATCTATCATGTCGCAATGGACTTCACACGGCCAACTCATCCCCTGGCAACCGAACGAGCCATCGAGAATAACGGAACAGTACTCGATCGCGTCCTGTCACAATCATGTGGAGTTGTGGGTGAGACTCGCAGCCTGGGGGCTTTTGAACCATACAGGGGAAGTGGATATGGTCTGCTTATAAACTCTTGACATACCTATTTAGTGTCAGGGTATGACTCTGAAGGCTGTCTGGGGAGGCTGCAAGAAACGAATCCCGTCTAACCTTTGTCATTGGTGGAGAATGAGGTAAGCGAAGAAAGAACCGTCCAATCCTTCTCTAGTATAAGATTGGACACTGATCAAAGATCGATGCCGACTGACATGAGGCCAGGAGACTGCCGAAATCCAACTATAGGATACTTATGTGCACATAGCATTCCTTCCACTGGCATCTGTACTTCGACCTGCCATCTGGCCATGGAGAGCTCTCAGTATTTCGATGGTGAATCATAGGATCCAAACGTTTTCTACTTGAACTGACTTTGCTTCCCCACAACAGTCGTCATCGTGGGAGGGGGAACGGCTGGGTGTGCCACAGCCCTTTCTCTCGTCAGGTCCAAGCCAGACGCCACCATCCTTATCTTGGATGATGCAGACCCTATGTCATTCAAGGTGGGCTTCTCATTCCACCATTTCTTTGCCGTTAACTTCTGCTCAAATCAGATTGGAGAGTCACTCCCCGCTGATGCAAAACACATCCTGGCATATCTCTCACTGGAATTTCTCACCCAACTTTCCAAGGATATCTCTAACGGCTTGCACAAAAAGTGCACTGGTAATGCCTCGGCTTGGGGGGCACCATGGCTGGAGGAAACCTATGCCATGATGAATCCTTTCAGGATGGGTTATCATCTAGATTGTGCAAAATTCGATCAAAGTTTGCGGGACGCAGTTGCTAGCACATTGAAATCGCCTAGTGGTGTTTCAAAGAGCATCTTCACGAGTGTCGAGAGACAAAGCAACCCTGAGCACTGGGTTATATCTACCAGGGATCTCAACTCACAGGAACCGAAAGTCTTCACAGCATGCTGGGTCATTGATGCTTCTGGTCGCAAAGCCTCCCTTGCTCACAAGGTTTGTCCCTTGTAATCATGTGCTTCTACTTCACCTCTAATGTTCAATTCAGCTGGGTGCCAATACAGTGAAATCAGACTCCCTTCTGGTGTTCTATGCCCTCTTTGTTTCGCCCCCAACCACACAGGACCGCGACTACCACACTCTAATCGAATCCAGTGAGTCAGGGTGGTGGTATTCATCCCAACTTCCCAACAACCATTGCGTCGTCATCTATCACACAGATGACTCTGATCCATCATCGAGGGACACTCGCAAACTGGATGGTTTCTTGAACCTTTTATCCCACCAAACTACCTACATCTCTGCCTTGATTGCCGATGGAGAATACGATCTGGTTGTAGATGCCAAAGCCAGACAGCTGAGGTGTACTGCAGCCAGATCATCATACTTGGAGCCATTCCTGGATGCGGGAGACATTCTCAAGTGGTGTGCGGTGGGTGATGCCGCAATGGCATTTGATCCACTGTCGTCACAAGGAATGATAACAGCCCTGAAGATGGGAAGTCTTGTCAGTGATGTCGTGGCTCAGGATCTCCATGGCACCGAGGGGTTGGATATCACCTCCAAAATAACTGATGTCTATTCGCAAGTACACTCCAAGTATGAGAAGGAGAAGAGGTATTACTATAAACAGGTCATGAGATTTGATGGAGACTTCTGGAGAGTTCGAAGGTAGTTACGATCTCACCAATGAATTTCCCCTTCCTCTTCAGGTTTTACGTCTACAGGAGCTTGTCGCACGGTATACAACTTCATACAAGGGTCGCACTGGCAGACTCCCTCCCTTTGTCACGCATATTTGACAACTATGGATCAAGGATGAAAGGTGCAGCATCTGGAGAGTAAAATGTGCAGCATGTTGACAAAGATATACAGATACAGGGCAAGATATAGGGGTAGAGCACAAGAAGCATATGATCTCGTTTCGACACTATGTCACCAAGCCACAAAACTACACTGGTGCACTAATTGCC
The DNA here is from genome assembly GCA_000697665.1 of Jaapia argillacea MUCL 33604. Lineage (NCBI taxonomy): Eukaryota > Fungi > Basidiomycota > Agaricomycetes > Jaapiales > Jaapiaceae > Jaapia > Jaapia argillacea. The sequence goes on from KL197717.1 coordinate 28,174, forward strand.
CTCTTTCATTCCTGGCCAAGGAATTTGACCAACAGAAAAGATGATAACCACCAGGGCCTCCTTCAAATCCCTGCTCGCGAGATTCATGGCTGCTGTCAGATGCTCCTCAATGGCCTTCAAGAGCTCCTCGGCAGCAAGGTTGGTATTGCCATGGGAATGAGTGCAATAGAATGAGAAGGTGGGAGCTGCATTCTCTTTCTTGTCGTTATTGAGCTCCTGTTACACAAGTATGTTTGAAATCGGGTTTAGGATATTGATCATTATAGCGTGGTTGTTGCCGATGAGTTGTCGACGGAGTATGGGATCTTCAACTTGCCAAGTCTTCTCGATGGTGGTGAGGAGGTAGCAATAAGCTGCATCAAAAGCGAGAGATAACTGCGGAGATGGTGAGTCAAATGTCCCAATGGATAAAGTCAAGTACAGGCTTACCTGTAGTATCAATGGATGGCCTGTGTACATTTCATTCATAGGGGACTCAATGATGGGCCAGCACGTCCAATCCGTCCGCTTCCTATAGAGGTTGAGGAACATCTGGTAGTGAGCCTGTGCATTCCCGACAGCACCCTTGCCTTGTCCAATAATTGTCTGTAAGGCCTTGTATGCGGTGTCTTGGTCCTTCACTCAGGTCATCATATCGTCAAAGAAGTCAATGCCGCTGAATTGCTTGTTGTAATTGCAGAAGCGTATGTACTTCTCTGACTGCTTGATCTCTGCACTCCAATCAGTGCAGAATGAATCTTTTTGTGTAAACAAGGCATACTCTCTTCTAGATCGCGATAAAACTCACCAATACTATTGTAATCAATCAAATCACCCATCCCAACCTTCATGCTTTCTTGTTCATGTGGTGCCAAGTCGGCACTCTTGTCCTCAGCACTGAGCTTCGGCAGTGCATTATAAGGTGCTTCGATCTATGGGAGGGGGAGAGAAGAGATAGGAAGGTAGTCCTGTAAGTAGGGAACGACAGGATGAACCTTTATAAAGGCCTCGAGGTTGCTCTTCTCACACCTCTCAAGAATAAGCGGGATTTTTGAATAAAGGATCATGGGATCTGGTCCATATTTAGGTACAATGTCCTCTCTGTACAAGATAGGACCCTTCTCAACTGCCGTGAGGAGGTTTCCTGTGAGTGCGAGATGCAGCATCTCCTGGTGAACAACAACTGGATATGTTTTGGTCAATAATCTTGGGTCGAAATGGTAATGAGTTAAACTCGTACGACGTACCTGCAATGTGAGCCCTAGCTTGAGTACCAGGGCCTCTGTTGTCTTGCTTGATGCTATACATTGAGTATAGGTACAACTGGGGTGGATTAGACGTCAGAGGGGAATCGTGCGAAAGGAGTGGATGTGAGCTAACTGGTATGGTCGAGAGTTCAACGCAAATGGCCTGTCCCAACATTTGGAGGAGCTCTTGCTTGAAGATGATCTTCTCCTTGTCAGTGGGAACAAAACCAAGGTCTGAGGCAGAATCAGTACTGAGAACTGGTGTAACATTGGGAACGGGTTTGACATTGGCCATGGCGGTTTGTGGGAAGCTACACTGAAGACGATGCGACAGAGGAGTTCAGCGATATGTGTACTGCTTGGGGGTAGGGCAGGGGGAAGTGGAGGGACCGGACTGACAAGGGTTCATCTTTATCTATTCCAACATAAGTAAGAGCAAGTTGAGATAAGCCTCCATTCAACCTGTAGCATGCGGCACAGGGAGGTGGGATGATTGGTGCATGAAAGTTTCCAAACTGTCCAAGAATTGCCAGCTCCATCTTGCTCCCGCAGTTCAGGCACCCTTTGAACACCCTCGGATGGTTGATATCAGCACAAGTATCTCAGTACATACTTAGTCGCTCAGGAATGGCACCAGTCTGACAGGAACAAGGTCCCAGTCTTTGAGTATAACACTATGGCACTGGCATAGTAGAGGACACCAGCAAGCAAGCATATATGAAGCTTGTAGAGGTCATGGATGCGAAGCAATATGGGCAAAAGTGCTTGCGCTTTCCAGTCCCACAGTGTGGACTCTGCACTCAGGGAGAAAACTGAGGTGAGCTGTGATTCCCAGCAGGTTAGGAGTCAGACGACGCATCCAGCAAGGCTCGGATACCCCAGAACTAGGAGTCAGACGAAGTAGCTTGAGAAGGGCATCACATAGCATGAGAAGGATTGGTGTTGAAGTCAGGTTGGCAAAACAACTGCTGGTCTGAGTTCTTCTTGAAGGTGAAGGGGAACAGGCTCCTTTGGGATTGCACCAAACCTATACAATACGAAGGATTCCATAGACGGGAGAGTTCTTGCTGATTGGTGAGCCTGGTGTTCCGTAGCTTCCGGAATTCGCAAGGGTCTGTAATAGCCAGTCCTCGAAGTCACCAGAGTCAGCTGAAAAGATGTGCACGTGCAGCCAGTCAGGCAATAGGCAAGTCATTGTAAGCACGGCATCACTTTTGTGATAGCTAAGGCTTCGAGGGAACGGAACGTGCTCGCCACTTATAAAAGGACCAAGATGGATGTAATGTGTCAGTTGCCAACCAAGGTGAGTTGCCTCCAATGCCGCGGCTGGTGCACGGTTGTTTGGCCAGTGTGACACATCACGGATCCTCACAAAGAGAATGGATGGTGTCAATGATTGTTTCATGGTGCTCAGAAAATTCGCTGAGTAGATGATAGAATTTTGGATTACTTTGTGATTGGACAGATATTGAAGCTGAACTTGGAATAGCCTAGGTGGACTAGGGTCACCGTGTCACGCCTTTGTCTTGTTTTGTGTAGGGTAGGATTTGGAAGGGGGCTAGAGGACCAAGGGTAGATGTGATGTCTAAATGGGCAGTGCGATTTGGCAGCACCTGACATGGCATCTGGATTCCACCAGCTTTATCCAGCCGCACCGCACTCACCGTACCGTCTACAATTTGGATCAACAGACGAGCGCCAGTGAACCGTTGTTTCATTCGTCCAAAGAACCATAGACCAGGAATGAGCTGTTCAAGGCTTATCTGCATGTCTTGAGCAGATTGGGTGGATGGAGTGATAGGTTGGGGAAGTTGATCAAGAGAAACTGACAACATGTATGGGATAATGGAATGAGTCACTAGTGTTGGTAGCAGGTCCATTGCTGATGGTGGCGATGGGACAATAGCAAGGGATAGTAGTGCATGTGGGATTTCGATATCAAATATTAATGCCAGTTGTAGTCAGTGTAACCCTAGACGAGAAGCCCAAGGTTGTAGAGGTAGAATAATTGTGCAAGTGTTGAAAATGGCACTTCATGATGGTGACCATAACCCGTAGAAATGCAATCCATGGCAGTGAAGACCACAGGTAGATCAGAGGATCGACTGGGTGGTCAATAAAATTAGCAAGTCTTGAGAATGATGGTAGCTGAAAGAGCAAGTATTCGGATTGAGCTGAGAGTAGACAATAATATTGGCGTTGGTGGGTAACAAAGCATTGTGTGAGAATTGATGGCAGAGGTTGTTGGATTGCTGCTGAGATAGATATGGGATGGGGGGTGAGTTTGTGTGGAGGTCATAAACATGTGTTTGGGGTGAAGGCAATGAGAGAGATGGATGTGACATGTATTTGGTATCATGATGTCTTGAGATGAAGATAGTAGTCAGCCCATTTTGATTGGAGATGGGAGGTTTGGTCACCAATTGGTGAGAACATGCATATGACTGCGTTGTGAGTGGGATATTGAGAAGCGCCAGAGGTGATAAGTCACTTTGATTACTCTGATATAGCGCAGATATGAATAGCTCACAGGTGTTCTGTTTGTTTCATTTAGGATGTTGCTTTCCAAGAGCTTTAGGATTCACTATCGAACATATGGCAGAGCCATTAATTTGAGGGAGCCAAAGCCATGAAATGTTCACGTTCACGAAAATCGTGTAAGGTTGTTGAGGGTGATGAGTGGAGTGTGAGTGTCGATATTGATCAAATTGAATGTTTGACCGCAGAGTGACAATGAGTGGGAGTATGGGATACACGGAGGACAGGGTAAACCAGCCAAAACCGAGAGGAGATCGGCATGATGTGAACAAGATGCAGGGGGTTAATGTTGAGCTATTGAGGATGACAGCCAGAGAGGTGTCATCCTGAAATGTTTGCGCCTGCAAGAGAGCAAATAGCTATCCAACTTCAGAATTGGAATGGAGCAAGTGTTTTGAACACTGAAATAGTCGAGAGAAGAGAGGAGATCGCATACAAAATTGCGAGCAGACAGGTGGTGCGAGGCTCCAAGGATATTTACTTGATTCTCTTGGACGGCTCAATTGAGAGTGTGGACAATGAGCAATTGAGGTCCATAAAGATACCGTCGAGCAGATTAGTATCTGTTGGTATTCAGTTGCTTTCGCAGGCCTCAGATGAATAAGTGAGATTGCAGCGACTGGGAGCCTGCAAGTGGTGGTAGTTAGAGCACTCGAGTCTCTGACATGTCATACAGGGGAGTAGCTGCATAGGACAACATGTACATCACAAGGTCGCATGCTGAACAATCGCTGTGCGCAATACGATGAGCCGTGGACGAGCGAAGATACTAATACACCAGTTTAAATGGACGTGGTAGAGATGGCATCAAGGGGGACTTGGAGCCTCTTGAAGCAATAGGACATCCATACTGAGAGTGTCGATGTATGGGAACACACTGACAGCAGAGAGGGTAGCAGCAGATGTTAATGTGTGAACCGAGAGGTATCATACTGGATCAGTGAGGACCCTCCACGTCCGACTAGTTGGGTGGTTGGTCAACGACTATGGGGTGGCGGAATGAGAGGTGAAGCTATGAGCCCATAAGTAGGGGCTGTCTAGATGCCCATGGGCAAGGGGGAAGCACAGGAATTGGGCTTGTAAAGTTTGGCATGTAGTATTGCCAGGAGCGGGGTCTTGGCGGTCGATAAGAGATGATGATAACCAACATGAAGCCAGCCACTCATATGAATCTCGAGGTTGCAAGGTGATAGCTATTGGGGGAGGATGTCAGATGCTTATTTCAAGAGTGGAGATGATCAAGTGTCGGAGATGGTTAGGTATGTTGTCCATAGGGTAGACGTGGCGCGCGCAGCTGCTGAGTAGGTCAGGTCAACTTCTGGTTGAGAGCGAAGAGGTAACGAGTAGCTTTTATAGTGAGGAGGGTAGCAGTTACACAGATAGCAGAGAGTAGATGGGGGCAAATGAATTGGTAGTGAAGATGTTGACCAAGGTGATAATATACACAAGATCATTTCAATTGAAAGTAGAGATTGTAGCGGAGGCAGTGGCATTGACATTGATTGCAATTGCGAAAACGAGGCTGCGGACATTGCAGCTGCTTGAGTCAACGGTGTAGCGGAGATGTAGCAGTAGCAGTAGCAGTAGTGGTGGGGGTAGCAATAGCAGTAGCAGTAGCAGTAGGGGAAGGGGTAGGGGTAGCGATAGTAGTAGCGGTAGCAGTAGCAAGGATGTTAGCAATAGTGGTGGCCAGGCTGGTAGCAATAGCAGGAGCAAGATGGTACTGGTAGCTATGACAGTTCCTTTGCACAAAAATTTGTTCCCGTGCCCCACGCCATAAATCCTGCGTGCACTGTACAAACTCAACTGCGCTGTATTAGATACACCTGAAATTCTTGAAGTCTCCATCCTCCGAGACACTGCTGGCCTTTTGGGTGGTCAATTTAGGCCCATAAGCTTTCTTGAAATCGAATTAAATAGGTGTCTTAAAATTCATAGGTATTTCTGAATGAACGGCTTCTTTCGGGAATTGCCGGATATCCCAAATATGGAAATGTCTCACCTATCTTCGGAAGTTCAATTTATGACCAAAGTCACCAAACCATTCTCACAATCTCGTTTCTTGTTTGCCTCCCCAAGCCCAACGTTTGGACGACGATGCTCGTCCCTGCTTGTGTATGGGCCTATCATCTCTTATCAATTGTGATTTCCTTTGCTTTTTCTGATATGACACACACTTGTCACCCTCCCAGTTTCGATGATGATATGGAGCATTGTGTTTGTTCAGACGAAGTTGGAATAGCAGGAGAGGTTCGAGATTTGTACTGGTATCACTTAACTAGCCTGGTAAGTCCCATTCTATCTCCTTTTCAGAGACCCTTAGCTCCTGGTAACTCATTCTCCCCAGCTCCACTCACCCCGGAACCTCCACTCACCCATCCATCCATCCATCCACTCCCCTTCTCCCCCTCACCTTCTCCCCCTCACCTTCTCCCCCTCCCCTTCTCTCCCTCCCCTTCTCCCCCTCCCCTTCTCCCCCTCCCCTTTCCCCCCTCCCTCTCCCCATCCCCCTCTCCTCTTCCTTTCCCCCATCCCCTCACTCATCTCATCCCCATCCCCCCTCCCCCTCATCCACCCAATTATCTGTTTATTAATTCCTGGGATTGTATGTAACCTAGTGGCATAGATATCATGTTATTATCAATTCCGAGTTTATACAACCTCTATTTAACTCGAATTTAAGAGAGATCATCGGCCCGTCATAGGTAGCAGTACCACGGGGTGTCGCGCTTAGTAGGTAGTGGCTCCGAAACCAATAGATTGGGCCAATGAGAAGTCAGGAACAGACGCGTAAGTATTGGACTTGAATCGAAAGGAGATCAAGGCTGACCTTCACGTGAGATCATGATATCAGGTGAAACGGATCTCAGGCGGCCACGCCAGGTGACTGTAGTCCATGGATTGAAGGTCTTAGCGGGTCGCTAACGTGCTGGATATTCGAATATAGCATCTTGAAGATGGTCGTTCGGCACGAGAGCCGGATTTGAGGTAGATATTGTGGTGTCATGAAGGCAGCTTCCGACAGCGGGACATGCACCTTTTGGGGGGGGGAGGGGTTCCAATGGATACGAGTATCAATCTTTAGTGGTGTCGTTACGCTACAGAGGAGGGTCGATGCTACGAGGCAGGGGAGATTCGATGGCCTCGAGGGTCTGGTGCGCAGGTGAATGGCGGCGGGAGGTGGGTGGTTGGCTAGGGCAGGTCTTTCCGTCGAAAACCGACAACCCCTGTTCCTCGTCACCTCAGCTGTGCTCTAGCCTATACTGAGTTCTTACCCTCTCCTCTTGGCCTCGTCTCCAATTTAGAAGCGGGAGGGCTTCCGACCAAGGTTTACGTTGCCGGACCCTGGTGCATGCTGTCCAGATAGCCGTTTGTAGAGATGGGAAGGGACAGCGAGACCAGAGGACGCGGCATCGAAGTTGGTAGATGGTGTGGAGCGCAGCGTAGTTAGGTGGAGACTTTGCAGAATATCGAACGCGACAACGTGAGCAGGTAAAATTTTTCAGGATGATGAAAATACGTGAGATGAACCAGGTTGTGCTTGTGTTGTATGATAGATCCAGAGTAGTGCAGAAAGAAAAGAAAACAGCAGAGCCCGACAGGCTATGCTGCAGGCTGTAGGCAGGCGTCGTCGCGGTACGATGAGTTTCGTGCCGCGCCTGCCGCTCGCTCAAAGACGAAGTTCTATTCCTTCCCTCGTGCCTCACTACGTAATAGAACTGCAAAATAACAGCACACCCCTCACCTGCTCACACTGCTTGTCAATGGTGCCCCCTGGCATGCCAGGAACTCGATGAAACATCACGTTCCTTGATCAATTCGGTTCTACGCATATCGTCGTGTTGTCTACCCCCCTTTTCTTATCAGCTGGAGGCACTGCTAGTGTCAGCCTCGCTGGTGTCCTGCTGCTTAGTCCAGTCAGTCGTGGGTTCATATCTTCCATGTCGAAAAGTTCAGCACAACCAATTGTACTGCGGTTTGACCCTCATGCGAACACGGGTCTCCACTGTAGATACCCAAATGTGGTTTCTCAGGTACGTTGATGCACCGCACAATCAGCTTCCATCCCCTCTAACATTGGAGAGTTGCAGCCCAGACATAGCGATGACCATATCATGTGTGCTGACAGTTTTGAGGAACTTCTTTGAGGGTGCTGTCAAGCGCAAGGTTCCTTGGTACCATTGGCTTTGTCAAGTCGGAAATAATGGATCCCCGACTCTCTCAACCATCCGACGATTCCCCCCACTTGAGCGTATTGGAAGCCCCCTTGTGTGGTACCCTCTTCGCGGCGTCTTGTCAACTCCGTGCCCCTCGATTGGTTGCACATGCAAAGGTGCACGAACCTTGCCACGATCCGACATATAAGTATTCACCAACCTGTCGACCTTCGTCCTCACCCATCATGGAAACTTTCAACCCCTTCGAAGTCGCTAGCGTCAAGATCTTTCCACCCATCGGAGTCGCTCGAGTTGGCGACTCAGGGTTCGATCTCGAGGCCGGCAGGGATGACGGTCACATCCAGTTTTTCGTGCCTTCCGAAATACCTGGCGTCGAGGAACTTCCCCCTGAACTACAGGGTAACTTCAGAGATGAAATGTTTCGTATCAAGCGACAGGTAATTTTGACTCCGCGTTATACCTTCTCATTTTGACATCGCCTTCCAGGCCGTGCGTTTCCACGTGTATGCGTACGACGCTAGCGGCAAGATTCTCGGGGAAGTGACGACTTCGAATGGCTTCAGTATCGCCTGGAAGGTTCACGTTGTTAACTCCAAGGGGTCATTTACCGAGTTCAAGGGTATGTGGCCTTGCTCGTCGCCACTTTTCTTTAGAATTCCCCTTGACCCATTTCCCACTCTGATCAGGAAAGTACAAAACGCCCACGACCGCCCGTCGTAATCCTGATGTCCAAGCTGATGTCGTGCGTATCTTCAACGGTATCTTATATTCATATCCTCACGTCTACCTCAGCCAAATCTCGATGACCGCGATCGTCTGATCGTCGATCCGGGCGTCCAAACCATCATCGCCGACCCCCGCCTAGGCCAACTTCACCCACCTGTAAAGCTCACTGGCGATTTTTTCGGGTCCAGGGACACGGCCACCAAAGTCAGCCTTGGGGAAATTCGCACAGATGAGCGAGGTCGTCTCGTGTTCATAGGTGGAGCGGGGTATTCCCGTTGCATTTCGCATCCCGACAAGCCCCATTACCAGCCCGATATCGTTTCGGAGTTTGACAGCATTGATTGGGTTGACAATGTGTGTGACGGATGGGTCGATGCCACAGTTACCTTTTCAGGCTTGGCCACACCGGCCCTGAAGCTCAAGCGTAAGCCACTTCACTCCAACCCAGTGTACTGGGCTGACGGGGCTACCTGCTCAGACTCCAAGGATTGCATTTCGAAGCACAGGAGAAGGCAACAGTACTCTCGTCACCTCCCAAGTTTGCGTGGGGTATCAATTCGCCGACAAATCTCTACGACATTATCGAAGATATATATCACTCGACCAGCGGTTGGAAAGACCATGCCGGCGCACAGTTCTATGAAGATATCTGGCCGGTGCTTTATGGGACATACGCCATATCTTGGGTCCACGACAAGGCTTATCAAGGTCACGGTATGTTTCTTCTCCTTATTCCCGCGAAGTGAATTTGACGATTGTTTCTTAGGACCTTTGGGCAAGGGAAATTTCCTGCTGATGCAGAAGGACCTTGCCGAGCCTGAGACCGACGTGCCGCCATCGCCTGATGTTTCCAAACGTCGGATCCTCCGCGAATTCATTTTTGGACGACTGAGAAAACCAAACTACGAAGACCCAACTCAAGCATCGACGAAGTTCATGCCACGTCTGTCCGGCGATGAGTGAGTTAATTTAGATCTCATTGTATGCGCCGACCCTGAAAGTGTGGAATAGTGGCGATTCAATGGAGCCCGGCGAGCCGCTCAGACCTGGCGAACCTATCAAGAGGTTCACTGCGTTAACTGGGTTGCAGTACTCTCGATTCGAGACTTGGAAGCAAGGGAATTTCAAGGCAGACGAACCTCTCTGGACGAAATATAAGAAGATTGAAGATGTTCCTATTGCATTTCAGCCTGCACTCTTGACACGCGCTGCTCTCGAACACACTATAGGGGATTCACTTCACCCTGGGATCGAAGTGCATTGGATAGCGAAGGATCCAAAACTTTACATCCTCCCGGACCCAATCAACATTCAGAAGATTCCAGATCCTTACCCAGAACCGCCTTTCCGCTTCAATTACAAATCCTTGAAGCCTGGTCACCTCTCCAGGGGGCTTAGTCTCCCGTGGCAAAGCGACTTTGATCTTTGCAACACTCATTGGTAAGTTTCCTGTTTCCTAAAGTGAGACAGTCATTTTGATGGGTTTCCGTAGGTGGCCGTCGGCTCGACCTGACGATGCTATCAATATCATGAACTGGAAAGCCCCCCCTGCGTTGTCGGATGATGAATTTGTCAGGATGATATCGGATAAGAGGAAGCAGTGGGATCGTGGCACCCGCGTCACTCCAGACTGTAAGTTTGGAGAAATTCCGTGGTAGGGTCTGTCTCTTATTGACCAATGACCACTATAGATCCTTCGGAGTATTACCCGGGAAGCACAGATATGATCCGTTACTGGCAGAAGTTGGGTTTCGTATCCAAGCATGAAGGTTTCTCAGTCGGAGGGTTCCCCGTTTGGCTTGAGCGTGAGCGCCTACGGATCAACAACAAAGCTGGTGATGGGCCTGTCAACTTCGACATGCCACTTGCACTGTGAGGCTTACGCCCACTGCTCAGGGGAAAGGTTGTTGGTACTTGTAAACTGTGAGCATAGCTTTCGTGATCGGTGATGTATGAGTGGGGACGCGTCGTGATGTATGATGGTCCTTACTTTTTATATATGCGTATGGTTTCGAAGATGATCTGTCAAAGGAAGCTACAGCTATGTCCAACCTTCGTCATTGGCGGAGGATAAGACGGCGCAAGCAAAGAGGAAGCTGAAGAAGATGGTCCCCCTTCAGTATAAGATTAGACATTGATTTACCGACAAACATGGGATCGGGAGACGGCCTTCCTGCACCCAATCTACAACGCTCCGTCATCAACAATGCCGTCCAACTGCAAAATGAAACCACACTCCTGGGGTCCGTTTTCCCCAAAACTCCGGGGGGTCGAATGCAGATAATCGACGACAGTTCCCACATCTTTGGTCCTTCTTCACAGACGTCGGGTACGAGATTCGATGGGACGTCGAGGTGCTGTGATGCAGAGTCGTCGGTGAGGTTATCTGGTGAGATAGATTGGAAGCGGGAATCGAAGGGGCTAAACGCTTGGATCGGTTGAGAAGACGGAATACCTAGAGACTGCCTCAGATTTGATGGTTTTGAGGTATAAAAAAGAACGTACCGCTCACCCAAGCCCAAGAAATCTGGCAGAAAGCAACCTCGTACCGCCGGGAACTCCACGGCTCTCAATTTATCTAAACCTTAGTCCCGTTTGTTTCGACTATGCCTCTTTTCGCGACGAAGATACCCGTGGAGAGAGGGCATAGGGTTTGGAGTGCGGGTGTGTCTTTTTTGAAGGCGTAGTGAGTTGTGATCGGTGTTTTCGAGGGAGGCGAGGCGAGGCGAACCTCATGGGGCGATGGCTGCTGACGAATTGAGGCTAGAGGTGAGATAAGATAAGATAAGTAAGCTGAAGACAACAAAAATTTAACGAGATGGATTCCACTTACTGCGTGAGCTGATGCTGAGATGGGGGCTGATCTACATAGAAGGTAGTGGGTGGAGCTAGGCACGAATAAAAGGAAGGCTAGGGAGGCTCGGCCCTGGCGCTCAGTGGTGTCAAAGTTTGGGTCCACGTTTAGCTTGGACAAAGTCCCTCACCGGGGCCAACGACAACGGGAGAGAGGACTCAAAATGAATGCCATGATTGAGACGCCTCCAAGTTCATTGCATCCGTTCCGTTGATCCGGCCGTCCGGGCCCTAACCCTACCACATCTGAACCATTTAGCGCCTGGTGCTTTGGGCTCGAGGGGCGAGCAGAGTCGCAGATGTGAGGGAGAGGTGGGAGGAGATGTTGATGTGGGCAACGCATATACGAATTGGACCCGGTAGACTGGTAAGGGGAGACTGTGTGTGAGGTAGGAGAATTGGTCAGGCTGGTTGGGCATCAGACAACACGAGGTTGATGTCTCGCCTAATGGCTCTCAAGCATCCGGTACGAGGTAAGCTGGCGTTCTGGTGTTCATATTTTGAATGATAGTTGACGATTTAATTTGTAAATATAGCTCCTCGAAACCGAAACCAATAACCCTCCCCTTTGATCCCATCCACCCCCAACACTCTCACTCGTCCAAAACGCACGGCGACCCTCTACTTATCTTCATCTTATTCCAAGTGCCGTGCTCGTCACTCGCGTATATATGGCCATCTAATGAGGTTGATCCGAGGATGGAGTAAAATTTTACGTGGGCGCCCTGCTTCGAAAGATTTGGTCAGTGCTAGGGAAGGAGCCATCCGTCAGGGCGTGGTGTGACTGTGGATCTGAGAAAGACGGATTACTTGGTGTTGGATGATCGACGATGCGGTTCGAAGTCACTTGGTACGCTCACTCTACTTTTGATTCCAAATCCCTATGCAGGGACCGAATCTCGAGGTCGCGTTGTCGACAAATCCTCAGAGGAAGTGACAAATTCGATCTTGCAGTTGATCGAAAGCTACCCGTCCCTGAGAACGACACTCTGGATTCGGGCCGCTCGTTAACGGAAAACAAGCTGCTAGGTTTGTCCCCCCTTCCCATTTCATTTCTTCCTTGCTCATCCCCACACCTCTACCGCTCAGCGATAAGCCTCCAAGCAGTTCAACCCACTGTATTCTCAACCAACACTCCCACAACCCTTACCAACCTGACTCGGACGTCGCGTCCTCGTGAGGAAAGATCTAGTTCAAGAAACTAGGAATAACCAGGTTGGGAAGGCCCAGGGTGGAATTAATGCTGCGTGCTTGAATGGAGGGGTTGTCGGAGAGGGAGAAGTAAACCCTTTCAGGTGCGTCATTACCTACTCTCCTCCTGTCTCAATCCATCTTAACTTCAATTCCCTTATCGATAAGCTGCTCCGTCTTTACATTGCCAACGACCGCTCGTCCTCTCGCCGCTTCCGAACCTCTGTCTCTAACTCCTCGTCAAGCAATCACCTTGCTAACCCGCCCTGCCATTGCGACTGCTCGAGGAGAGGAAGGAACTGCCGGATGGGTTAATCGACGCTAGTGACAGTCACGAGGGAGGGGCGTTGGGGTTTGGTGGAATGAATTGAGGATTCTAGGTGAGCTTTTTCTGTTGTGTGCGAGTGAAATGGGGTTTGGGCTGACGATGGATGTGATATTTTGGACCAAGTCGTTGGAAGTTGTCAGTGCCTCCTCCCTCCTTTCCTCTTCCTCTCTCCCTACTCACTAACGCGTACGCATACATTTAGCTCCGAATTCTCCACCCGCCTTACCCCAACACCAACCGCAAACCAAACCAAACCTATTCAACATCATCATCGTTCTTGACCTTTCAAATGAGTGGTGTCAATTTTCTTTGAGATAGGCTTTGAGTGGGACTATACGAAGGGGCTTTGGGTTCAAGTGGGGTCGTTCCTGTTTTGTTGAACGATGAAGGTACGTTTGTTCCTTTCCTTTGCCGGGGGTGAGGGTTGAGTTATTCGTTGATTGATTCGGGTGTAGGTCAGGAGATAGGGATGTTATATTGCTTTATGATCGAGAAATTGAGAGGGCGAGAACGAAGGCTTTCTTCGAGAAGGTCAGGACCTTCTCATAACTCGCCAACACATGCATAGTGACCTAGCCTTCCTCGACAGCCCCATGGCTCACAAATTCAGACCCTTACCGACCCAACAGCTGCGTCTATCAACGGTCTATCATACGTTCCGAGTATGATGCCCTTATTCTCGCTCAGTCGGAGTCAGCGAGTTTCGTTTCGCACGATTTGGACGTCGTGGTTGAGGATTGACACGGTGAGAAGAAAGTGGATTTGGCGAAGGATCAAGCCTGTGCGAAGAGGTTGGCTGTAGATGGGAGTGATAGTTGGGAGTTGGGACGCTTGTTTACGAACGGGAAACCCTTTGACAGGGACGACGTATGTCTTTTCCCTTTCTCCTTCTTTCCCTTCCATTTTCTACGTTGAGGCTTTCGGTCGGCCTTTGAGAAGGGGATCATCGTTACTCACTGGGCTTTGTAGGATTTCTGGAAGAATATGAAAACCTAGATCAGACAACGGTCTATTGTCAGTTCCGTTTCAATGATCCTGTAGCCGCGTTCTCCTCATCGCAACTTTCCCTGAATAGGCACCTGAATCTCTCACGTTCGTATTGGCTTCATCCATAGCCCTCGAGCCCTCCAACCAGGTCGACGAAACACGCATATCCCTCCCAAACTGCACGTCCTTTACAACCCCCTCTTGTACAAACTCTTCCTTCGCATCTTAGGCCTATCTTCATGAACCGAGAACACCCAAAATTGGGCCGCAGACCCTGGTTATGAATAGACGACCTGGAAAATGGTGGCACTCGTGATGCCGATGTGTATAGTGAGTTTGTTAGGATGAGTAGGATGGTTGCCAATCGATTGGGTTTGAGTCCTGGAGGTGCAGCGCTTCTACTCGGCTCGTTCATTCGTTCATCACACCCTTCGGGAATGTCAGCTGAATGGACTAAAATCAGAATACCTCTATCGTAGGAACACCAGAGTCGGATTCCGTTGAACGCCCAATTCAGCTTCTCTCCGAGGATCCGACTTATAAACGGTTCGGAGCCTCCTGAAACCTCAAATGTTCCTCCGTGATACTATGTTGACGTTCGCCTGCGACGACACTCGTTTCGATAAGTTGACTGATTGTTAACTCACATCCAACGAAACGGTGCAGCGCCTAATTAGTATGGTTAAAAATCGCAAACAACACCACTCCCAACCAAACCAAAAAATTCCGGTCAAGTAAGTTGAAGTCATGATTGTTCATTACCTTGATCTACAAACAGATTGACGAACTTTCCAAGAGAGATACTATAGCAGACGTACACCCACGTTAAGATCCGAAAGAAGTCCAGCACACGAAAAGACCAAGTACTAGTGCAATCATACTTAGTGAGCGAGCCTTCAAACACATACCATCATCAGGGCAATTGACCATCCCAACTTTGTTTCGAGCTGCCATTAGAACCCAACATGGATGTATGGGACCCAAGAGAGGAAGGATGCCCCTTGCAAACGGAGTCGCTGCACAGCCTGGTGCAAGGCAAGTGCAGCTTGGGTATACTCTGGTTTTCCTCCCATCAAGATGTGAGAATAGACACCATCTGCTATACGAGAAGCATCCACATCTCCGATCGACCACATTGTTGCGATAACTCCACGATAACCAGCCAATAGCATCCCCGCTGCCAGGTGAACAGCCTCTTCAGATAGATCTTTGGAACCGGTAGCAGTCTCGCAAGCAGAGAGAAATGCCAACTCAGCATGTGAAAGAGAGAGATCAATGATGGTGGAGAGTTTCAATTGAGATCCATTGGCAAGGATGAGGCTGCTGTTGGTGGGATTGGAAATATCTTGTACCCCATGGCATGCAAAGTGTACCCAGGTGGCTTCACCCATGTGGCGAAGCACATTCTCCATGGTGGCTCCATCATCAATTAGAGGCACAAAAGGGACACCTTCAGCACGACTTTTAATGAGTTCAAGCTCTTTCCTAGTCCCTGGAAGGGGACTGTGGTGGGGTGCATTTGGCTGGGCAACAGCAAGGAGCTGGAAAGAGTGTGGTGTGGTAACCTGGGGATTGTCAATGAGTGTGCTCAATGTTGGTATGTATGATGAGATGACAAAGTCAGAGATGCAGTTCCCAGGATCTGGGGTGTCATAAATGCCAGCAGCATGGATGGGAAGAAATGCAAGTGGGCCAGTTGCACACCACCAGATGTGAGAAGGGTTACTAGGCAGAGACTGTAGTAGGTCAGACACTCAGAAGGGTACAAGGAATCAGAAATGAAAAACTGACTGTCATAGCAAGCATATCTAGCACTGGTTTGACCACATGGGACCAGAGCTGAGCAAGGATTATTTTGAACTGTGAATTGTAGTCAACTGCTAGTGGCTTCCTTCTGACTGGCCTCTCTAACTGTGGGGGCAGACGGCCAGGTTCAGAAAGTATGTTGTTGAGCTCATATTGTAAGGCCTCGGCAATGGTTTGGCTAATAGTGGGGAGAGGAATGTGAAGCACTTCATCCAGCCCAGGCATCAAAACAAGTGCATCACATCAAGCCTTGCTTGTGTTGAGGATGACAACTGGGCCTGAATGAGCTGCACCCTTGAGTTGCGAGAACAGCTTTGGCAACAAAAACCTGTCAAAACCTTTGATCCCACGGATCTCTCCCAAAAGTACTTCCCACTCTACAGTGAGTCGACAATGTTCCTGAGCAACCTCTTCCAAAAAGTGCTGACTGCTGGTACCAGATGAATGTGATGGGGTGCTTGTCTGCTGGAGTTGACCTGAGACCTGAGTAAACTGAGCTGCCAGCTGAGGATGAACTTGTTGAAGTTTGTTGATTGGAGTTCGTAGTTGCAACAACTGACCCCAAACAACTGAACGTCCTTGCTCAAGCCATTCAACAGCAGTTCCAAATTGTCCAGCCTCAATTGCAGCTGATGCAGCATCTCTGGCAAGGTTTCCTGCCTCTGTGAGTTCACGATGGCGTTCATGCATTGGGAGCCCTAGCCATGCCAATTGGGGTAGAAGGGTTAACAAGGTGGAATATGCTGTTAACAGGGATGTGTGATGGGCTTTCTGGGCCTGCTGAGCCCATGTAATTCCAGCTTGAAACTGAACTGATAGAGAGCCTACATTAGACTGAGCAGCAGTGGACAGTGTCTTCATGGCTAGTTCAAACATAGCTTCATCTCTGGAATGCTCAAAATGGCAGAGCAATGAGGCTCCAAGGTTGGTTAGACAGCCTGGCTTGTCAGGGTGGCCATCAGGAGTGAGTTGCACTGCATACTGAAGTGTCGAGATTGAGTTGTCAATGTCGGTGATGTTACCAAGATGCTCAAACTGTCGAACCAAAGAATTTCCAAGGTTGTTCAGACAGGATGGCTTGTCAGGGTGGCCATCAGGAGTAAGTTGTACAGCATCCTGAAGTGTTGAAATTGCCTTGACAATGTCGGCATTCTCACCAAGATGCTCAAAATGGCAGTGCAAGGAAATTCCGAGGTTGTTCAGACGGCTTGGCTTGCTAGGGTGGGCATTAGGAGTGAGTCGTATGGCATCCTCTTCCACCCTGACTGAATAGTTGATGTTGGTGGTGTCACCAAGACGCTGAAAACGGTATAGCAATGAGGTGCCAAGATCATTCAGACAGGATGGCTTGTCAGGGTGGCCATTAGGTATGAGTCGCAAGGCATCCTCTTGCACCATAATTGAATTCTCAATGTCTGCAATGTTACCAAAACGCTCAAAACGGCGGACCAATGAGGTACCAAGGTTGTTCAGAGCAGATGGCTTGTCAGAGTGGCCATTAGAAGTGAGTTGTATGGCATTCTTTTTCATCTTGATTGAATCATCAATGTCGGCAATGTTACCAAGATGCTCAAAACGGCAGAGCAATGAGGTGCCAAGGTTGTTCAGATAGGATGGCTTATTAGGGTGGCCATTAGGAGTGAGTTGCACAGCATCCTGAAGTGCTGAGATTGACTTCTTGATATCAGTAATGTTACCAAAACACTCAAAACGGCGGATCAATGAATTCCCAAGGTTGTTTAGATAGTCTGCCTTGTAAGAGTGGCCATTAGGAGTGAGTTGAATAGCATCCTCTTCCACCTTGATTGAATCATTGATGTCGGCAACATTGCCAATACAGTCAAAACGGCGGACCAATGAGATGCCAAGGTTATTTAGATAGTATGGCTTGTTAGGGTGGCCAACAGGAGTGAGTCGTACTCCATCCTGAAGTGTTGAAATGGACTTATTGATGTCGGCAATGTTACCAAGACACTCAAAAAGGGAGAGTAATGAGCTGCCAAGGTCATTTAGATAAATGAACTTCTGGGGGCTATCTGGGGTAGCCATCTGTACTGCATCTTCATAAGCTGAGACTGCCCTGTGTAGGCTCTCTAGCTGGTGATGGTTTCTGTAGTGCATCAATGACAGGTCACCCAACATGTCCAGCTTTGCTGCTCTTTCCTCCACATCTGGTTCAACCAGTATCCTTGCATAGGTGTAATCAGGTGCCTCGGGACTCAATCCCTTAGTGATCTGTGAGGGAGATATGCTCCCATCATTGAAAAGTGGTGTTTGTGTCTTGTATACATCTGCTAACATGTGGATAAGTCTGTCAATGAATCATCAATGACAAAATCCATACCTGTGCTGGATGGTGTACCAGTTGCTGTAGCAGGTTCACAATGTGCACTTTTGGGCAACAAAGGAGAATCTGGATCATTGAACCCATGGTTGGCAGAAAACTCCAATATGATGTTGAGATCTGCAAGATCTTGAGTAATCTCTGCAGATATTCAGATGATTAGGATGTGACAACAGGCAATCAGAAGTCCATAATACACACTCAATGTCTGTTTCTTGAATGGAATATCTTGTACGGTGAGCTCAACCGAAGCGAGTTGCATGGTGCTATGGTTCATGTTATCAAGCACCACTGCAATTGAGAAAAGGGAAATATCATCCTTGGGTCTATGATGGTGGTTCAGTATGTCTACCTGCACTCTTCCAGCTGCAAGATAAGCAATGTAACTTACACATCGACACAGTCTTGTACCCTCCACACCTGCTTGTCAGGTTCTCTCTCACCTGGCACAGTCTCATATAGGACCTCACCATCCAAAGTGAGCTGGAGGAATATCTGGGCATTGTTGACAAGCGAAGGATGTTTGCCATACAACGACGTGATTGTAAAGTCTAGTGCATCCGGGGATCAGACACTTGAGACCTGACAGCGAGCTATGAAGTCACCTGTAAGATGAATCACTCTGCAGAAATGTCACAAAATCAGTGCTTGTCTAACAACACAGGAAAGCACGTACGGAAGAGGGTCCATGGTGGTAGATGGTGGTAGATGGTGAACAGGATGCTGCATGGTCGCGATCCAGAGGGACACGCAACCCTCCGAGCTCGACGCCCGTCCGACCGTGGTGTTTGGAATTTCAAATTGTCGACTGCGGAATGGTCTTCCGGACGGCGAATGCCGCGAGATATCGTGGTTTGACATGGTTGCGACTCGGTTGATTTGTATTCTGTGCTCTGGGCAACTCTGGACGAAGGTACTATTGACCGTCCGAATATAAACTTGGTGGCATCCTCGCTTGATAGTCGGGCTTCACTGCGTTTCGTTGGCTGTTGAAGGCAGCGCGGACAACCCCCGCGTGCTTTTAGCCACTTGATCCCTCAAAGTTCAATCGCATTTTCGCCGCTCGTTTATCTATCTAACCGGAGGGAAAGCCATGCCTATCTGAGTCCTTGTCTAGTATGGTACGAGCCATGCAGTAGCAGAGGCTCCGATACGATATCACAAGCATCTGGTCGACTTGCCTCTACCACGTCACACCGGTACTGCTGCCGTCTGCTTGGGTGAAGACCTTGGCATCTCCGATGTCCGTGACCACGAGCAAGTGCTGACCATCGGTCGTTTCTCTGTCCACCATATTGATTCTCGTGTCTAGCCGGAATGGTGCCAGCCGACAATGGACCTGCCCATCCAGTTTAATTCACGACGGTGTACGAAGACTATCGTGGCGAGATTCATCCCGAGTGTCACATGAAATTGGCGCCGATACGAATCTTAACCGCTCTCATGCGCGCCACAAGAACAGGAGAGCCCGGTAACCAAAGTTGAAGGTGAGTGTTCTGTCGTCGTGATATGGGACTTATTTCGACTCTGAGAGAGGACGTCACCACCTATGAATCCAAGGGAGGTACAACGTGACCGACGGCCAAAAGCAAACAAAGCCAAGTCCGACAACGAAAATGGTCGAATTCGTCAGATCTACAAGATGAAGATGGGACTTCCTGCGCGCCTCCCCGGCAACGACTGGGTAGGTCGAGATGGAGATTCCATTGTTTGTGATCCGTTGACTGAGGTTGGCTCTTGATTTAGGAATCCTGTTCAATTCTTTCTTGAAGCCGATTATTAATCGTCGAACGGATGGGCATGGAGGGACCTTTGCGGGAAGGGCGAGGTTGGTTTTGGAAGTTGTCGATCGTATATGCGCTGTGATGCTGGATACTGCACTGCCGTTCTTGCGGTAAGTTATTCTTCTTGAGACTATGTTGACGATGTGTTGAATGAGTCGTTGCGCTTTGCAGGATCTCGCCGAATGACGGTCTTGAAGACGAGTTTTACGAGGGGCCTTCATTGCCTATGGAAAACCTGGTTAAGATGGCTGGATTCTCCTCAATCATGGGGCTGACCTTAAAGATGTCTCGGTTGTTATCCCAGGTCAAACAATCTGAGCACCGAGCAATCCTCGCGGTCGGATGCTTCGATGTTCTTAGAAAATATCAAGGAGGCTGTGGGGTCCAGATTGGTCGTCGCATCCGTGGGCGGCTATCGTGATGGAAAAGTTGTCGAGGAGAGCTGAGGCCGGGATGGGAGAGCACTGTTCGATCTATGGTAGAGGATTTGGATGCTGCGACGGTGGGCGAGAGGCTGAAGAAGAGCGTCTTGACGAATGGAGGTACCGGGGTAAACGGGGGTGGAGTTTTACACCGTGTCGCGGACCGCTGCAGTTTGAACGTTCAATGTCGGTGAGGAGACGGAAAGCAACTTATTGGGGGCGAGTTGATGTGGTGAATCGACATTAGCCTCCAGATGCGTTATTTCTGTCGGTAGGTGTCATGTTAACTATGTTAGTGAAAGTCATTGGAGAGTTGTATGGCGTGCCGGTTCTACTCGGAAGCGGAGGCAACCCGCTCACAGTTCCATCCTGTCATTGGGGCTGTTCCGCCATTGACACGAAGTTCTGAGGTAAAGGGCGCTGAGATAGGTTGGCATCTTGAGATATATATACGATCGATTCAGAAGGAGAAACTGTGATGAAAACAACCATAGAATTCATGTCGAGCAGAGTGGAGATGGGAAGGGACTCAAGCTATCAGGACAATGTGGAAATGATGAAGTAGATCAGGTCAATAGTTGCAGACGATGTGGCGGATACGCGTCCTCAACGGCTCAGCCAGTCGTCACGCGTCACGATTCATATCAGCCTTTCCAGCCTTTTACTGTCCCGTTAGGCATGTCGAATATAGGGAACTCAGTCTGACAGAAATCTCGCTCGCTGGTGGCTAGAGGGACGCGCAGGTTTGAACACCGCCGTTTGCGCAGCTCTCGGAAAAGTAGTACAGGGTGATCCTTCCACGTATCATCCCCTTCCTCCTCGAAGTTATGTGAGCATCCCCGAAACCCTATTCCTTTCGTTCACATCGAGCCATCAACTCAGACCGTTTATCTCACAGCGAAACGATCCCCTTGAGGACCGTCCCTCTTCCTTTCCCCCGGTCGACGTCCTCACGAACCCTGACCTCCCTCCTCCTGTTTCACCTGAAGCAACGTACCACATCGTCTTACAAACGACGCTCAAAGATGGATGGCTCACCAACCCGAGTGCGAAAGAGATGGTGCAGATACATTTGGCGTTGTATGCGGCTACATTCAAGTTGGAGGCCATGTCTGAGCGGTATAGAGACGCGCAGAGTCGAAGCTGGGAGGGAGGGGACATAGATGTGAACAAGGAATGTGGGAGTTAGGTCGACTGGTATGGAGAGAGGGTGTATGAGGTAGAGGAGCTGGTCAGGTTGGCTGAGCACAAGACGATTGATACTTCATCTAATGGCTCCCAAACCTCCGGTACGAGGTAAGCTGGCGTTATGCTCTGTAAATTTGGAATGACACTTGACAAGTTGAACTGCAACTATAGCTCGTCGACATCGGAACCAAAACCCTCCCCTTCGATCATATCCGCCAAAAAAACCCTCGCTCGTCCACCACATCCAGCAATCCTCTACGCCTCTCCATCTTCTTCCAACTTCCGCGCTCTTCACTCCTATCTCTACTCACTATCGAGTGAGGTGAATCCGAGATGGGCATCCCTTGCTTCGAAAGATGGCGTTGGCGTCGGGGGAAAGGAGCTGTTCGTCAGGATATGGCGCGGCTCTTGATTTGAACAAGACGGATTACTTACCTGGCGCTGGACGCTAGACGGTCCAACCGCGTTCGAAGTTATCTGGTAAGTTCACTCTTCTCTTTAACTCCCTCCTCAGGTGTTCATGACGAGTTTATTTTGAGCAGAGACAGAATCTGACGGTCGGGCTGTTGACGAGTCCTCAGAAGAAGTCGTAGATTCTATCTTGGAGCTGATCGAAGACTGCCCAGTTCCCGAGAGCTACACTCTGGATTCAAGTCACCTGTAATGGAAGACGAGCTGCTAGGTTTGTTCCTCTTCCCCTTTGATATCTTCGTTGCTCACCCTCACACATCTACCCCACAGCAATAGGCCTCCAAGCGGCTCAACTTACTTCCTCCTCAACCAACGCTCTCACAACCATAACGAAACTAACTCAGGACTTCCCCTCTCACGTTTCCCTACTGGCTCTTCGCGTCGTCGTGGGTGAAGACTTAGATCAAGAAATCTGGAATAACCAGGTTGAGAAGGTCCGAGGCAAGGTCAGTCGGCTGTGGTCGAATGGATTGTTGTGCGGGAAGGAGATGTCAATCCTTTTGGGTATATCATTCGCTCTCCGTCTCATCTTAATCCATCTTAACTTCAAATACTGCAATACGATAGGCGCTCCAAAAAAATTTGGATCCAGTGCTACTCATCCTTTCATACTGAAACAATGTCCTCCATCGTCGCGAGCATCCCATCAACCCCGATAGACGTGGATCGGGATAGTGAGTTCATCCCAATCTCCTCCCTCAATCCCACCACCCGACCCGCGATGAAAGGTATCTGGCTCCTGATACTCATAATCCACCTGTTCAATCATCGCCAAATCTGCGAACCGATCGGAAAAATATATCTTCAAAAACCCATTATCAACCGTCTGATGATCCTCCAAGTAGAACTCAAAAGGTGCAGATCCCGAGTATCGATCACCGATACAAAATATTTTACCTTTCTTGACGGTCACATCACCCTTTCTTGAAGGCGGGGAATACATCTCGGTGATATGAAACTTTCCTGGGTCAAAGTAGTATATCAAAACCCATAGGTCGTGGTTTGAAGAGTTTTGAATGGAGAGAGCGTAATCGTCGCCCCCATGCTTCAAGTTTGCACAGCCATCTTCAGTCAAGACATTTTCCCGAAACGGCTGGAATCGGGACGGCCTTGGAAGGAGTTCGACGGTGACTTGGTTTCGATATGGATGTAGTGGATTTGTGTGATGGAGGTAGAACTCGAAGCGAGCGGCTAAATTGATGAAATCGACGTCGCTTGAGAAGAGTCCTTGTGGGTGAACCAATGGAGGCATGTCGGCCGTCATGAGTGTATCACTCCTCTTTAGGCAGAGGTCCTCATGGCCGTCAACGGACTCGATATAAACAACGAGTTTGACGTCGGGGTCGCTGGAGTCGTCGGTGCAGGTGACTGCAATATTCCCAGTATAATGGGCTATCTCACTCTCTCCATATGCTTCGTCGACCTTCCTTCCCTCCATCAGGTGCTTCTTCAACGACGTCAGACGACCAGACTGCCCGTCCGGATTGTCGAAAGCAACTTTGAATGGGGTGTTATTCAAGACTGCGACTAGAGCGTAACAATTATTGGGGATCTCAAGAGGGTTTTGGACGAGAGTCGCGACAGAGGAAACGGCGTTGATGTATTGGGCAATTGCAGTGCCGAGGAGCGTGCTTGGCGAGTGGAAGCTATTGTCCGGGTATATCGAAAACTCCGTTCCCAGCGACACACCGTGAATCTCCCCTGCGTCTACTTGCATCATTCCATCTTGAACAGCTACTGGAACGAGCCGCTTGTCGACACCTATAGCCTTCCCATCAAACATCAGTCGGCCCTTGTTATTCCCCTCACACTGCGGCGTCTGACGGCACAATTTTTGTTGACCCTCATTCTCCCTATCGGCCACCATCTGCGAGAGCACCTTGACTTTGGCGAGGAGATTTGAGTATGATGTTTTGGGAAGGGGAGTGGCCTTGAGTGTCTTCAGGAGATTACTGGTGAAGTATCCCCCAGGTCGCTTTATGCCCTTTTCACCCTTGACAGTTATTTCCATAGCACGTTCATCTGGATGGCAAGCGGCCAATAGGACGTGGGTATGGAGCCCGGGGTCTTGGAAACCACCTTTAACCCGTCCACTGCGAATCGTCCCGAAATCGAAGGTTTCTTGTAATATGGAAGATGGAGGATGAGGTCGAGGTCGAGTGGGCAAGGGAGGAGCGGAGCGAATGGCACAATAACTGTCTTCTGTTTCGGATGTGACGTTACGGGTGCCACTACCGGAATGGCAGCAATCCATAATGACCGTGATGTTATCCCCCTTGGCCTCAGCCAACTCCCTCAACAGATCGCCCAATTCATAATCCTTGATATCGTCGACTCCGTTGTCAGGATCTCTATCGTGCGGACAGATAGACTCCCGTGCACCGTCATCTGACTTTGACCCGTGACCTGAAAAGTAGAACAGGATGGGGCTGCCCGGGATGATGTGGGGGTTGTTGACAAGATGCGAGCGGAAAGTTTCGATAATATGCTCTCGAGTCGCATCTTCATCGAGGAGAGTAATTACATTGGATTGGGGGACCTTCAAGACGCCGGTGATGAAACTCTTCATGTCAAGGGCGTCCTGCACAGCACCGCGGAGGGGGCTGGTCTCTAGGTCTGCGTATTCGTTGACCCCCACCAGCAATGCGTGAAAGGAACGAATTGACGACGAAGGATATTCTGCCATTTGCGAACAATTTGAGACAGACGAAGTCATCTGGGCTGGATGGTTGAAAGAATTCAAGGTGGTGAGGGACTCGGGGAGATGAAACTTGGGCGAACTCGAGACGTACCTGAGAACGACAGTACGGTGAGGGTCAAGTCTTTGGAAACCTGGGTCAGTACGGAGCAGAACTACTAGAACATATACCTGACAAACACGCTCTCATCACAGCTTCTGCCGGTGCTCAGCACTGGCTGTGTCTGTGCAGTGGAATGAACAACATGCCGTTCACGTCATTGTGAAGCAATGGACGAGTGAAAATCAAGAGGATTTAGACGAGCGTGAGGTCCTGATAGGCGCGCAGGACTCCTTGTGACTCCGACCATGTTGAACGTGTCGGACGTCGATATCGACTAATTATTCTATGGCTTCTGTTGTCCACTTTCCGGCCACTTCCCCTTCACAACAGAACAGGACGACGCTGGCTCCACAAGCAGTCAACGACGCGCACCTTTGTTCTCAGGGCCTCGCATGGCAGCGACACAGCGTTTCCTGAGCTGGTTTCCTTCGAACCTTCGAGTACAGCACCTCGCCACCCACAATAACTCTACGCGTCTATTCCCAGATATCCATATATCTATCTCTCCCATCTACGCGGAATACTTACACCGCTTTCATCTTCATTCCACCTCCGCCTTGCACCCTTGATTAAACGCTATTGCGTATTCTCAGCAGCCATCGCCAACCTACAGCGAAGCAACGGATTCCCTGTTTGAGGTCGAGATTTACTCCACGCCCATCTCGTATGGCCCATCCACCACTACCTGTGAAGTTCACAATCGCTTCATTGGGATCGCACCTTGTTCCTCTGACTCCAAAAAATCACGATTCCTTTGTAGATTCGGAACGACGATTATGATATTAGACTCCATCCCTCTCCGAGTCGTCGGCCTCTTTTTCAGCTTCAGAGATACTGGCGGAGCTGCTCGTGGGCAGCTGAATTGGAGGCGAGGGAGAATTTGATTGATGGGCCAGTACCTACTACTACTGGGCATTGTACAACCGCCGTAGATGGGATGGAGGCTGTGAGAGCCGGGTTTGATCCAGAGTGCATGAGTTACTTGGGTGTATGCTCTATCGCGTAAGAGTGAGCTTCGAGGTGAGCGGTCAGTTGTTCAGCTTGTGACGAAAATGAAGAGCACTTCCAATTCTACTCATAGGCATGACGAAGTATACCTCCAACAATATTGTTTGGCCACCACTAGACGCTTGAAGCTCTCCGAGATTATCGAAAAGTCCCTTCCTAACGTTGAGTTGGCATTCCCATCCGCATGCTAGACTGCTACCGGCACCGCAGATTTCTCCGAAGAGTCCGTTCATCTGGCCGCAGGGATGCTGTTGGCTGGCTGTCGTGGAGTTGTCGCAACCATGTGGTCCATAGGGGACAATGATGCTCCTCGCATCACAGACGACTTTTACGCTCATGTCTTAGCAGGCGAGAGGCCGGACCATACTCAGGCTGCATTCGCCTTGCATCAGGCTGTACAACGACTCCACTCGGACGGTGCATCTTTCCTGTCTTGGGTACCCTACATCCGTGTTGGAGTATAATCCTGCCTCGAAGACACGTTCGGATGGAGAGGATTATTCCGTAGTTTATCAGTACGACTTGGTGAGGGTTCCTCAGGATTCTTAATATTTCGTTCTCAGTGTATTTTGCTATTTACGGTTGTAGCCTGGATGTATATTCGGTGCGAGTTGCTTTACTATGCTGGTTGATTGATTCGGGGATATGTTATAACTTGCAAAACTGACTATCTGAGAGCGACGTGTTTATCCCCAAATCCCGATTTAACCCTGTTTCGACTTCATGCGACGTTAAGGAGGCGGGGCGTTTCGCGATGGAGTCTTACTAGTAGTTGAAGTTATTAGCGGGATCAAACGGACTTGCAAGATACGCTGTAAAATTAAATCACGATACTTACTCGCGATTCCAGAGTCCGTCGTCAAACTCATTCACCTCCAGCAAGGAGGGCAAACGAAGTCTCTGATTGAACATGGATGGTCATGCTATCTTATCGTCTTTGTATCGTATAGGCAACCAGAAGGATATCTTATCAAAATAAGTCTATCTTATCTCGCTTGCGCCTTATCATCCTCCAAAGAATTCTCAAGTTCCAAACTATGGATTGCGAAAAGCGTGTACGATACATCCATCTATTGCAACGTAAACCACCTCTTGGTAGGCCGTCGTGTACATGAAAAATCATAAAAGGTACGGAAACATGGAGGATTGTTGGAAAGGATAATAAGGGAGGTAGGCGAATATGATACGTCGGTGGAAGATAGTCTATGAATCGACAACATGGGAGGGGAAGAATCGTCTAGGAAAGAGGGGGTCTATGACAGTAGGTGGGGAGAGGCACATATAGAAGCGGACAACAAAAAAAAGAGAAAAAATACAGAAGCATACATCGTCATCGCTCACTGCGCGTGGCCATTGCCGTTCGCTGTGCTCGCCTCCCCATTGCCTTCTTGCACTGCTTGCGCATAGCTCTTACCCCTGTCCTCGGCAACTTCGACGGTCTCCTCGGTCTCCTCCTTTGCCTTTTCAACCTTGCCCGTCACAACGCTGATCATGACGTTAACTCTCTCGGAAGTAGCCTCCAGTACTGGATGGACACGATCCTGTACCAGCGTCGAGATCTTGCCGACCTTCTGAGAAAGAGGGACATCCTTCTCGGTGAGAATGGCAGAAAGGTCGTTTATCGTGGTGTGAAGGTTTTGGGTAAGGTCTTGAAGGGAATGTTGTAAGTGCGAGGGGAGGGTCGATGTCGAGGCCTGCTTTAGGTATAAGCAGTGGGTAGGATGGGCGACATGAACACATACCTGGATCTTTTGTAATTCCTGGATCATGACGTCGCTTAGCGACTGGACCCTCTGCTGGGCAGAGTGGATTGAAGAGGAGGCGACATCAGAGATATTCTGTGCAGTGGCCGTCGCTCGTTGTCTATCGAGAAGTTAGCGAATTGACGGGGAAGCGACTCGGAAAAGACTCACACTAATACACTCTGCGACTGCAGCTGCTTGATCTGCTCATTCGAGTAGACATACAGCGTGTCACGGAGGTTCTTGGTCAGACAATATGCGCGTTGATACTGATACTGCGCGGCATCGGTCGATGGAGAACTGGGGGACTCGGGAGCACTCGAATGGATCTTGTTCACGTAGACCTCGTAAACATCGACGAGTGGAGCAAATCTCTAAATTTCGACAAACTCCGAGTCAGCATATCGTCCCTGACAAAAAAGCTCCGAAACCCCCAAAAAAATACGTACCTGGTCAATACCCTGCGCAACCCCAACGACGGGAGACCGAACGCGCTCTTCAATAGTCTTGTCGACTACATCTCTCGCGTGGTCGCTCGTCTCTCGTACGTGCTTGACAATCTCCTCCGTTTTGACTTGGAAGGGGTAAGGGTACCTCTTCTCAACGACATCAAGTCCAGCATTGGCGTATCCGTCCGCCTTGACCAAAATCGGTGCAAGACGAACTTGCAGGGGCTCTCCAAGCCGATGATAAGCGGTTTGGGTCAAACCCTGAGCAGTGGCGTACGGTCGCTGGGTGTATGCGTTCTGGGCGAGGTACGAGTCGAGGGTGGTCAGGCTGTCATTGATGAGAGGAATAGAGTATATGCGGTTAAGAACGGTGAGTTGGGCTGGCTGGGACTCGGTCTGAGTTTCTGTTGCCATTGTCGTCGTGGTCGTCGTTGATAGGTGGTGGTGATAAGAAAGGGGTAAAGTAAAAGACGTCGACAAAAACAGGAGAGCAATTGATTGAATATGTAGCAGAGTTGATTCGCATGTGATTATGGCATGCACCTCGAGGCTAACGTTTCCCACGCCTTGCACACTACTTCCGACGTGTCCTTTTGAACTTCCAGCCGATTCTGGCATGACCTCTAGACATCGAAGACTGCGATTCAATCCCTCCCGCAAAATCACCCTCCTCATACCTCCTCGGCTGTGGTTCTTTTGTTATCCCGTGCTCCGCCCTGGGCACTGTGCTTACTGCGTTCCGAGCCTCCCAGTGCACGTGTTACTCGGAACCCCACTGGTCTGCGCGTCAGAACTGCGCCTAGAAACTTTCTTGGAGGTTGCATAGCAGGATGGATCGCTAGATATCCGATAGCGAAAACTTAGATGCCATATTTGCCGTAGGAATGGAGCAGGGTTGCGCGCCATTACCTCAGGCCAAGTCGCACCTTTTTCCAGTTCTTTTTCCATCATGACAAACAGAACAATTCGTTCGGTTGGTCGAGGCTACGCAGATAACGCGCAAAGATTGCGTGGAATTGTGCCTGTCCTTGGTCAGAAACAAGGTTCTGTTATTTCGCTTCTCATCTCCAATTTCCTGAAGCGGACGACCAATGCGTCATGCCGGCGGGTAGGACCAGGAACGTTGTTCCTCAATTGTTTCCCTCATGTGCTTCCCACTTGCTACATTGGACGACGTGTTCAAGATATTTGAATGAAGCGTTGTGATTCGGAAGAAACGGGAATGAAGGTGAGTAGTGCAGTGGCCGGGATAACTCTCTGGAAGAACCTTGGTACGTTGGACTGATCGGCGTTATCACGAGCACCATCTGTTCAATTGACTCTCCGTAAACAGAAGATAGGTTTCCAATTCAAACGACGGTAGAAGATTTGCAGGAATAACGGAATCGACCATCCATACGCACGACAATTACAATCCATCAGCGCGAGGTGGGGAGTTCGAGGCTGGTGCCGTTAGTTTGTGATAACTGCCTTTCCCCAGCGCCGAGCTCGGTAGGATATCATGGGGCATGTAGAGGTGCCCTACGGAGAGCCACGGAAGTCGGGACGATGGCACGATGGATCTGCATCAACAATCGCGGAAATGCTTCCACCATCGAAAAGGGCAAGTCTCGCACCATTTTTGGAATCCTCTTCTTGTGGGTGTCGTGTATTAATATCCTGGGATCCCTATTCAATTCCTGATCACCGTCTGTCATGCCATTTAGCCTTTTTGAATCAGACGGAACCGTTCAATTTGGATTCAACTCAGCGACCGTGAAGCTCGTCGCCTCCGCGGCCGGTGGTCGGGGGAGGTTGTTCGTCATGATGCCCAAGCTGCCTCCAACGCACCCGAGTATCTACCTATACTATCATCCTGCATAGAGGTTAAAATACGTTGGGCCGTGGTGGGAGGTCCATCCGATTCCAAGATAACGACGTTCCAACATTCACTATTTCACAACCGTCCCGATCCATCCGTGCCGTCATTCAGCGCTTCAGTTCTTTGGTAGCTTTGTCTGATATTTGATTCACCCCGAAGCCGCCGTAGCGGGCCCGCATAGTTGCTATGTACCCCACCATCGTACCGGCTATTATCATTTCTCCAGCTCCAACGCCTCGCGGAAAGGCCAAACATGCTTGCATCATTTGTCAGCTGGATGTAGGATATCTTTGGCCGATTAAGAATACAGAGTGCTGGGTGCCGTGAGCTATTTCTTGTACCCTCGAGACTCGATATCTAATCTGTAACACATGTCTGGCCAGATAGGTTAGATAAAACACCCATTGTCTAGTTGACACCTCCACCCCCGACCAATCGCACGCACACACTGCGGGGACCTGGCCAGTTCTCCGCTTCAGAGCTTCGTTAACCCTACGAGCTCCCTATTCAGTTGCGAACTTCTTTCGTTCTGATCTCACCCAGCACTTGTCTAGCGGCGCCCACCTGCATCCAAACACTGATAATATCTGATCCCGGCTCTCAGCGTCAGTCGATACTCCGTCTCTTCGTCCTTTCCAGAAATCCATCGAACCTTCAACAACCTGGTATCATCTCGAGACCACGAGTGAACGGATAGAATAAACGCTTCGACTTGCTTTCCACGATTGGACATCTCTGCAAATGGCCAACATCTCCCATTCAATCCACTAACGCCCGTCTCCCCTCTATCACATCGTCAATCACACGCATCCACACAACGTAACTGCTATTCACTGGCTATCAGACTTTGGGCCCCAACTTTATGAGCCGTCCCTCTGGTTCACTATTCCACTCCCTGTGGGCGCTTGACAAGTAATCGTGGCGGCCATCTATGGCTTCTATCATCCAGTATGTCTACGTACTGGTGGTTTCTCCCTCCTCTTTCGTTCAATAATTTACACAGGCAATCGCGATACGAAACGATAATCAGCTTGTTATCGCCAACATACAAGGGGATGCTTTATCTCGCCCACTTTGATTCCCCGTAATCACAGTCCACAGGTCCAGGTCAGACGCTGCGAACCTCGTCATTCGAGCGTCCTATGCAACTTCTACAGTTCTTCTACATGATTGGCCCGTACCCATCACACGATCTCTACCAACGCACTCTTGCCGACTGAAGTAACACTCATAAAATACGGTACGTAGATCTTTAACGTCCTCCGATAGAAGAGAGTCTATGAGATACAAGTAAACATAAGAATAAAATAGATATCTTGACGGATTAGAAGCGAGGGTTCTACGCGACTCCTTCAAACTCAACAGATCCCACCTCCACTTCGACAGGAAGCATCCACTTGAAAGCTTGATTGAGCACGCCCATGTCAATACCTGCAGACAACGGAGCTCGTCCTCCAAAGCTTAAGTCCTGGGTATCTCCATCCGATCGATAACGGCGTATCGTGAAGGTACTTTGAGGGAAACGAAGGCCTTCAAGGTCCGGACACCGGTCAATGAACGATTGGAGAGCAGAGAGCGAAGAACCCTCCGTGCGGATCTTGAAGTTGACATCGACCAAATGTGGCCATGCACATGCTACTCTCTGTATGTCGGCATCCGCCCAGATCAATCCATCCTCTGGAGCAACATCGAAGCCAAGATGAACGAACTTCAAAAGGCGGAGAGAAAGCAACGGTCCCAAGAAAGTCATGAGATTTGACGAACCATCGGCGGGCGATGGGTACACTCTGGCGAACAAAACGAGGTCGAGCGTCGTGAGAGATGTGGCGAAACGAGATAACCGCTCGAATACAGGGATGAGAAGTGACCTGGGCTCGTCTTCGTTGGGATCGTCCGCGTTTGTGTATGCTTCTATCGACTGTATGCGGCCAACTGGGAGCCCATCCAGGATGTAAATCAAGGATGTGAGCTTCGATTCCGAGAGGAATAGATTTTCCAGGGACGAAAAGCCAATTGGGGATGGCGTATCTGGCAATGAATCTCGATATACGCAGCACCTCAACAAAGAGAGAGAATGCAGGTGTTGAAGCGACGCCATGCTACAAATTCCCTCCTCTTGTAAACTCCAGTGGGTCTCGGACGGGAAAACCCCGATGATTCGAAGGTTGGGAAGTCGACGGGAAAATTCGACATGGAGGGTGGCCAAGTTTCCGCTAAGAACGAGCTCCTCTAGTAACGGCATCGAATGGACAAACTGATCCAGCAATTGTATGAACTCGACATCATGCCGCCAAGACTCGTCGTCCATACCCGTACCTTCGCCTCCATTCAAGGTTAACGAGCGAAGGGGAGGGCTAGTGAACGCGAGCAGTGGCCGAAGCTCCACAACTGTAATTCTCGTACCGCGAAGGAACGACCATGCAAATTCGACCAGTCGAGGAAGTAATGGGCCCCGTCTCTGGCTCGCGAGTTGAGTGAATATATCGTAGCACAACGAGTGATCGAGCTTGTGATCGATAGATCGAACGCGTCTTGCGTAGTAATCGAATCTTTCCCAGTCAATGGGCGTCATCTGGGTAGTCGCAATAGTCTACGATCTGGTTGAGCGACAGACCCGAGGTTTCCTCAGTGGAACGGACATACGTAGCTTCTGGCCCAGGATCCCCCGCGGTGCACGTACAACATCTGAAGGTCGGGTATGAGTCGAAGGAGTGGTTCAACGTCCTCCATGTCCCTCCAGAGCACCTCCAGGGCAGGCTCTTGGAAAGACCGACAACACACAGCCATACTAGCCAGATCAGAACGCCAAGTCGGGCTACTATCTGGGTCCAAATGTCCACATATCTCGTGGACGATTTCCGAGATGCGAAGAGCGTGATGAACCATCGGAGGGGTGGGGAACAGTGAGACAGCATCGTCTAGATTTCGAACTTATAACAGATTTGAGTGTCACAACCAGCGGTCTGTGCCAAAGGTTGCCAAAGTGTTGTCCAAAGTAATCGGCAATGGCGACGACGCCAGGACAATAAGACAGTAAATTCTCAGCATATTGTGCTCTCGTCGGTTTGAGTACCATGGAAACAGGCTTGTTCATTGCAGCGCACCATCGTATAACAACGTGGGGCGACGGGAGCACAATAGGAGATAGATAGAATGAAGCTGGTAGCTCGACTAGCCCCGTCAGCAACAGCGAGTCCGAGACCGAGCTGGAAAGACAACTCGCCGAGTGGGACGAGTGAGATGTCACTCGTCACGTGACCACTAGTTTCAACTCAATGTCACGTTGAGTGGTGCTCAATCCCTGGCAGTGGTAACTAGCGTTGTAGGCCGAAGTTCACTGCAGCGTTGGGGATGAAATTAATCAGGTAGAGAAACGATATCGATGCTTGATGAAGACCGGTAGTGTACGACGACTTGGAAAAGTATTGCACACAATTCTATTTCTCGTAACTGACAATTATTTTCCTCACCAGCAAGTACTGGTAAGACAAGCAGTAATACAGACTTGGCAGGGCTATTTTGTATAATCTTCGGTGAACAGAAAGTGCGAGTAGGCAATGTGATAATCATCTCTTCACTGTCCATCTCGAGCGCATCTAGCAAATTTTCTACACGACAGTATCGATCGATGTTTTTCTGGATTGCTTCTCGCCGAGAGTACGGGACTCGGATTTGAGAAGAATGCCGGGGTGGAACAAGTTGAGGGTGTACATGGCGATGGTTATCATCCCACCGTCAAGGACGTCTGTAAGAGTATGAGAAGATTAGGACGGAGCACTTGATTGAAACATGACGAGGATGAAACGCACTGAAGTAAACTTGATTGCTGATGATACGGCCCGTCCAGCCATCAGTCAGTTCGACCGTACGATAAACAGACCTGCGACGAAGTTCCATTAATGTTGTCAAAGGCGTACTAGATGGGAGGGCTCACCGAATGAAGATGGTGACGGTGCTAAGTGCAAGACCCAATATCATGAGACGGGTGCGCTTGTCAATAGCCATTGCTCTCGAGAATTTGTTTAGGCTGCTTGAATCGACTTGGTTGGCGCCAGAAGTTGGCTCGACTTTTCGAACAGGCGTGTCGCGGTAGAAGCGCCAGAAGAACTCTATGGCGCAGGCGACGTAGACGGTGAGGGCAGCTAAAAATTATACATAGATGTAAATAAAGCGAAAAAGGGGAGAATGAGAGGGAAAGCCAGACGTACCCATCTGGAAAACGATACCTCCCAACATGATGTGTGCTCCCTTGTCAGCATTCTTGTATTGACGAGCCGCCTGTGAGGCCGAGGCACCACCGACAGCTTGAACGATTAGGGCGATGAGATCCTGGAAAGGGAACAGTTTAACAACCCTAATGAGTGGGTGGCGAAATGAATGACTCACAAAGCTGCAGAAAACGATCATATCTATCTCACGATTATAAGTTTGATGACATGAACAAAGGATCAACGAAGGAACTTACACCACATGGGGCTGAGACGGCTGTACTGAGGTCCTAGGCGACGAATGATCTTTCCAAGGATGATAAAGTTAGCTGCGACGAGTGGAGTCGGGGCGATGATAGTGGTGGTAATTCTAAGCGTGAAGGTTATTGTTCAATTCCAATGAACGTAAATAATGTGGAATACTTACTGAATGAGGAAAGGGTTAAGCAGAGTGACATTTTGACTTGACCACAGGCGTCCTGACCATCCAAGAACCTCTGCCAAACCGGCTAATACCGCGGTGGGAAACAGCCACCACATACGGTATCGAGTAGCTTGGAGTATGTGGAGAACTGCCCCGCGGGTTAGTAATGGCGAATATGAAATGGGCAGGGAAAACATACGGGTGGAGACGCTGAAGAGCACGACGAAGAGGATGCATATCCATTCAGTCGGGACGTAGTTGTATGGATTGTGGGGAGGGTGGGTGGAGGATTGAGCAGCTGTAATGGGGTATTAGAGTGGGTTGGGATATGTCTCAGACGAGTTCTGCGCTCACCTGCAGAGGAAGTTGTGCTTGACATTGTGCTTGAGTTGGTTTGTGTTGGTATTCCTGGCTACATCGAGGGACCTCTATATAGTGTTGAGAAGCGGACGAACGGGAATACTCCTGTTATCCCTGCGGACGGAAAGCACCGTCATTTGGAGATGATGGCATTCGCATGCAGACCGAATAGATCGTAAGCGGCGATGATGGTCGGAACAGTGACTGTGGCTGTGCTTATGGAGGGTTTTACTTTGCGCTTAGTCACTCAAATTACGAGCTCCCCTGTGGCTTCAATCGGGTTTACAATTCCACCATCTGTTACTAGTAGACCGAGAACGATTTGAAGAGATGCAGACACCATGCAGTTACTTGGAACAACCCCAACGACGAGTTCAGAGGGAAACATATAAATACAAATTCTTCGAAAGCAATGTGCCAAAGCAGTCGAAACCTTTCAAGAAACGAACTAACCACTGGGCTCCCTTCTACTACTACACGTGTATCACCTCTCCCAAGTTTCGTTCAAGCGTTGTCTCCAAATCGCCCTTTTTTCGTCCGAGTCACCAAGTCACCTAATCGATCAATCGATCAAGGAATAGGAACCCTATCAGCCCACTTGAACCCCCCATCCAAACTCCCCACCGAATTCCTCAAACTATCCCTCCTACCTCCAGACCTTGGACTTCGGTTCAAGCTGGAGGATCGGGATAGAGGCGAGTTTGGGATAAATTCACCTGGAAGGGAGTAGTGTTAGACTCATCCAAAGGACTGTATGCGGTACAAAAGAAGGTCTAGGATAGAACTCACCAGATGACATGGAACCTTGAGAAGAAACAGATGAAGCCCTCCTATGCCTCTGCATCCTCGTTGGATCAACATTCGGTACGTTTGCTACTCTTGCGAATAGTGACAGTACTATAGATATGCACAACCCCGAAGGCGATTCACATCAATGCGCCATGGTGACTACAAATAGACGACTCACTATCAACGATCGAGATGATCCCTGTCAAATTCGTCCCCTTGGCTGCCAAGTTCGTGGAGGACGAACCGGCAGAGTCGGAGGTGATGAACAACCTATGTGTGCTCGCTTCATACCGACATCGTCTGTTAGTCCATGAAAAAGAAGGTGGAAAGGTAGAGACGTACTGGCCAATAGCTTCTCCATTGCATATATCAGTGTAGAGTTCGTTGAAACGCTATACACTGAGTCGACGAACGGAAGTAAGAAAGGAAGTCCGCAACTCAGTAGGAACGAGTGAATGTACCTGGGTATCGTTCGATACCATCCGTAGATCCGAGCGGTTCCTGCAAGTAGTTGACATAGTTGAAGAAGTGAGGAGATAATAAGACGAACCTTGATATGGGCGATAAGCTGATGTAAAGGCGTCGACAATATCTGGTTACTCTGCGCCGGTACCACAATCTACACACCACACAATCCCCAACAATCAGCCATCTAGAATCCAACAAACGAAGATGACGTCACACTCACTCTCCCAATATCAGTAACACTAACCGCACTCAATAACCTTCCTTCACCTTCATCCAAAACGGCACAACTACTAACGCCACATTCACTCATGAGCTTCATAGCATCTAGGACCTTGGAAGAAGAGGAACAAGATATCACGGCGGAGAAGAGGGTCAAGGAGGGGAGAGATGGGGAAAGGATGTGGAGGGGTGTTTGTAGGAACGTGTGGAACGTTGGGGAGGGAGTGGGAGAGGATGTGGTAGCGGGAAGGGGTTTGGAAGTGGTGGTCGAAGAGGTGGGTTGGGGTTGAGACGCGGAAGTGGGAGGGTTTTGAGATGAAGTGGAGGTAATTATTGATGGGGAAGGCTGCGAATAGGAACGAGAGGGCTGAGCCTGATTTTGTTGTTGTTGGGCATAAGAAAAGAAGTATTCGAGGAGCCGACCGTCGGAGACGCTGCCCAGGTAACCCGATGATGGCGGCGGCGATTGTATGAGAACTACGAGCGATCACACAACAAATGTCAGTCGACCATGGATTGAAGATATTAAGGCCTTCAAACCTCTGTGTGTTCCTCTTGAGAATATCCCCAGAAGGGAAATGAGAGTGGCGTCGTGGGGTAAGACTGCTAACGGATTCTTCTCCGACAAGTCTATGAGACAGTGTGATGATCAGCCTGGAGATATTTCAGCCAGAAAAGTGGATAACACGTACTGCTAACAAGATGGACCGGAACTCTACCCGCTTTTGCAGCTGCTACGATCTTCTCGATACGAGGGTTCTCACGGAGGTAGTCGGGGTGAAAGGTATGTCTCGTTGCTGCCAACGTCAGAAAAGCGTTCACGTCGGCAAACTACACCCGTGGTACAGTTAAGAAATTGCGACCAAATGAGGTGGAAAGACAACGAACATCGAAAAGGCCTGATATGGTAGATTCAGAATCAGAGTCGGACTGAGAGTCAGATTCAGGCGAATTGGACTTGATAGCTAAGCATAGGATGTCCTTTGATAGGAGAAGCTAGGTAGTCCATCGAGAGTTAGGTTACAGATAAGGGTGTGAGGGATGGATCCACTAACATCACAAGCTTCCTCGACGCTCGTGTCGGCGTTCACAGTCACCACAGGTGAATCGATCAAGTCTGGGGGGTCATATTCCAATCATCTCACAATTTTCAAGCATTTATAACAACACACCTTTAGCAAAAACGCCTTGCCACGCCTTGACCCACTCTTCTGCCTCTTTCGAGGGAGGCCCAAACCCTCCTCCTTCGCCACGGCTGAACGGAGAAGGCGAACGAGCGACGACGCTCCTCGCACTTGACATCGAGAGTCTTTTCTGCGCCATGTTTGACGAAGATAGAGGTTTGACAGCAGGCGTGTCGCGGTGGGTTTTCGACCAGGAACAAAGTTGGTTGGATTCCGAGTCCGTGAAATGGTCACGATGGTCCAAATCCAGAGCAGTGGCGGAGTGACGAGGTCGATCAATAAAGGTTAGATTAGATTAGATTATTTCACATATTTGCCACGTGGGAAATTTAAGTACGTATCCGTTGCACAGCCACCGACGGATCGTTGCTCTTCCTCGAACCAAACTCGGACCTGAATGAGTTCCGCACCAACGAAACCTCTCGATGTACCTCCGTACCAAATTGAACCCCTCATTTCGAACGTGACGGCTCGGTGTGCTCAGGCATTAGGTGGGTGAGTTTGAAATACAGAGGAACCCCACCAGAGCCTGAGCGCCAACATTACTCCCTAGGGTCAGAAATCTATGTGGGTTGCGCGAATGGCGAACTACATAGGTACGCCTTGCAGGCAGACAACCCAAATACAGTGAGCTCTGCTATCACCTCCTCTCAAAGCATTCACCGAAACTGTTGGTCATCATACAAAAACAGCCAGAATCTTACCAACTCTTATCACGCCAATCCGTACCCAACGACAAACCAATAGACGAAGTCGTCCTTGTACCAAGTATAAACCGCGCTCTAATTCTCTCTGGTGCGTCAAGCCCACCTTTCTTCCCCAAACCTCTTCTTAACCCTAACCCACCCACCAGACCACCAACTCCTCGTCTACACCCTTCCCTCCCTCAACTCCATCCCATCATCCCAAATCGGTCCGATGCGCCGAGTAATATCTCTCGTAGTCGACGACGATCACCTCCGAAGACCACCACCTTCCCTCAGCCAGACCCAAGTCGACCCAATTGATTTCTGTGTGATCAAGAGGACGGCCATCGCGATGTATAGTTTGGGCGAGAGGTTAACCTTTCTACGCGTGAGTTCTATGCCACTCAGTCGCTGGCTAGAACGGTGAGTGATACTGATATCCATCTTGATTCAGGATTTCCCATCCCCCTCCCCACGTGTTCTCCTTGCCAAACGCTCCTCCCACTACCTCTGCATAGCAGAAGCTGACTCAGGCGAATACCACGTCATTAACCTAGACGCAGGCACTGTCCTCCCAGTTCTTCCCGTTTCCCAAGATCCCTCCTCTCCCATCGCTACGAGCCCCAACGCTGCGACAGGTATCAAACCATTTATCGTGGTAGTGAGCCCGGGTGAATTCTTAATTTTGAGTTGGACTGGTGGAAGTACGCTGGGAGTTTTCATTACTGGGGAAGGAGACCCTGTTAGGGGAACGTTGCAGTGGCCTGACCATCCCTTGAGTGTTTGTACGTTCTTCCTTACCTCTTTTCGGATTCAAGACTCGAACTTATTGACCATTATTTTATCTGGGTTTATGCGAACAGCGCTGGATTATCCATACATAACGACACTCCTACCAAACGGCACTATCGAGATTCACAACATTGAAACTCAATTAATCGCCCAAGTGGTAGCTGCGTCTGACACCCCGCGGACGAGCTTGATTGGATCTTTCAATGGGTATTTGGTCCCTTCTAGAGAGAGGAGCGATAAGATGAAGATGAAGAAGGTTGGCTTAGTGAGGGGGTCGAAAGTGAACGTTGCGATAGAGGAGAATAAGGAAGGCGTTTCGAGTGAGGAAGAGATCCATGAGGAGAGCATCCCGCCGTATGATATCTGAGTCGACATTTCTCTGGAGTATTCACCCAGGATCTTGCCCTCAGATGATCCGTACGGACTCTCATACAGTAAATCTACTAGCTACACCTTGTCCTGGTGAGGGTGAACAACTTGCAAAGTTGTGAACCTTTTGGTCTCCCTGACCCGTCGTAACTCACAAGGCTACATTGGTGGCTTCTTTCATAATAGCATTGGACAGCATACAATCTCGCGACAACCCGCATAATTGAGTGCCAACTGCCACCATCACCTCTCGACGACATGCCAGTGAGAAGACTTGGAATATACTATTCATACAAAACTTCAAGACTCGGTAAATAAATAGAATAAGCTGCTGCGAATAGCATATAAGTACATATAACGAGAGAACAAAACTCCCATTGCCGAGAGATATCTCCTGCGGTGACCCTGCGTTGCCCTCCACGATATCCAAAGGGGGGGAGAAAAGATGGCTACGCTATTCTTCCTCCTCGTCCCCGGCCTCCGAGTCGTCATCGTCATTGTTCTCCTCGTCCTCACTCTCTTCTTCGTCCTCGTCCTCTTCCTCATCCTCGTCCTCCGGTGAGAACCAACCCGTTCTCAGATAATCAGGATCCCCCAGCTGTAGCTCCGGACTCGCCCACTCAAAGAAAGAGTTGGCATCAAACCCGCCATAATATCGTGGAGACTCCATCCAAGTGTGAATCTGACCCCTGGCCTTCCCTTCCAGGATCATATAGAACCTCCCATACAAATCTCGTGGTTCTTCGTGCTCAGGCAGAGTGTTGTCAATGAAGTTTGCTGACAGGTCAAGGACACGGAGGGTGAGTGTTGATTCTGTCAGATGAGCATCCGGAGCGAATGGGTGGGGCGCTCTGCCTCCGCTGGCGCGAACCCATACCCCTGTTGGTACGGCAGCAGTTTGTGGTGGTGGGGCAAACTCCGTGCAGGATGGGAGGAGACGTAGAGTCTGCCTCCGAGTCTGTCGATTCCAGTCTGGGTCGTCGGAACTGAAGCTATTGAAGTCGAAGATCCAATCTCCCCACTCTTCTTCGTCGTCATCAAATTCCTTCCCCAGGTGTATCTCATCCAACAGGGCAGTGTCGATGGTGAGCTCTTGCGTGCAGTATTCATTACGTTTGCAAGAGCATGGCAAAGGTGGGCCACGTCGTGGAGGACGCCTGTCGCAGGTACACCCAGTCTCGGAGTTGTCAAAGAAGCGTACTGCCAACGGCCAATTCATGCCCTTGGGAGGGGTCCTCCGTGGCCATTCCGTGAGAACGATACGATACTCTTCGGGAATCTCAACAGAGTAGGTGGTCTCGATGTATTGCACGTATGAACGTCGAGTCTCCAAACTCAAGGGATGGGGATGGTGGTAGCGCCTGTCCCATGGTAAATACGCGAGCTGAAACAAACGACGTCGCAGTGGATATGTTATACTGGCTGGTGGGCACGATGGATCACCGTGACGAATTGACGCGGTAGGCAGACAGAAGGTCGTTCAACGGAAGGTAGCTCAGAATGATGCTGTGAGTTTCGGTTGGTAGCGCCGTGATTCCCAGCGTGCTTGGCCAGACAGCTCCGTGGCGATGAGCAAGGCGATTCGTGACGGAATTGGGAAAGGTTTCCAATAGTGGTGGGAGGGATTGCAGGGAAGCTCCGGAAGACACGGTGGTGGGCAAGTGTGACCTTGAGCCTCCAGGTCGCTGCGATAGGAGATATGCCAGCACAGGCCCGATATCACGAGTGCTATTAATTTCCTTTTTAGGTCACCAACTTCAGGAATGAGGATGAGGATCGAGAGGGTCTTTGCCCTGGAGGGTTTTCGAGTTCAGTACATCTGCACTAGTACTTTACAGTACGCGATCGCATGAGGACCAAACGCTACAACCTCGCGGCCAGATTCCAGACCTAGTTTCTGTAGAGTGCCTGCCTCCCTGCCCAGCTGTTATATAGTCAAGACCGGACTAGCAGAAATTCCACCTCGTTAGAGCCAGCCCACCGCGGCCGGAAACCTGCTCGCCAAACGCAATATGGGTGGCCTTCATAATGCTCCCTTGACAATATCGAGGTAGACCTGGATATACTCGTCGGGCAATCCTTCGAGAGAGTGAATATATGGATATAACCTCTTCAAGAAGAACGCCAACACGGTATGGTTTTCGACCGGCTCTTCCGTAGATTCGATCTCGAAGTAAAGGCGACTCAGGGTGCGATAAGGGATTTCTTGTGCGTACAAGAATCCGAAAGTGAACGCCTCGAGACCCTCCGGGACGGCTAGTTGCGATAGCTGAAGGCACGAGAGCTGGGGGCAAAGGAGTTGGAAAGATAGGAGAGAGAACACCGAAGGTCCTCTGCTCGGAAATTCGAGTTGGAGATCGGTAAGGTCCGGCCAAGCAGATGCAACTCGGCAGACATCTGGATCGGTCCAAAATGTGCTGCAACCTTCTGTAACCCTGAAACGAACGGATAGATCCCGAAGTCGTCGAAGGGCAAACAGCGGTTCCAATAGAGGAACCACGAGTGGTGTCGAATCGCGCGTTGAACGGACCATATAGGTCGTGTGTAGATTGAGGGTTGTGAGGGTTGAAGCAAAGGGTAGAACTGCTTTGAAAAAGGAGATAAAGAGTATTCTGGCGTCCTTCCGATTGTTGCGGCGTCTGGGCTCGACTTCGTATGCATCGACCGAGCGAAGGCGTCCAGCGGGAATCATGTCGAGCATGAATAATAGCGAAGGAATGTTGCAGTCGGATATATCAAGCTTTTCGAGCGACTGGAAACCCGTGGTTGGAGCGGGTCCCGCCTCCCGAGACAGGAACAACGCTCTCATCTTCAGGGTTAGAAGATGTTCAAGATTCGATAAAGCCCGTATCCCATCCTCCACCCGTATATTCTTGCGTTTTCGGGATGGAAAATCGATAGAAAGTTTGTTCAGTTTGGAAAAATGGCCGAGAATGTCGAGCTGACAGTC
Organism: Jaapia argillacea MUCL 33604; assembly: GCA_000697665.1. Classification (NCBI taxonomy): domain Eukaryota; kingdom Fungi; phylum Basidiomycota; class Agaricomycetes; order Jaapiales; family Jaapiaceae; genus Jaapia; species Jaapia argillacea. The sequence continues at coordinate 70,526 of KL197717.1, forward strand.
GGGGTAATTTCCAGAGAGCCTGAGGCTCTTCAAGAGAGGGAGCGTGTCCGGCAAGGTGTCAAGCAGTGTTTGGAAAAGTGGATCCTGCCGAAATTCGATATCCCCATCTGTTACGTAACCCCCCTCTAGAGAGAGTGAGGTAGTGCGAGGTCCCGACAGACCTATGATCTCTTTGAGGTCAAGTCCCGTCATAGGATAATCGGAACAACCTAACGACCACGAGACACCCCTCACCAGAGGAAAGAGTAGTTGCCCCCTCTGGCGTTGGAGCCATGTAAAAAGGGGGTAGGGGTTGGGTCGGGCGGCGGTATGTGAGATTCCTCGGACTCTCCTCGCGTAGTAGTCGAAGCGCACCCAATCACTAGATTGCAATGGGTTGTCTGGAATCTACAGCAGAACCTCGTCAGATAAGGAATGCACCACACAAAGAGATACACATACGAAGTAGGTATTCAAGTTACCTTCGATCCCAACAGACCTCCTGCAGATCGCCGGAATGAGCGCGAGAAGGGGTTCTATATCCAGCATGTCCTTCCAAAGAGAATCAATGGCAGGTTCAGCGAAGGTTTTACAACAGGAGGCCATACTGGCCAAGTCGGATCGCCATGGGTGACCATAGTTGATTGAGGGAACCAAGTGCTCACATATCAACCGAACTATCTCGGAGATCTGGAGGGCGTGGTGCTGTACCATGGTAAATCACAGAGAACAAGGTGGGGATGCGTATGGTCTTACATTGCACGAGGGTCGCAGATGCTATATCTACTCCCAGATCCACAAAAGAAAAGATCCCGTGAGAATACTTAGTCCTCATTATTTCCAAGCGGAGAGACCAGAAAGAAGCAAGCCACCTACATCAACCCCCCTGATCGATCATTGCAATGGTAGAACCGTAAACAATAAAAGATGGACTTGGGATCGTCCAACTCCGTGGCTGGGTCTCACGCCCCACGGGATGGGAGTTGATTGGATCTTCCATTGGGTATCTGGTACATTCCAGACTGGGAGAGAGGAATAATAAGCTGAAGACGAAGATGGTTGGGTTACAGCGCTTTTCAGAATCTTGTGGAAAGATTTTTGAAAACGAGCTGGCTCTCAGCTACCGAGGGATCGTGGGTCTCGCCTTTTGGCCGGCGATTGACCGACTCGTCGGAGAGAAACCCTACTTGAGCTGTGCTTCCGTCATAAACTTTCCGTGTAGAGTACAATCAGTGGTGATACGACAACAAACCAAGGACATCAATGATGTTCAAGTTAGTGGCCCTGGAGAGCTTCGACAGCGGGAGCCTGCATCCAAGAATTTTATGAATATTTTCAACCTTGCTCAACGTGAAGATCAGGCACCCAACAGAATATCCCGCCGACGCGAGATCTTACAAGGTCGCAGTGCGACGTGACGCTGTGAAGGGACGACGTTCGCACGCGACTCACTACAAACCTGCATCAATGTTTTATATTATACTTTCGAGTGCGCGTGCTCTACCAAACCCCCTCAGGCATATACTCCGATATAGATACTCTGCTAAAAGTTGGAGTTGGATCCAGTACTAACTCCGATCTTGTGGAAGGGTCAACATCGCCAGCCTTCTCCACCAGGTTCGCCTATCCCATCCCAGCACGGACTTGAAGGAAGACGACCGTCTCAGCATGCGGTGATGCTAAATCAGGAGGGACGGAGTTGAACCGCCCTTCCTGGTCTCACCCCGAACTACCTTCAACCGCTTCCGCTAACGATCGCTTCTTCGGCCTTCTCCAACGAACTCTCGAACCCTCTCACCAGCACATCTCGATTCTCACATCCAACACTGATACGCACCAAACCCTCCTCAACACCCCAACTCTTCGCCCACTCCAGCTCTCCGTAATGTGCCAAAACGGTATAAGGACATGCAAGGGTGAAGCTCGTTCCCAAGGATGGGCCTTTGTGGAAAGGTAACGCGTCGAAAAAGGCCGTAGATGCGGCATGTGATAAGAACGTGAGGGAGAAGAGGCCCCCATAGCCGCCTTCTTGGCCGCCCTCTGCAGAGGCCCTGACTCGACATTGCTCGTAGTTTTCCGGCGTTGAGTACTTTGGATAATAAACCTCCTTGATGGCTGTCGAAGGCGAGGTGGCACCTCCCGCAATCGACCTTGACCTCAAAAATGCACATACAGCTTGAGCATTCTCGTCAATCACAGCTATACGTCTCTTGAAATCGCGTGAATTGCGTTCCATATAAATGGCATCCTCCTCGAAATAGAAGTCGTCATAGTTGGAGGAGAGGTGGGATTTCAAAGCGGGGTAGTGCGAAGATTTAGGGTTTAGAATTAGACTGACGACAACAGATTCGGGGCTCAGTAAAAGTATGGATGGAAAGGAAAGAGACTAGACGCACCTTCCGCCCATCACATTGGAATCGCCACTAAAAACCTTCGTCAAACTACTCACGACAACGTCCGCAAATGGTAACACTTCAACATTGATGAAATTCCCAATAGTCTCATCAACGACGATCAAAAAGTTATACTTATCAGCCAAGGCACGTAGACGGGGCATGTTGGCTGAGCGGAGGAGTGGGTTGGAGGGGAATTCAGTGAACAGTGCAAGGATCGGTGGCGAGCCGGGATGAGCTTGGGAAGTCGTTGCTAAGAGATCGGAGAGGGTATCGATATCGGAATCAAGCCCGTGTCCCAGGAAATGGCAACCGGGGCCCCACTTCTCCAAGATTTTGAGGGTATCGGTATATGGGAAGCTTCAGAGCAAAACGAGATCAGGGACGCCGGCACGTTAAAGGGAGAAATGACGGGAGAAACGAACCCAAAGCAAACGCTCTTCGCCGAAGGTCTCACTGCCATGGCTAGTTGGTGTGAGGCCCAAATCGCTGACATACCAGTGGGATACAAGTAAACGTCATCCTCCGTAACGTCCTTCACGCCTCTCGAACTGGGTCCAAGCTCAGCGTCAGTTGCGCCCGCAGACTTCTGCTTCTGAGGGTCATCATCATGCACCAGAGTGCCAGCTATCCTTCGACGAAGCGCCCTTTTGGCCGAAGCTGCGGCAGTGAGTGGCAGGTTTCGACCATAGCGCTCTTCGAGATATGTGCTTTGGTCCGTTGATAGGGATTCATCCAGTTTGGAGGAGAAGCTAGGTGAAGAGGGAACAGGTGACCTTGGGGGAGAGCTGAGAGATGGAGATTTCGTGTGCACCGACTTCTTGGAGTAGTGTCGGTTAGCGGGTTTAGAAAACAGAGGTGGGGTGGGTGGAGTTGGAGATGTGGACCTAGAGTCTTCGGGCAATAAAGCGAGACATCGTTCGGCGAGTCGACTAGATATTCCCATGCCAGCATGCTGCCAAAATTGCTTCGCAATCGGGAATGCTTCTGCAGGGAACAATACGATGTGTAGGTCCACACAAGATAACTTGATCGGTGTTGGGCTATTACTACAGCCACACCCCTGCTCCTCTGTCGATATCGTCCCGTTCACTCCATTCTGGGGATTGTCTTCAGGGCAGATGACGAATTGGACTAGGCGAACGGCCACTGGGGATGGTCGATCAGTCATAAACGACCGGCATTGTTCTGCGATCTTTTGAGTGGAGAAGAGCATGCAGCGTTCGCCGTTCACACCGAACTTCTGTTCACATATACGTGCCAGCTATCCATGCCATCAGAGAGAATGATTGTGCCACGAGTCGGGGGATACTCACCTTCTGTATACTCAGATGAATGAAGAATCGAGGGTAACCTGTCTCCATCGCGTCCACGACCCTCTTTTCGCCTTCCTCGTATCCAACTGTGTCTCTCCACGTTGGAAGGGAAACAGATATCGCATGGGCAGTGAAAGGGGGCACTGCAGAGCCCACTGGAGCCATCACATTTGGGGACATTCTGAATGCCAGACGAGAATGAAATGAGCGAGGCAACGAAACGGCAGCATCTTGGAAAACTGACTCCAGTATATACGATGAGCCAAGATCGGCCGATGGCTCCGGAAAAGGTGTCCATACGTTGCGATCTGCTCAGATTTACCTCAGTTCACACATGTTTTCTCGCTACCCGTGTCTTCTATTGCTAAGCATACTTGCATCCCCGACTGGCAACCCAAAGAATTGAATCCAAAATCAAGAAACGGAGGTTAGTCCATGCCTTTTTTGTGAAAAAGTATGCTTTACGAAGACATATGACCTGGTGTCGACAAAGGGAAACTGATTGGCATGAGGTTCACCAACATCAATACACCTATTAACAGCTAATAACACCCGATCTAAGAGCGCTGAGAACAAGACGCCCAAGGAAATGTCCCATACGTGGAGTCAAGACGAGGAGATAATTCAACGGCGGATGTGAAAGTTGGACCGTTCAGAGAGGTAGACTCCATGAGCATCCTGTTGATTGAAGTAAGGTTTGGTGCCTACGTCAAGATGAGTTGGACGTGGGACATCAGATCAAGTGATCCGGGAAGGGGAGACAGCTGGACAGGGTTCGATTGGAAATGCTATGGGATACACAAGGCTACTGTCCCCCAATCTTGTTCGTAGGGAAAGCAACATCCGCATTCTGTGGAGGATAATGTCAACAAGGTACGAGAAGATAAGGAAACACGTACGCACCACGAAATATATAGCAGAATATAAAAGGAAGAAGAAAGCAACCTCACGAAGAGATCGGAGTAAGGAAAAAATTGGGTGAGGGGCAGCAGGCCCAGAGTAGTCTGAATCGAGTTATGCAGCGGTTAGGTCCAACACCCGAAGGTATCGAACCATACCACGAAGCGCGCCGCGAATTGCACTAAAGGACAGTATATCATCTCATCAATCTGTCAGTATCCCAATCTCCCCTCGTACATCGCGATCCCCAGCCCCGTAGAGTACGCCTGTGTAAGGTATACTGTCGAAGGAGGCGGCAGTGCGACCTGCCTGACCGGGCGGTTCCCCGCTCGGCTCCTGAAATGGGTGCAAGCCCATTCGCGTAGGAGATGGGTGCAGAGCCTTCACCGCTGTCTTTTTCGGAAGAACAGGATGAGCAGACCATGGCATTGCCAATGGAAAGGAGAGGATGGCTCAAAGAGTGCTTTGTGCAAGCAATGAGTTCCTGGAGTGCACGTCGTTCGCGTCAGATGCGATCTGGAACGGAACTATGTGTCCTGCCGCCTGGAGGCGGGCAAGGAAGAGCAGCCCACACGACGCGGTGGGAGAACTGCTGCGGCGGAGACTCGAGTGACGAGTTCCGAAGTATGAAGGTGCACTGTCTTCCTGTCAGTTGCGACTGAGCGAGGAAAGTGACTTCGCTGCTGCTGAGCAGGACGAGCAGTCAAACGGCTGCGCCGTTGTGAGATCTGCTGAGGAAGGCTCAAAGGTATGCGCGGCAGATGCAATGAGTTCCGTGGGGGTTTTTTAGGCTGGGAATCGGAGGGAGCTGGCCCTCGTCTGGAATCGATACCACAAGCGAGTGGCTCATCGAGACTTCGTGCTCGTAAATGATGGATCAACAGATCAAATAACATCATCATGCGGGGGACCCGAAGGCTCCCCACAACAACCAGTGTTGGAAGCTCGCATAGCCTCCACACAGTTGTCGAGCGTTGAGTGATGCCGATAGGGAGAAAGGAAAGAGAGAGATTGAGTGACAAACATACTGCCCATGTCCCGCATCGATTCCAAACTTCCCAATCCACGCCCTCACCACCGAAGATTGCTCCTTAGTGGGTCTCAGGGGTTATATGGACAGAAAGCACTTCTCTTGTTTGATGCTCGACCGATGATGGATCGGACCCGGCAAGAGTCGAATGAAGGGACTAGAAGACTCAGACCTTGGCCCACTCGCAAGATTGAACGCAGGGCGTTCAGTGTGTGGCGAGTATCGCGGCCTTGAGCCTGCTGCTGCCTGCCATGGTGGAGAGAACCAAGGAGGATAAAGGGGTAAGAATCCAGATTGGATTTGGAAAATAGCCGCACGCTTCCGACTTCCGATGCCAAGTCCGATGCGGCTCACAAAGGATATGGTCGAATGCAAAATTCAACTGCATTCAGCCGCATACATCGACACTAAACAAAAAGAATGCCAGATAAGAAAGAGATAAGCAACCACTCAAGGAATACAAGTACAAGCATGAAAAAAGTCTAATGGCTGGTTATCTAAGAGCCGTTTCAGTTGTTGTCGAAGCAGTCCAATGCGGAGATTAATCGTGAAGGTATTGATATCGCTGCGTGTATGCGTGACGGGGAGGGGTGAAGATATGTTCATAAAGTAACAATCATAGCTTGGACAACAACAAGCCAACGACCACGACCACGATTGTTGAAGGAGGAGTGACGACACAATATGCCCAGAAGATCGTGCGGCTAATGAGACGCTCAAACGAATCCCCTGAGGCGGCTTGAGTGATCTACGGGGTAAGATTAGCTTCAATCGCACTGAGAGAACAAGAAACCGACTTGCCTGCGCCAAGGTCAAAGCCGGAGGTGATGCGATCAAGAGGACATTCGCAACGACGAAAACGGGACTATAAGGTGAACGTCAACTATCACGACAAGAAGATAAAGTAAGAAGCACATACTCTTCCAACACCGTCTGCCAGTTGAACTTGGCAGAGAGCGCCATCAAGGGGAGGAGGAGGAGGGGCGTGACGAGCATCCTCGAAGCCACAGCCACGAAAACCGTCTTCGACTCGCCAGGCCTCTTATTCTCATCTCCACTCCCGGATCTCCTCAAGTTTTCCAACCTAAACATCTCCCTCACACTGGCAACCAAAGAAACCTCCGATTGTGCAGCTTGCTCGTTACTTCGTAACCGATGCGTAGGGAGCTTGTGTTTCTTCTCTTCAGACGGTTCTTCCGGCGTCCAGAAATATGCACCTAGGACGACCAGGGTAACTGGGATCGAACAAGCTCCAGCAGCCGACAAGGCACCTTTCACAGGGGGAAGGTGGTCATCCAGTGCGTGCTGCAACGGCCTAACACAAGCAACGATCAAACTGGCAAGAGAGGCCCATAGAGGGACGGTCATGAATTCGTTGAACTTATGCCAGTATTTCGCCACCCGATGCTTGGTACGTCGCAGAGATGACTGTAACCGTGATGAAGTCGGCTCCGTAGAATATCGTCGAGCGGGGAATTCTTCATCATCTTCCTCCACATCCGATCCCTCGTCGCCAGCCGTGGTACTATCGTCGTAGTCCATCAACGAGGAGGATCTGTTGCGTGGCGTGTTGGGGAAGGAATAGAAGACTTGGTCTTGGCGTCCCGAACGAGGCTTCAACCTATCCACATCTTCGACTACAACGGAAGGGCTCGACGTTCCTGAAAGATGAGGTTTATGTCGGTGCACCATCTGCTCATCCGGATGCGAAGTGAACACCTCGGCATCCGTGCCAAGTAGTGGTGCTGCCTCGTCGTGAGCAGTCACATGGTGGGGATCCACAGGATCCGTATCGGCTTGGGCAAGTAGACGAACGCCATAACTCCAGCGCAGCTACGGTGCCAAGTTGTCAGATGCTAAGGTTACCAAGAGATGAAATACTCACGATCATGCCAAGTGTGCTGTGCAAAACCAAGTACGTCAGGGCACGACCAAGCATTGCGTCCTTGTTGTCATCATCGCCCCATTTTAGCCCAGGCACCGACACAACCAAACTCTGCATCAGGGCGATGGGAAGAGAGTTTGAGTTCATGAACATCGCTGAGGCTATGGCGAAACTCCTGCAGTGGAAAACGGGGGTATCGTCAGTTACATTTCTTCCCGTGAAAACCCAATCAACGACGGCACCTCTGAGACTTCCTCAACCTGAACAACGTCGAGAGCACATAAGCCACAGTCATCGACACCGTCGTGATTACGACGAAGAAAATGGGGATGATCCATAACTCCCTCAACTTCGCTAGAACGACAACTTCAGCTAATCCCCACAGAGAGTCTGAGAGCTAGGAAAGCCTACCAGGAGACAGGAAGAACGCGACCTTCGAAAAGAGCAGGGCAGGAGTGAACAGTGAGACATTGACACGATTCAGTTGCTATTAGGCGAATGATAAGGCTCCGACCGCGCGACGAAAGGCACTGAACCTTGAACCGACCTTTTGCGTCTTCTTATCAAGTATTCCCCTCCTAGCTAGGATGTAACCAGCCACACATAACAAGAAAACCTGGAGAATAGACTGCAAACGGACAGACGTAAGCCATCCGAAAGGTTACTGAGGTCAATTTGCGATACGCACCTCGAAAACAACTCTCAACAGCGGGAGGATCGGAGTGTCGAATGGAGAAACCATGGGGGTTGGAAGTAAGCGCTGAGCAAGGACCGCACACGAGTAGCTGTGATGATATAGATACAGATAAGAGCAAGAGGGGAGAAAGACAGTGAAATCAAATAGCAAGACAGCAGTGAACGTTCGTCCCTCTGTCTCACAGACTGTCTGCAGGGAGCAAGCAGTGCGTCATGCACAGAATTAGGCCGTGGGAGCGGAAGGCTGGACAAATTCTCGGCGCCACCGCAGCCCAGCCCACAAAAAGACATGATTAAATTCTGTTGTATAATCCACGCCTCATCCGACGACGGGGGGAAGTGGAAGGATAGGGGGTTGTCTCGCACAAGACGTCGTTGGATGATTGTCCTTATGAAGCGTCGGAGGAAGTGGTGGATTTACCCCCCGCAAGTCATCTGTTCCTGTTTTGTACGTATAATGGCGAAAAGGCGATGACTTCGACGATGTGGCAGAACCAATGGCACCAATGGCATAAATTATCTGCTTACAGGAACCAAGAATTGACGCTGATGCTCTTCTCCAGAGCCCAAACCGAATGATACCACCCCTTTGGCATGAACAGCGCATCCCCAGGTCCAATGATACACTCATACCACTCATCAACCTCCCCGAACAGCGGCCATCGACTCCGATCAAACGAATGATCAAATGGGATGAGGGATGTATTTCGGAGGAAGGGGTCAGTCGAGATGTACAGTCTTGAATATTGGGTCGGAGGGTAGAGACGGACGTGTTTTGTGCCCAAGAGTTGGAAGAGAAGGTTGTGGCCCAAGATGTCACGGTGAATCTATAAACAAAGGTCAGGATCGACGATCGACGCTTAAAGGAGATACGAACCGGAGTATAAGTGCCTTTTGATCCTATCCAGAGGTTCGGGTTAGCCGCGAGCTGGGGTGTGTGGGGCAATGGCAACTGTACGTCTTCCTCCAACGGAGGGATCTACACGACAGTCCGCTTCGCGATGAACACCTCGAGGAGATGGTGTTATATCTCGGAGCAATACTCACTTCGTCAATACTAACTTGACTGAGATAGGCAACTAGGCCTTCTTCCTCTAACCTTCCGCTCTCCAACAGTTGGACAAAAAGATCAAACCGGATGTCCGTTCGCTGCCATGATGGCGCACCGAGCGCCTCGGTTTCGCCAGTATAAGTCATGCTAGCATCGATATTGTATCCCACATTCTTCTTTCCAAGTTCGACCGGCACACTCAGATGAGCAGTCCTTTCTGAGAGTAGCGACCCGATAGTCGACCATTTCCGAGACGCAGGCCAGTTCTTGGTCAATCCCGTAACGATGCGAGGATAAAGTTTCGCGTCTCCTGAGTCGCTGTCTCTTCCGAGAACTTCAGAAGAAAAGTCTGCAGGAGAAGGAGAATCCAGCTTCGCGATGTGTGTAGGCTCCAATAAGGGTCGGAAAACAAGTCCAGACTCTCCAGTGCAAGACGAGAGGCATCGACAGACAATATTAGGATGCCTCAAGGAAATCTTGCCAAGAACCGCGATCACTCGCAACATAATTGACGTGCGATATCACAGCTGCGCAATGGCGCGAAAGCTATCGGTGTATCTGTTTCGATGACCATGTTGAGCAGAAAATCCCCATGACAGCAGCAGATTCACGCAACCCAAGGGACTTGGAGGACAAAGATAACTCGGTAAAGGCTTGGTCAAAGCCGAGGGATAAGCAAAAGCCATGCCGCCACAGCGTGTCAGCATTCGAGACCTTCCTAATTCGGGGCTGAATCGAGAATGTTCCACCTCCCTCCTCGTCAGTTCGGTCATTCTCCGAGCCCGTCTCGTTCGTTCCACCTTGGTCATGCTGCGCACAATCGAATGTTCACGACTGCGTCTCCCTATTCCGGAATACTCACAATCCTATCGGCTGACACGTATACGTGTCAAGGCCAAGGCCCATCCTTGGTCACAGCCTTGTTCTGCTGTCGTATAAGTACTGGACACATCAAGCTATGATTTTCATCACTCCCAAGCCAAAGGGAAATCCCAGTAGCACCAGCAGCACCTTCGGTCTTCTCGTCTTGAACTCTCAAATCCTCCCTCATCCCCATCCACATCGTTGATTAACATGTCTCGAGCCATCGACATCCCCCGCCGATCCTCCGCCACCGGCTCACATGCATCATCATCATCATCATCGCCAGAGGGCTTGTACGTTCCAATCCACAGACGGAAACTCGGTGCTACCTCTTCGCCATCCTCCGACGCATCACTTTCACCCAAGTCCCGCATTTCGCGGTCGACTTCACCATCACCTTCGGAAGGGTCTGAACACAGTTTGACCTCTTCAGAACATATACCCGAATCGCATAGTAAGTTGTATTCGCTTCCAGTGTCCTTCATAATACTCATCTCACTATCCTCATAGATATATCCTTAACTTATACACGCGAAGCCCTGCTCGCGCTCGCCACACCTTCGATTCCAACCCTGCATCACGCCATTCGAACCACTATCCAGTCATCAGTCCCTGATATCCTATCCACTCCAAAGAAGGAGAAGTCGAGGCGCAGTGTTCCTCGTCGTAGCACAAGTAGCCGTAGACGCGCGACTACAGGGAAGAAAGGTTGGGGATGGCAGCTTGAACCCACTGTCAAGGCAGCTTTGGTCGATGGAAGGGGCTGGAGATTAGAAACGAGGGCCATGAGCGAAGGTGTCGCCGCTCACTAGATGATATCAGGGCCTTCACGTGTTGTAAAGTATTGTATTCACATAATGGCTAGACAAACCCCATCACAACAAGAATGTATCCCACCTTGTATGCAACCCATGAAAGCTATCACAGTTCGCAAACAGAGCAATATCGTGGTTGAAAGACGTCCTGAAGATTGAACAGTTACCCATTATTCGCAAGAAAGTGCAAGCCATCCTACGCCCACACAGAAACATCTCGGCCAAGAACGTTGTCCGAAGACAATACCGAAGACAAGAAACATCGCCCCTAAGGACGAAAATGTACCAAAAATTGGTTAACCAGAACAGCTCGAGAGTAGTCTGAATCGAGTTTCACAAGGAAGCTCCCAAAGGGCAACCCGTGAGCCGCGAAGTGAACTAAAGGGTGGGTAGCCCAATCCAACCGACCAAGCACAACCAACCGCCAACACATCAACTCACCAACACTCTCCTCGTACGCGAATCCCCTTCGAATGGCTCTTGCCAAAGGAAAAGGACCAGTTCATGGCCAGACGAGGTACCTCGATCACATTCCCCACCCACGATCTCGTAGGATTTGCGGGAACCGATAACCGAGTTCTTCAATCTTCTTCCAGTTCGAACTTGTAAAACAACCTTCTTGCGAGTCTGTCTTGAGACCAAAACCATGGAAAAGCGTTGAACGTCTTGAACAACCTCAAAAAGTGGCGATAGGACAAACAAAGCCCCCAAGAGTCTTGATGCGCAAATGACAGAGCGAGAGCAACAAGGCAACAAAGCTCGAAGCGCCTTCTCGTCCAAACCAGAACCGCGTTCTGACGTGTGAAAGGAGTATGACATTCAAGTCACGTTTCACGTCGGCACAGCAACGATACGACGTAAAAGTCCAATATCGTGCATGCGATCCGATACTCCTTGGCGCAATAACTCGGTATGCCGATTCCTGGCATAACCCAGAAGTGGAGCCTACTCCGAAGCGACAAGCCTCACTTGGGTTTAGCCTCGTGACAGTGGTCGCTTTCCGCGGTTCAACCGCAGAAAGGGTCTGTCTACCAGCGTACCGAAGCGCCCTAGCGCGATAGAGAGCGGATAGATGAGTGACGCGAGACGGCTAAAGGTCGACTTATCTGTTGAGACATAGGAACCCACCCAATCCCCGCGACGCGTCCAAAAGTTCCAAACCTCGTGCCCTCCTTTCGAGTAGAAGATCTCCGGGCATGGTGAGGATTAAAGCTGGATTTCCGGTGTGTCGCTCGGCCTTGTTAGGACCGGACCCAGCTAGAGTCAATCGAGGGGGACTAGAATACTCAGACCTTAGCCCGCTCACGAGGATGGAAGCGCTGAGGCATCCTGCACAGGGTGAGCATTCGCGGCGTTCGAGCTGTCGTGGTCAAGTGGAAGAGGACGTTTGAGCTATTTATTGAGAAATTCTGACGTTTCAAACTCCGAAGCTTCTTTGGACTTGAATTCAAAACTTCTTGAGACTCACTATGGCCTCGGGCGGAAAAATGGAAAATTCGGCAGAAGGGTTCCACAGGATGGATCATCCAGTCGATGCATATTCGAGGAGTAGGGATAGTAGCATTAGACATTAATCAAGATACTCTGGAGCCAGATACATAAGAGACAACGTGAATGCTCGTCATGAAGCAAGGTACTTTTCAGAAGTCGACAACTCAGACTCGTTGCGATATCTAGAGTTCAACGAACTTCTTGACGTTCTCCAGCCATTTGACGTACTCCTGTGAACGCAACCGGCAATGAGAATCAACATTCAGAGCTATGCATTTTGAGGTGATGACGTACCGATTGCTCTTTGTGCTCAGAATATTCGGGGACGAACAACGCGAGGCTGTCGTTGACGCCACGCTCCTGGAGGAACTTCTCGAACTCTTCCTGGACAGAGACGTCTAAGGTCTCAAACTAAGGCCAAATCAACAATCCGAAGATGGGGACAGGACTAGATCTGACGAACCTGAGGACCAATGTACAGCCCCCTCCTCTTCCAGTCAGCATCAGCAGTCAACTCGGTACCAACTTTGGCATCATTGTAGAACGAGATATTGTCAACAATGAAGGAACCATCTTGGCACATGGCATCGATGTTCAAAGCGCCAGGTCCATTGCCTTTGGTGACGGACAACGAACACCGGATGGGGTATGAGTGGATGGGCGCCTCCTCATCGGTCTCCTCCTGTTCGCCTTCCTCCTCATCAAACTCAGCCTCTTGGGGTTGCTGGATATCAGCGATAGAGAAGACCAAACGAATGCTGATGGCGTCAAGAAGTCAGCGATGGCATAGCCGAAGCTCTGATGAAACCACGTACGTCTCATTGCCAAATTGACGGGTGAGGGTGACCTCGTCGTTGCCAGCGACGTCCTCAATCTGGGAATGCGATTCAGAACACTGCTCACTTTATTGCCAGGTGTATCAACTTACCTGCCAGATTCCCTGCGCCTTGAAAGCCTTCAAAAAGTCAGGGTCGGCTTCGGTCGCAGCCTCCTTCTCGTACTTAAGCTCCTCCGCCAACTTTTGTGAGAGGGCGACATCCGCTGCGGCACAGCCCAACATTGTAGTTAGCAATCATTCCTGGATCATTCGCTCGATAGACTCACTTGCACCTTCGCCAAACGCACGAGCAGAGACTGAGAACGCCCTTGATGCTGGTCGAGCAACAGCAACCTGTACTCTGCATGCCGATAATAACCGACTGCGAAGAAGGGCAGAGCTGGAAGGAGCGCTGCGAACTGCAGTTCTGCTCGAAGAAGCGGCGGCTTGGCGGATAGCACGGAAAGCGGACATGATTATGGATGGAAGGACTGGAGGTTTGAGAGAAGCTCTGACGAGGACTTCAAATTTTAGGCATTTTATGCCTGCCACCGAAACCAAACAAGCCACCACGCGCTGGTAGCAGTTGGGATCCTCGATCGCAGCTTCAATATCACCCACCTCCTCGAGCTCTTTCCAGTGAGGTTTGCTCTGCTAGCAAATGATTCACTACCACGAAGACAAGGTTTCCACCCGTAGGCTGACATTCGTCTTCTGATCAATATTACAAAGTTAGCCAAATACACTGGAATTTATCCACTTGGACACCGTCCGCCCATGCCCTTTGAAACTTTACAGGCTCCAATATCAGTAGCTTTCTACGGGACTTCAATCCCGTGTAACTCTATGTTAGTATCTACTCCTTGAAATAATGAAAGTTGATGGAACGGGTCGCCAACTTGAACGCTTTCCATCCACCAGTCCGGCTGGACTTCAATCGGAGAAGTAACCTGAAGTAACCGCTGCCACCGACCGCAAGGTCCACAGTCCACGATGTTTTCCACAACATTTCCAGTCATGCATTGTGCTTCAACGGTGTGAAATCGCTCATGATTGTATGTACAAGCGCACAAGGGAGAAGAGACGCCGGGACCAAGTTACGTGGACCACAAATACCTGCGGCGCGACACGTGGCTGACTCAACCAACTTTCCTCGTCGCCCCGTTGAACACGCCCCGCCAAAACTCCCTTCATCCTTGAAACCAGTATTTTTCCAGCACAAGTGTAAGTAAACACGGTACCATTGAGGAGGTGGCAATGTTTTGAGACAGACGTGGGTGTTTGAACTCCAATCAAAAAAGTCTGAGCGGAGACTCGTTGATTGAGGCGGAGTGCAAAGCCTTGCCGTCTGTCTTTGGCATATAACCAGCCCCAGAATATCCCTGGAAATCATAACGTTGTTCTAACGAGATGCTTCCGATGTCTTTGCAGTCGTTATCCACGAATTTTCTGAACCAAGGTCACCGTTTCTGCTATCTCCATGTCGACAGATCAATCCAAGGGATCTTCATCAAGTAGTCAAGAACAACATCCACAACCAGTTCAAATGGTTCCATACCCTCCCCCTCATATGAATGGCGGGCACTATCCACCTCCGCCGCCAGGGCCATACCCGCCATTTTTTGCATACGGCCCTCCCCCTGATGGGAGCCACGATCCCAACGCTCCTCCAGGACCCCCGTACATCGTGGCTTATCCTGCACCGCCTGGCATGGTGTACTACCCCCCTGCGCATGGTAAGTTTGTTCTGATGTCAATCTGTCTTTCCCCGCTCAGTCCTTGGGCCCAGGGTTCTTGCCCCCCATTGTGCCTATTGCCCCCCCAAAGCCGAAGCGCAAGCAAGTCAGACTAGCCGTGAGTTTAATCTTGATAACTCGAGCCTCACTCGCGCCGCTAACAGTGTGCGAAAGTGTACAAACTGTGCAGCCGCGTGTAAACGATGTGATGAAACTCGCCCATGCGAGCGTTGCCAAAAATACGGCATCGCGGAGACGTGCGTAGATGGTGTCAGGAAGGAGAGGAAACGAGGTATCAAGCGAGGACCTTACAAGCGGAAGAATAAGATGGCCGGTGGGGATCCTGAAGGTCAGTACTTTGAGATGGCGTTTTTGTATGTTTTCACTGACATGTTCAATAGCAGGTTATGGTCCGGGTGACGGTCAATGGCAGCAAGGCGAAGGATCTTCTGTTCCGCCGGCGTATCCTCCTGCTCCAGAGGGTTACTACCCTTTCTACTACCCTCCTGCTGGATATGTCCAACCTGGCCCTGACGGACAACCAGGATCCGAACCTTCCAATGCCGGTCAGGCGCCACCACAACCTCATCCCCAATACTATCCGGTACCGCCACCTCCACCTCCTGGTGCTTACCCACCATACGGATCTTATCCTCCCCCGGCACCTCCGCCACAGCAGCAGCAGCAGGTGGCACAACCTCAAGGTACTATTGACCCTATGAACACCGAGTCGAGGCCCAGTGATGTCAGTGGTCAATCGAATGCTGTTGAGGGTCAATCTCAAACGAAGCCGAGGAAACGTTCGAAAAAGGGCGAGGAAGGGGGACGGAAGAAACATAAGAGTGCAGCGACCGTTGCAGATGATCAGTCGGATGGAGGCATGGGGGGGATGGACACTCGCCAGATGGTTGCTGCTGTTTAGTTCACGCATCTTCTGGTTGGGCCCAGCTTTTTTGTTTGTGGTTTGCCTTATTGCGACACACGGTGCATTTCATGGTTATCCTTCCCACTGTTTTCTCGTTATATATGTTCTTTTTAATATGTGTGAGCAGCTTCAGCATCTGTAGTCTTGCCCATCGCGTCGCGTACCATGCACGGACGGTTCTCCACCTTTGTAAAATTGTTGCGAGCGCCGATGCCACCATAGTCCACAGTCACGTTGTGGTCGTGACACGACATCTACAAGTTTTACGTGACCGTCACCGACAGAAACGACTTGCACGACTGCTCGAAGCTTAAGGCCGTGAATACTCATTCCGCACGGGATGCCTTTGCGCGTCTGCATTCGTGAGCAAGCAGGTCTGGAGATTCCAGTCCTTTTCATTCTGGCTGGGTCGGGTTGAAACAGACTCAACGACGTGACAGAAAGCTAATAGCTTCTGTCCCCATCTGCCCATAGATCTCCAACTCGGAGGGAGGGTACAAGGAGTGAAGCCCCTCGCTGCGTCGCGAGGACTAGGCGCGTTGTCTTCTAAATCTCCCCTTCACCGTGCTCTCTATCGCGCCACGGTGCTTTCGGGCGCCAAAGAGCATACCGGCAAGTACCCGGCCCAATGACCTTGATGACAATTGCGTCTAAGTTGCCAAAGGGCAGCTTGTATAAATGGCTGAGTGCTGGCACGCTGGCGCACAGGCGGCTCTTTTTCACGTCAGAACGAAGCTCTGTTCCGGTCTCCTTCCAGCCCTGGTTGAGACTGAAGCCCCGCATACTTCGTAACAGGTACGCTCCGATTCCGAGCGGTAATCCCTACGTTCAAGCGTGGCTGGATTTGGAACTCGGAGCTTCGTCCCAGTTACTGGGACTCGCGTACGAGGAGAGCATGGTCGTTGTGGAGTATTGGATTCGCGTTCGTCTTTTCGTTCGCGGCTCGTGTCGCCCCGTTGGGGACCACGAAGCTCGATTCAGACCACTCTCGAGCAGTCGTTCCTTGAATTTTTTGCTATCCGAAGCCTTTCGTGGGCTATAGTCAGGTCCGGAGCTCACCCACTCGACGCCGGTGAGTAACTTCGCCTTCACCTGATCTTCCAACCCTTCCCTCATATATCTCCGCCGGCCCTTTGAGTAGGGTTCCAGATACGGCCTTGTTCCCTTGAGAGCACTGGCCTCTCCCACTCGACTCAGTTCTCGAGTTGGTCCCCTATCGGGTCTTCAGTTCGCCACCGAAGTTGCAAGCTACAATTTGATTGGTAGGTAAAACAAGAGGAATCTACAGCCAGAATCTAGTATTACCAGGCATGTGCTAAAACAGAGTGGACCGATAATATACATGTTTACATACTCCGCCCAAGATTATAACAGTGAACTGGTCTCGAGAAGAAGCATGATAGCTGAATGAGGAAAGTTGGTTAGTATCAGCCCACACGCTTCAATGCAGATAATCGACTGACCATGTACGACCTCGGGAACTGTCTGCGTCGTAACATCTACCGTCAAATTCGCTCTTGAAGGCACTTCATATACATCATCAACACCGGGGAACCCTGTAATCTCTCCTGATCGAGCCTTCGCATACATCCCCTTCCTATCCGTTGCCTCACAGTGCTCCAAAGGCGTGGCAACATGAATCAAGAAGAAGTTGCCACCACTTCCAGCGTTCTGTAATATGTAATCCTTGGCGTGCTCGCGAGAATCTTCGTGAGGAGCGATGGGAGCGCAGATGACTGCTGCACCAGAGCGAGCGAGCTCGGCAGCGACAAAGGCGATGCGGTGGATATGTTCCGCTCGTCCTTCCTTGGTAAAACTGAGTTCGGAGGAGAGTTCGTGGCGAATGGTGTCGCCGAGTAGGAGGGATACGCTGCGAGTGCCTTGTTGATTGAGTACGGTTTGGAGGGCTTTGCCGATGGTGTCCTTTCCTGAGTTGTGGAGACCAGTAAGGAACAAGACGAAGCCTTGTTTATCGCGAGGGGGATAGCTGGCTCGGAGAGTCTTCACAACAGCACTGCCGAAGACGTAGATTAGTCAAGGATAGGTGGTTGTCAAGAGGAGCACATACTCGTAACTGAACCAGTCAGGGATAGCTGCACCGGTCCTCAAACGCTTACGAAGCTCGGTTCCAGAAATATCGAGAGTCTGAACGCCCTTGGGGACTTCATCGACAGGCTGGTACTCGTCGCTAGACGGGAGGTACGTCATCTGTTGGAAGGGAACCATCTCAATCTGAAGTTCGTCATTATATTTAGTGACGAGATCTTGTGCGTCGTAGGGTCCGTAGAAATCCTTGCCCTGGGAGTTCTTGCCAGGACCTGCGTGGTCGCGACCAACAATGAAGTGGGTAGCACCAAAGTTCTTGCGGATGATCGCGTGCCAGACTGCCTCACGAGGGCCAGCCATGCGCATAGCGAGAGGAAGCAGAGCCAGTTGACCCATACCGTTGGGGTACTTGGCCATGATAGCCTCGTAAACACGAACGCGAGTGTAGTGATCAACGTCTCCAGGCTTGGTGAGACCCACGACGGGGTGAATGAGTACGTTTGCTTGGCGTTGGCGGGCAGCGCGAACAGTTAGCTCACGATGAGCTCGGTGCATTGGGTTGCGGGTCTGGAAGGCAACAACTTTGCGCCACGAGAGCTTTTCGAAGAGGGCCCTGAGTTCGGCGGGTGTGTCTGGAAGTGGGATATGAATCAATTGGTGTTTGAAAACGGTTGGGATGTGAGCGGGACATACAACGAAGAGAAACGTAGTCGAAGTAGATGGGTGCTTGGATTGCTTGAACTTTGCCACCAATGTAGAAGTCCTTGACGCTGTTGCGAAGGTATGCAACAGCGGGGTGGGCAGGGTCGTCTGCACCCATGACCTCAATCGCTTCTTTCACTTTGTCGGGCTGGTAGACATCGTCGACTGCCAAGGAAGGTGAGCTCGAATGAGATGGGTGGGTGAAAATATGATGTACCAGTGATGATAGCGAGAGCCTCGTCATCTCGGGGATCGCGAAGGGCAAGTCGGCTGCCAGGAACGATATTGAGCTTCTCGACATTCTCTCGCGAAATATCGAGGGTGATGGGCATAGGGAAGAGAGCGCCATCCGCGAGACGAAGCGTATCTACAACTCTGTAAAATCCAATCAGCCGATGAACCTTCGGAAGATGATGGTCCACGAGCTAGAACTCACGATTTGTAATCTTGCTCATTCATAAAACCTTCAAGAGGACTGAAGCCTCCGTTCATGATGAGCTCGAGATCGCATAATTGACGCTAGGGAAGGTCAAAAGCCGGTCAAACATAAGCAAGCATCGCTGGCTCAAGGTAGCATACCTCTGTCAGCACAACACTTTGCAGTGTGAGGGCTTCCTCCTTGAGCTCATTGTGGATGGGCGCATCGCGAGCATGGAGGTCCTGCAAGATGTATGTCGTCAATGGTATTCTCATGTGGTCAAACGACTACAAAACGGTACCTTCAAGATTCCACCGTGGGGGGAGTTGGCCATTGCTGAGGATTGGTGAGGATTTCAGAGGAGTGGATAGAAATGGGAGAGGCTTGTTGAGAGAACCGCAGAATGAGGAAGACTGTTTGTAGGATGCATTTCTGGACGAAATCGACGGGCTTATAAGACTTTCGCAATGGCAAAGTATCTTGCAAAGGATGTCTTCCGAGTTGCTGCAAGGTATCCGCGCACTGTGAGAAAGACCTAACAATACTCATCTCTCTGTTCGCCAGTTCGACGAACTGGAATTGCATGTTCAACAAGGTTACCAGCCAGACCTCAAGAAGAGGAGCAAGTATCTGGAATTGCTGCAAACGGAGAGTGGGACAGAATAGGATAGCCAATCAGAAGGCGTGGCTCAGGTAAGAGGTTTCCCGCTCCTTCGCAATCCCAGGGTCCCCCATTGGTGCACAGACAAAATTCCATAAAATCATGGAGAAAAGGAGCTTACTCACGTCGGTAGTTCCATTTTTGCTGGATATTCCATATGAACGGAGATGATCCCATGCACAAGGTCCAGTCTTGGTTTCCACTCGAGAGCCTCGGAATCGTAACAAGCGCGGTCCGAGTCCGAGCCGTCTTCAATCCGTCGCTCAGGAACGGCTGAGTTGGAGAAGTGGTGTCTGATTGGACTCAGGGGACAAACAAGATATGGATATCGAGGGTTGAGCGTGTTTGATTGGCCAATGACGCCCTTCGGATAGATAGTTACTGTACTTACCCCGGTCACACAACCTTTCGATGGAGACTGATCGGTCTGGCTGATTCCCTACCTCACTATTTCGCCTCTGCAAGATGAAACTAGCGGAGAGACTGACAAGGTATTTCTGAGGCACAATGTTGACGGAAAATATCTGGTCGGGGTGCAGTGGCTGGTGCTAAAGATTAGGTTCCTGAGAAGCACCTCTTGCCATTTTTGGAAGGATACCTCCACCGCGTTTCGACACGTCGCACTGAACATCCTCAGTCCTACCACGTCGCAGCTGGACAACAATGACCTGGTTACTAAAGTCCCTGCCGCTGCTAGTATTGGCAGCAGCCGTACAAGCCTCCGTCTTGACCTTACAGTCCCCTCGTTACACAATCACTTCACCTACAGCGACTCACCCTCGCTCTGAACCGTACGTCACCTACTCACCAGCTCAACTTTCTTTGCTGAACGACTGTCAACATTCTAGAGTTTCTCTTGTGGAAAAACCTGCTACCCCGGTGGTTTTGGGTCCTGCAGATACCTTGAAGTTGTCGTTCCAGGTGGTAGAGAAGGATGACGGGAAAGGTGTACAACCTCACCAGACCTTCTTGCGTTTCTATGACGAGTCAACTGGGGAGGAGGGTATTCAACCTATCCGTGTCACTTCCGGGGGAAAGGCGAAGTTTGAGTTGGTGCGTCTCCCTTCATCCCACGCCTACCAGTACAACAATTCATAACCATTCACCCCACTCTCAGAATATGGCCCGTCCCCCAGCCTCCCTCCCCCCCACATCCCCAACTTCTCCACCTCTCAAAGTCTCTCTCCTTTTGGGCTCTTTTGCCCATTCACCTGCAAAGTTCGATCTCTTCGAGCTCTCCATCCCAGCATCCCAACCCGTCGCTCAACACCCTGACGAAGCAAGCTTCCACCTCCTCCCAGAGATCCAACACACTTTCCGCCCCGAACAAAAGTTGCCACCCAGACCTGTCTCCGCCTTCTTTGCGGCCTTGGTCTTGACTCCCTGGGTCGTCCTCATCGGTCTTGTACGGGTTTATCTATCTCAATTATTGTCCATACCTAACCTCACTTCATCTTTTCCCAGTGCGCTACAATTCAGCCTACCGTACCCCACCTCTTCTCTCCACGTATCCTTCCCTTCACAACCCTCCTTGGCGCGTTCGAAGCCCTGTTACTCTGGTACTGGGTTGACCTCAAAATTGGCCAAGTATTGATGTATGGCGGTGTTCTCGCCGTCTTGACTGCCACGGCAGGCAAACAGGCTTTGGGAACCACAGGTGCCTGGAGGACCGGCAGCAAGTAGATTTAGGCCAGCTTGAAAATATTTCGCTTCTTTTTTAATGCATCGTCTTTGACTCGATCTTTCGGACCCACGGAAGTGCAGCATATGCTCGGAAACGCAGTATATGGCAACATAGAGCCAGGTTACAGTAATGTATTGAGATTGATACAAAACGAGTGTGTTCTCGAAAGGGAGCGTGAGGTAACGACTGTAGGGATTTATGGTGCTCCGAGGGGTGTAGTGATACTGTTGATCACAGCAGCCCCAAAATGCTGCTCAACGAGATGGGCAAGAACGGGTTTGGACTAATTTGGGGAAGCTGTCCACTACCGGTCGGGGTGAATGGGACTGGGTTTTGTTTCAGGGTCCCCGTGGTTGCAGGTGTGTATGAAGATGCAGCGATGAAAGGGTGGCATTCAGTGTTGAATACGTCTAGGCAAATAGCGTCAGGTGTGAACGTCCAGTATTGGTTGTCACGGAGAGATCACATACAGTTATCCAAGCTGATATGGTTGGGATCGTCAAAAGTCAGGTACCTGCCAAAACTTTGATTCAGCACACTCCAAAGAAATCTCGCAAACCAAAACCAAAATCAAAACGCACAAATATTTCAACACCTCCGCAAACCAAAAGCTCTCAGTATCGTCAATTTTATCCGAGGCCTTGTTATTAACATCGCTAATGCCCGCATACCCACCACTCCCAGTCACCTTCAGATAAGTCTCAAATGACGCGATCGCACTAGCAGCGTTATCCAAATACTTGGTGTTTCCAGTGACCCTCCACGCATAAAAGTTGGATTCGAGGACTTCTGGGCGGAGGATGTAGTCTGATGCACCACTGTAGATGAAGAAACCGTGTTGGTCGTAGAAGGTGATATCAGAAGCAGAGGGGGTCTCGCCCGTGTAGGTGCCGTCCGACGAGTAGTAGCCGAACACTTCGGGGCCGATCCCAGTCCTAGATAGTAATGGTGAGGCGCCAGACATTGGAAAAGGAAGTGTTGACAACGTACGCTGTACTGGCATAAGTATTCCAGCATGCATCTGCCAATTCCAACGCAATATCGACGATGGTGTCGTTATTGAGTAGTTTACCACCTACGAGTATATGGAAGTAATCAGTAGGTGACGGTTTGAAAGATAGCATCCTACGTACCAAGAAGCCAATTGCCAGCATGGAAGCAAGCCAAATGAGAACCAATGTGTCGGATCTGTTTGTTGTCGTCGTAGTCTGCTAGGTAAGACCAATTACCCACTGTCGAAGTCTACAACAATCGATCAATTCAGCCTTCACGCAGAAAGTTCATGTCGAATACTCACCTTCAAAAGGTACTTGATCGACGAGTCAACAGCAGTCTTCCACGTGTCGACCCAAACGGGATCGTCGGTGTTGGTGAGGCGGGGATACTTGATCAAGTATTCGAAATAGCTGTCCGAACCGCCTCCCCAAGTCTTGTGAGGCGGTGGTCAGTCATTGTCAGTCAAGGAGAAAGGTGTATTACGTACTACGTAACCGTCGGTAGTCAAGCCAGTTGAAGGATCGATGCCTTGGCCGGCAAGACCTTGAAAGGCAGGGTCGTTAGTACATAGAGCGTAGAGGATACGAAGGTACTCGATACCTGGAAGGGGGTCGGGCTATTCAAGGACAAAGCAGAGAGAGGAAAAGGAGAGTCATCAGTATTTGAGACGCGCATATAGTCACATGGAGATCTCCTATCACTCACTAGCATCGCAATGTGGCGAGCCGCCTTTTCAGCCAGTTGACGATACGTATCGTTGCCGGTGTACTTGCTGCCAGCAGCCTTTCAGACGCATATACGCAGTAGAGTGATGACAAAACCTACCTAAGTGTTGCGAATTCAAGTGTAAGCTGCAGGTAGATGGGTTAGTGGGTTGTGTGGAGGCTCGAGGATTCTACTTACAGTACCAGCTTCCGCGATGTTCGACTACACCGAAACTGTCAGAAGGAATGGCAAAGGGGCAGAATAAGAAAACTTGCCTGAGCGATAACGGGAGAGTTCGTTGTGAAATTGATATACCCGAAGGGAATATCGTTAACCTTGGTATTCAGGTCGATTTATTGAGTTTCCTAGAGGTGGAGTGCATAATGATGGGACTCACCCCAACCCAAGCATATACGAGCTTGTCTGCGACCTCCTTGGCCTTCTGGATCAAGACTGGGTATTTCGTCGAGCTTAGTTCGTACGAACTCAGCAGGCCGCCAACATATCGGATAGTAGTTTCAAACACGCTGCATAGAGGGAGTCAGAATTTGGAGTTGGGCCCTGAGGTTGAGGACGAAATGAAAATGAGGTTCCACACAGTACCTGACGGTATCGGGAGTTTGGGACTTGCTAAAGTCGATCTTGCTGGTGAAATTCACGGCTTCGTCGAAATAATCCTGGATACGTGAGTTCGACAGGGCACTTTCACGCAGTTCGCTAAGTCAATGAACTCACATTCAAGCCCATCACAACCTATCAGAGAGACGGTGAGTTTGGAACACAAAACAACCCGACTTGAACATACCATAGTGCTCATCGCGTCAATAATGGATGCTCCCCACCCATTACGACCATCGCTATATCCCATACTCACCGGTGACACATCATCATGTCCGAACGCGTATTTTCTGTCAAAGATATCAGTTCGAGTATCGATAGGGGGAGGAAGACACGCACCTGTACGCTTCGTAGCTGTCCGTGAATATCTGCTTCACAGTAGCTTGGTGAATCGACGCGTCGGAAGGGAGGGTAAGGCCCTGTTTTTGGACATTTGCCCCAGATGCAACAGCGGCCTGGAGAGCACAGGAAAGACTTAAAAGAATGGCTGGAGCCCCGCAGAAAATCATGGGGGAGATAGATAAAAGGAGGGAAATGGGAACCAACACGCCTTGAACTCGTGTTTATATGAAAGACGATCCGTTCAATAATCCACAACTTGGAAGCCATGTTCGGGGAAGGTTGTTTTCCGAATAGAAGCAATAGAAGCGATATTGTGTGCGACGTCACAAAAAGAAGCGCCCTAAATTCCGATGGTTGCTTGTGATCCTTTGTGATCGCACTGAGCCTTCGAGAAAGGCAAGGCATATGACCATATTGAACAAGTAGAGCTTGTGCAAATTGTCTGGAGAAGTGACAAGAAGAGAGAGCATCTGTAGCGGGAAAGTATCGCATTTCTTTAGATTTTGGGGGTGATTTAGACCCTACACCGTGCCGGCGTGGAATAATCCAGAAACCATTTCGTGGTCTAATTCCTGGTGCATGAAGCAAAGATGTGTGATTGAGTTGACCGAAAAAATCGCCCAGGACGTGTGCAGTGCACTCCAAATATTTTGGGACGAGGATCGGTACACCACGTGGAAAAGTGATCCGCTGTCGTTGCACAACATGCCGCTCCGAGAGTCCGAGTTCACTCACATCGCAAGTCAATCGCAACTCATCCGAAAACTCGAGAAGTAACCTTTCGAATGGTTGCTTTCTTAGCGCCCGAAATGCTGTATCACGGTCCGAGGTTACTCTCATGATGTTGTCACGAACCACCACGCACTGACAGAAGCCGAAGTGTGCTCCATTGGAATACTGCGACTATCCAAGCCTCTTCACTCCGGCTCAAGCGCTCACCTATCGTCTCTCGAGTGTTTTTCAACTCCTGGCGTTGAGTTTGGCTGGTCGCCACCGAGCGCCGTGGCCACCGACTTTGCCCACGTGGATGCTATCGCTTCTCCGATAAACATCCGTGCGAACTGTTTTTCACATTTTGCGACATCGCACGAAATGACGAATCCACGGAACGCTTACCTTTCCCAGTTCTTTCCCTTGGTGTTCTGACCGAGCCTCACATCAGTCAGCAACTGAAGCCTCGATGGTTGACGATAAAAGGTCAGATCTCCCCTCGGTGGACACGCTAATTTGCCCGTATCCCTGACATGTCTCCATATCTATTCAACGCACCCGCTCCTGGGATCCCCTACTTCACGCCCGCCCAGGTCCCGGCTTCAGGTACTGCTCTGAATCCACAACCCGATGGAAAACCTATCCCCAAGCTCTTCCAACCCATCAAGATCCGTGGTCTTGAGTTCCATAACCGTATCTTTGTGAGTTGACTCGCTATCTTCATCGTCTGTCGCATTTTAATGGCTTCAGGTTAGTTATCGCCTCTATGTCAGTACTCGGCGGATAATGGAAAGCTAACAGCGTGGCATATGGCACATCGTACGCCGATTTATTTACGATCACCCAATATGTTCGTGAGCTCATTTGATCTCCAGTTGGAGGAATCTTCACTCGCGGTCCTGGTCTCTCGATCATCGAGGCCACAGGTGTTCTTCCGGAGGGTCGTATTACCCCCGAAGATGCCGGATTATGGGAGGACGAACAAATCGAGCCGATGCGAAAGATAGTCGAGTTTGCTCATTCTCAGAACCAGAAGATCGGGATTCAACTTGCTCATGCTGGGAGAAAGGCTTGGACTGTTGCACCTTGGATTCACATGGGCCATGCCGCTCGTCCGACGAACCTTAACCCCGCGCCCAAGGTTGTCGCACCCTCTGCCATCAAATACGACGAGGAGTTCAACCTGCCGGCTGAGTTAACGAAGGAGGGGATAAATGAAGTTATCAGTGCTTTTGTGGCTGCAGCGATTCGCTCCCTCAAAGCTGGTTTTGATGTTATCGAAATTCACAACGCCCATGGTACGCACACATCTCCCAACTCCAAATGCTCGACATTGATTACCCTTCGTCGCTATCAACAGGTTATCTGTTGAGCTCTTTCCTGAGCCCTGTCAGCAATAAGCGCACGGATGAGTATGGTGGCTCCTTTGAGAACCGAATTCGGTTGACTCTAGAGGTAGTCGACGCCATCCGAGCTGTCATTCCCGCTTCGATGCCTCTATTCTTACGGTAAGTTTTTCAATGATGACCTTTAGAGGGGTAACTTCATGCCTTAGTCCTCAGTGTCTCGGCTACTGAATGGCTAGAAGATGTACTACCTGCCGGTACACCATCCTGGTCCATCGACGAGACCGTCAAACTCGCTGGAATCTTGGCCGATCACGGGGTCGACTTCCTCGACGTCTCCAGCGGTGGTAACAACAAAGAACAAAAGATCCACAAAGCGTCCCAAGCCTACCAATCACAATTCTCCGACGCCGTGAAGAAAGCTCACGGCTCAAAAATCGTCGTCGGTTCTGTCGGAGGTTATGTTGATGGCCACGTTGCCCAAGAGGTCTTATCGCAAGGCAAGGCTGATGTGATTCTGGTTGGGAGACAGTTCCAGAAGAACCCGGGTTTGGTTTGGACGATGGCGGATGATCTTGGGGTTAGCATTCATAATGCGCACCAGATTGAGTGGGGCTTTAGGGGTAGAGGACCACAGACTAGTGCTAGGGTTCAACATGGACATGATGAACCTCAGGTCAATGGTGAGAAGGCGAAGAAGGTGGATTGGTAGAATAGTCGTGATTGGTATACCGCTAGATCTGTCCATTAGAGGTGTTTAGTTAGTATCTAGAGGTGCGACATGTTCTTGTATTTTTACTTGCCTAGATAGTGGGCGTCCGCTTCGGCTTGGCAAGGATGCAGCGAAACTGTGTTATTGCAGCCGCTCTGAGTGTTTCGCGACTAAAAACGACTTCACAGAGTAGCCAGCGGTAGTAGGAAGTAATCGATGGTGATCATGAATCTCCCCGACTTTGCGTTCTCCCTACTTAAGCTTATTACAACAACACCGTTAACTCATCAGGTAGTTTAGTGTCCCCTTCTCTGAGAGCCCTGAGACAGGTGCACAAGCAGGACCTCCATTCCGTCGTATCGTCCTCTGAGTCGTGATAAGCATTCCATTCGGAATACTATTCAATGGGATCTTCTTCGTTTCCAAGTGTCTAAATAGAGAAATATCTCTCTGGAATTCTCTTCTCTGCGTGGATACTCGAAACGAGAACGACCCACGCGCGATTGCTGTGGAAGGACTGTCTAGCGATGTGGTTCGCATGGCAGATGGCCGCGGCGTCAAATAATCACCGGGATCGGATGGATCGAGCGCCAGGTTGAAACGGTAATGTGTTGATAAGCTTCGCAGAGGGGTTCTAATTGTGTCGTGACCAGCCTGAGCTGGTAAGCTAAGCCCATATCTATTGTAGAAGTCGGAGAGTAGTTTCTCACCGGTGGTAGGTAGCTCCGGAGATGTGACCACAACTTGAAGGACCCGAGAGAAAGAGCCTACCGGGGTGGTGCATGAGGACACGAGTATTTGCGGAGGCGCTTATACAGAATCATAGGGTCGCGAATGGCCTTCGGCACTGTGCTCGTGGACTTCGATTACTGCAACTGTTCAGGTTGCCTCGAACAAGCGCTTTATTGGAATCCATCAACCGCAAGTAGCGTACCTGGTCCTCAGCACTATCTTCAAAGTGTGCGGGCAGCGACTCCAGAGATATGCGCACCGTGCGGCAAGTACAGTTGTGACTATGTGTGTCGGTCAAACATGGACTGCTTGCTCGAAGGTGCCGTGTGGCGGTGCTTGAAAATATTTCCATCTCTGAGAAGCTCTGACTCCGATAAACACTTTTTGACCCTTGTGGCACCTCAACGGTGAGCATTCTGGTCAGCATACTTCCATATCTTAGGGGCCTAGGGCTCTCCGATACGTTGATCGATCTCTGAGACCAGAGGATGGCACGAACTGCCAGGAAAGTTGGCACGGCTGGTTCAACATCGATGCTGTGCATGCTGCTCCGAGTCGGACTGGGGGTCCTTTTCGAAGGATAGTCTCCGTTAGTGGCATGCTATGCAGCTACGGCCAGATATTCTTTCCGCGCTTTTGAAATCACACCCACTGTTTCCTTGGTGGAGTCTCTGGAATGTCACGAAACGACGGATGATCATGATCTGCCGCTCGTCCATCCTCGGCTATTCTTGGATGCTATTCTTCAATCAGTCTAAATCACGAAGTGTTCTTGAGCGTTCCACTCTCCACTCTCCGCTCTCCACTTCGGAGACTTCTGACCTTATGTTAGACCGTCCGGACCATGGAATCCCCGGATACATCGAGGCCATGGCCCTTCTCTCCTTGCATCCGATTATGGGGATACCAGTGGACGAGCGCTTGGTGCTCTAGCATAAGACCCACCTTTCGGTGTCGTCCCTCGTCCTTCGCGTCGACACTTCCAAATCCTCATCTCGTGTTGGATAAGTTTCATTCCTTGACATGTGTAACGACTTGTTTTCTAAAGTGAGTGGTGGCCATGTCGCTTCTTTATCTTGCTAAATGGATATCCCCATAGACGGAACTCATGTCGATCTGGGTGAGCACATTTGACATTTATAGAACGCTAGGACCTGACGCGAACTTTCACATAGGTCCAGGCCATCGTGTATTGTCCGTGGCGCTACCTATGTAACTCATTTGTGAAGATACTCCTAACAAGATTCCAGGCTTCTACGTCCTCTTATTCTTCGTCTGCACTTATGTTTGCGTGGTCGTCTGTCGCAGCAAAGTGTTATTAGCAACGACTACCATCACTTCCTTGTTCTGCACTGCGCGAGTGGTTATCGGATTTGTGGCAGTATTTTTCACATCAGATACTGCACATTATTGCGATGGCCCGAATGTCAGCCTTCAGGACTTCGGCCGCCAGTCGAACCAAAATGTCTTCAATTCTGTTCAGCAGTTACTATTCACGTCGAACGAGTGAGTGTTTGTCTAGCGATGATTATGGTGAATTCTAAATGACATCACCCTATCTATGCAACAGATTGCTCTTGGATTGTTTTCTAGTATGTCTGTTTATCTCACAACAGCAACTCAAAGACAAAAACTCCCCAGATCTACCGGGCGTTCGTTCTCTTGCAAGGTCATCGCTGGGTCACTTTCTTTCCCAGCGTTATGGCGCTGGCGACGGCAGGTGAGTAGTGATAGCCTTGGGTCCCAATTCTCTTATTCATACTCCCACCGATAGCCCTTGGATTCCTAAATTCGTGGGCTCTCTACGAATTATATGTTCTCGCCGACCAATCGCAAGCCACTTCTCAACGCCTTACTCCGCGCTTTTCTCGTTTACTCAACTTGGAGTTATACACTACCTCTGCTTTCTCTGCCCTAGCATTTGCTACAAATGTCGTTCTGACGTCGATTATTGGTAACCATCCTTCATCCTTCGCAGTTTATTACAGATAACTTGAATCCTTCCGATGCAGTTGGTCGTATCTGGTGGATGACACGTGAGCTCCTTCCACTTCTCGAAAGTGAAGGGGCAAAGAAATACCGCAAAACCATGGCGATAGTGTTCGTACTCTCTCCATCAGCTCTTGGAATTTGATATCCTTAGAATACATTCAGCATCCAGTCGGGTTCAATATTCCCTCTGACACTCTTGGCATACCTGATCACACTCTACCTTTCTCCGATTTGGGCCGTGAGGAAATCAATTTTGCGAGAAACATCATTTCCTGACCTTTTATACTCTCCGCAGGGAATGGTGCTTGACATCTCATCCCAAGTGGCCGTGAGTTGGATGTTGGATGGAAGTCCAGTTAAATGTGTACTAATCGTTTTTATATCAGGGAATTGGTCCTGCTCTCCTCATTATTCGAGTCGGCCTGCAGCGAGAAACTGAGCCTGAGCCCGAGCCTAAGCAAACGGCTCTCAGCGTCTCCAATGTTATGGACTCTGAAAAGCCTCCTGCTGTCGTACACAGTGCTTAATTTGGGGGGAAGCTGTGGATGAATAACGAGACGACTCGGGTATCTTTGTAGTGTTGGGGCATAGTTTTTCGATGTCTCAATCGTCGTTTTGCCTGAGTTCACTTCGTACCTCTGGTACGTATACATCCCCATTGTTACATTGTACCGCCCCTCCCACCCGTACACTATACGCAACCACCAAAGATATCCTTATATGTATACAGGCAGCTCCTTTTTAGTACCTGCCCCGTGTCTATACTCGTAGTCAGTGCGCAGCGGCTCCACAGAATTCATCATCATCACCCATTGTTACTCTGCATTGCATCCCACAAGAGCGCGCAATCATCAAGTGGTTATTTGCCTTTCTGCGCGAGTTCCAAGATAAACATCGAATCATAAATCGTAGATAGACAAGCAAGAACTTCGTTGACGCCTCCGTCCATCACATCGCCTTCTGAACCGTAGCATGCGTCCCATTTGTACCATTCGTCTGGGATATCTTCGCCTGCTGAACCGTAACATGCACGCCATTCGTACCACCCGCCTGGGAGGCCTTCGCCTCCTGGACCGCAACGTGCACCCCATTCGTACCATTTGTCTGGGAGATCTTCTTCATCGCGTGCATAAAACCCCACTCGATCTGATGCGCATTATGAATGCGAATGCCAAGGTCATCCGCCATCGACCAAACCAAACCTGGATTCTTCTGGAAACCTCTCCCAACGAGAATCACATCAGCCTTGTCTTGTTCCACCACCGCATTTGCAGTGTGACCGTCGACGTAGCCCCCTACAGACCCAACGACGATCTTGGAGCCATGTACTTTCTTTACGGCTGCTGAGAATTGGGAATGATCGATGGCTGAGGTGGCTGGATAGAGAGCCTCGTTGGAGGGAATGCCACCGGAAACATCGATAAAGTCGACACCGTGATCAGCGAGGATTCCAGCCAGCTTGACGGTATCTTCCAGGGTCCATGTGGGTACCCCGGTGGGTGCGGCGTCTCCGAGCCATTCAGTTGCCGATACGCTTCAAAAAATATTGAAGATCGCAGCTCAAGGAGGAGTTACAAATCAGGCTTACCGGATAAAGAGTGGCATGGAGGATGGGATAATTGCACGTACAGCATCGACAACCTCGAGGGTGAATCGAATTCGGTTCTCAAAGGACCCGCCATACTCGTCGGTGCGGTGGTTGGCAAAGGGGCTCATAAAATAGTCCAAGAGGTATCCTGTATAAAATGAAAAATTTGACATCAATTCTCAATCTGCTGGCTGCGAACGTGATGGAGAGGCATACCATGCGAAGCATGTATTTCGATCACATCAAAACCAGCTTTCAGTGCGCGTACCGCTGAGGCGACGAAAGCGGCGACAATTCTTTTGATTCCCTCCCGTTTCAGAGGCAGACGATTGATGAGCTTATCGACGAACTCGCACGCGATTGAAGATCCGGGACAGACCCGTGTAGTTCCACAGGAGTAGCAATCCCTAGACAGGTCCGTGAATTCATGCCCTATTTCAAACCAAGGTACAACTTCGAGGTGATCGTAGCCAGTATGACTGAGCTGAATTCCAATTTTCTGGTTCTGCGAGTGAGCAAACTCGACGATCTTCCTCATAGGTTCAATCTGATCGTCAGCCCACAGCCCTGCATCTTCTGCTGTGCCGCGACCTTCTGGTAGGACAGCCGTAGCTTCGACGAAGGAAAGACCAGGGCCTCGCGTAAAGATACCACCAACTAGAAGACGTGGGATTAAATCAGGGATTGATAATTGGAATGAGGTTAACCCACGATGTGCCATATGCCACGGTGTGAGCTTGCCACCGTCCGCGGAGAATTGACGGAGAGGAGACAACTGGAACGGAGGAAGTGAGAATCTCCATCGCGACTCAAGGAAGGTTGCAACTCACGAATATGCGGTTTTGAAACTCCACGCCTCGAATTTTGAGGGGTTGGAAGAGCTTTGGGATCGTCTTGCCATCCGGCTGTGGATCAACAGCAGTCCCGGAAGCTGGAACTTGGGCAGGCGTAAAGTAAGGGATACCGGGAGCGAGTTTGTTGAATAGATAAGTAGTCATGTCGATAGTGGTGAGATCAAAAGCCCACACCACTGACTATTTATCATCTCGCAACAAAGGCACGAGGTGGCGGCTGATCTAAAATGCAGGCGTCTGAATGCCAGAGAAATGTTTCTCTGGAACACCCCATCCCGGCATGGATGCTCGTAAATACAGGAGTTTCACCGGTGATTGTTGTACAAGGACTTGTTATGGTTAAATCGCAGATGGTATCGTCGTAAGGATCAAATGGACCGAACGCCAACTTGACCTGATTGTATTTTGGTAAACTTCCGAAATCGATTATTCCGTGGCGAGCCTGACCTCGCAAGTCCAACGCGCCTTTGGTGAAAGTTGGAGAGTTCTTTCACACCGGCAGTGTGTAGTTGAACCCCGGGGATGTTGAAACCCACCGGAAAGTCTCAACCTGTTGAGGCGGAGTCTGGAGACACAGATATTTGCGAGGGTGCTCACACGGCATCGGAGGGACACGAATAGTCTGCCAGGGTCTTAGTGGAGGTAACTCACATTCGCTGGCTAAACGTGGAGGTTCCCCGAACGCCGGACGGTTGAGATTCATTGCCTTGAAGAGTGGCAAGGAGTATAAGCAATACACAACCACAGTTTCAAAGACCATCGAATGCAGCACACAGGCAGCAGAGGTACGTATAAGTCTATGTAAGTCAATCACACACCGCAGTGCCCGAGCTGCGCTGGAAGGTGGAGGAGGGTGGCGGTACTGTGGCGGTGCTTGAACCTGAGTACTCCCGCCGACTACTCAATGATGGTTTCCCTCTCCCCAATGACTCATTACGGCACACAGATTTCTGGAATCTGGAGAATGGTTCATGCATACTTATCTCAGGTCTCTCAGAGGTGATTCGAACTCTGAGAGAACGGCACGAACGACCACGAAAGATAGCGAGGTGTCGCACTGGCGTATCGCCGTTGATAAGGTCAACATCGATCCAGTGAGTTCTCTCAGACTGTTCGTCTTTTTCAAATGATAGCCACTCTCCATATATGGCGTTTCATCCACCAGACGTTTCTCTGAGCTTCTGGCCCAGGAACCGCTCTTGCTGTTTGCTAAGTGTGGTGTCCGTGGAATATGAACAACGGTTATTCTTGGATGCTGTTCCTCACATGGTAAAATCCGTCACCAAACGTTCTCGAGTGTTCAATCTTTGCGCACCGATGTCTGATCCTCCAGCTGGCTGTATGCAAATCTGTTCGGACGATGAAATCCCCGGATACCTGGAGAGGACACGGTTTGATGCATCCTCCTAGGCGGATGACCCTGAGTTGATGAGCGCTGGGTGCTCCAGTATAAAACAACTTTCTGTGCCACCCATAGTTCTTCGCACGTTCAAAATTTCAAGTCCTCGTCGCACACCGATACTTTTCATCCATTGACATGTGCGACAACTCGTATTACAGAGTGAGTGGCTGCCGCGCCTCTTCTTTCCTTTGCCGAATTTGATGGTCCCATAGGTAGAGCTCGTCTCGATCTGGGTGAGTATATTCTGCTTGTATACCCCGCCCCGACGTTCTGTGGACTGCCCCACAGGCTCAGGCCGTCCTCTATGGTCAGTGGGACTACCTATGTGATTCATTTTGAAACCCCCCCCTCATAAGATTACAGGTTTCTACACCCTCTTGTTCATGGCCTGTGTTCATGTTTGTGTGAACGGCGTCCGTCCCAACAAAGGACTTCTAATAGGGGCCAGCATCACTTTCTTTCTCTGCACTGCGCAAGTGGTTGTCAATTTTGTGGTCGTATTCCTCACACCAGATGCTGTGCATTATTGCGGCGGTGGCAGTGTAAGCCGCCAGGACATCGACCACCAGGCGAATATGCAGAATTTCTTTAGCATCATTCAGCAACTGTTATTCGTGATAAATGAGTGAGTCTTTGTTTCGCGATTTATGATGGATAGCACTTGACGTTGCCCAATCTACACATCAGATTGGTTGTGGATGCTCTCCTCGTGAGTGTTCTTATCTGAGAACTACAACTTAATGACAAGATCTCTAGATCTTTCGGGCATTCGTTATCCTACGACATTATCGCTGGGCCATTTTCTTTCCCATTGTCATGTCGCTGGCGACGGCAGGTCAGTAATAACAACCTCTGGTCCAATTCTCTTCTTTACATTCAACTCGACAGCCCCCTCCTCCGATTGTCAATTACTTTCTCTACTTTCAGGTGCCCATCGCCTCGGCCTTCTCTGCCCTAGCACTGGCGACAAATGTCGTTGTCACCATGATGATCGGTAATATCCTTCCTTCACTGTTTTGCATGCGTAACTTAATTCCTTTCGATACAGTTGGTCGCCTCTGGTGGATTATGCGTGAATTCGATTCAGGTCTGGGAACTAGAGCGACCAAGAAGTACCGTAAAACGGTCGCAATGATGTACGCCCTCTTCATTAGCTTATTTTCATTCGATCTTCTCAACATATCCTAGCGTTGAGTCAGGCTCATTCTTCTCTCTATCCCTCTTGGCATATTTGATCACAAACCGGCGTGCTCCAGATTGGGGGGTGAGTGTCTCGGTTCGGTGAGAAGTGTTATTCGCTGATTTCCCATGTCCCCCGTAGCCAATGGTCCTTGATATCTCATCCCAAATGGCGGTAAGTTAGATAGGAGACCACTTGCCGGTATATTGATCGTCAATATTTATTTCAGGGAATTGCTCCTACTCTCATCATTGTTCGAGTTGGCCTCGGACAAGCAACTGAACAAACCACCCTCAACGCCTCAAATGTGATGATTGCCCTGGCCCCTGGTGCTCATTCGCTGGTGTTTGCAAAGCCTCCTACCGTCCTTCAGAGCCACACCACGGACGGTGTTCAAGCTGGGAGGAGTTGGGGGCGGGACAACGAGATGATTCGGGAAAGGCAAGACGGCTCCATTGTGTCTCGTAGTCACGGTGCCATGGCATAGTTTTTCGACAATTCTTTACTTTTTCGCTCGGTTGACTTCGCTCGGTTTCGATGCCCCCTCTGTTCTTGTTCACTCAGTTTATGCATACCAATTATCTATGCTGCGGGAATGCTTAATCGTAGGCCGGTCGTCACAAACCGAAACTGCGACGTGTCAAGCCCGAGTCGTGACCCACTGTAGCCTGCTGCCGTCGAGGATCCATCAATACCCCTTCCAGGGACAACGTTGACCTCTTCGTACAGTGACTAGCAGGTCGAAACAGACCGTTAACAACTGGAAACCTGCGATTAAGTTCCATTGTGTCGTTACAAAAAATCCTGCGTCAGTGCTACTCTTACAAGCTTCGTATGCATATCAACGTATAATCCTGGATCAGGCCTGTGGATTCGCCGCCACCAAGGCATCGATAACGCTGGTAGGATTCCACTCTGGCCACTCAACATTGGCCAACTGATCAGTTTCGCCGACCAAGGCCTCGCCCCGATCCCAAATCAACTGCAACACCTTCCCGATATTTTGTGGTTCGTTCTGCACAGCAGCCTCAAGGTCGGCGCGAGAGACTCGAGTGATTTCGAGTTTGACGCCCGTCTTTGTCTGGTAGTCTTCCGCAATCTGATTCAGAGACTGGCGCGACGTCAGAATGTGGATAGATGGATGGCAGGTTTGGAATCGAAGCATACCCGGCGATCACCTTCGATCCTAAAGGTTCTCCAAAACAGTTTTTCTCTCGGAAAAGCCGTCAAGACATGGGAGATGAAGCGCGCAACATCTTTGCGAGTGGTGAACGATATCAAGGCGTCACCGTCTCCCGAGATCGTGACTTTTTTGTGGGGGATATCCCATCCAAAATACCTTTCAAAGAATCAATCCGGCTGCCAAGCGACGCAGAAGACAGCGACCTACGGGTTGAAGGTCCAATCGGACCACGGACCATTATGGAACGCGGAGTAAGGCAGGTCAATCTCCTTCAGTTTCTTGTGGACTGCCACTTTGCGACTAAAGGGACCCTCCGTATGACGATCAGTTGGGATACCATAGTCGGAAGGTACGAAGAGCTTGACTCCTGCTTTCTTCGCCTCTTCGATCAGAGGACCTTCAGATGCAGAGGCGACGCCGCCGAGGGCGGATATGACAACGTCGATGCCATCGAGCGCTTTGGCCAGTGACGAAGGGGTCGAGTAGTCCACGGGTGCTATCTTCGCACCTTGCTTTGCAAGCTCAGTGATGGATGGCGTACCAGCGCTCGACTAGAATGGGTAGAGTGAGCTTCCGACGGGAGTCCCATTGGATCTGGGGAGGGAT
This sequence comes from Jaapia argillacea MUCL 33604, assembly GCA_000697665.1. Lineage (NCBI taxonomy): Eukaryota > Fungi > Basidiomycota > Agaricomycetes > Jaapiales > Jaapiaceae > Jaapia > Jaapia argillacea. Next base: position 106,902 of record KL197717.1, read on the forward strand.
TTTACCTCACGGGTTAGGACCACGACCGAACTAACGGTCCCAATGTGCTTCAGTTTGAGCAGCTCTTCGATGATATAGTGGCCAATGTTCCCCGCCCCAGCGACTGCAAAGGTTTTGAAGTCAGACATAATATGTATTTGGCTTGTGGTGAGGATAAGTATTTTGGTTGAGAGAGCGAACAGGATAGATCAGAAGCAGTGCCAGGGCGGTTGTGCTAGCTTTAAGCTTTAAGAAGTAAGCACACCGCTGAGTCAGTTATGCAGAAGAAGCGTAATCACAGGAGATGTGGACGCAACGGGTCTGACTGATATCAAGGCGACGGCGCCCGTCCGTCTTCCCCGCGGGCTCCTGAGTCCTCTCCCTTTCTCGAGGCCTCTTCTGCAGCGTCAAGGACGCCATTATGGCGCATGAGCAATATGGTGAGCTGGTTGACGAACCTGACGATTCCGAGTCGGCGGCGGGTCACATCGTGACTGTGACAGGTAGCTCAACATTGGTCCCGGCCCAACGACGAGCAGCGCCCGCGATTGGGATTCCGGGGCAATATCTGGGATACTGTACGGGTAGGCCATCTTCTATCAAAGAGTATGTAAGTCGGTTAATTTCTCTCTTTGTTTTTGATCTCAACTCTAGTGAGTACTCAATGGCACGTGCCACAGGGAGGTATCATACATCCGCTGCTTGCGCTCCGCTTGAAGATGTGGAAGTTTCAAATGGTCCAAAGTCTGCTCTATCTCTGATTCTCTCGTATTGATCATCCATATGCATAGCCCGACAGAGGGCTCCTCGAAACCATCCGATTGACGACCTGATGGACAATAAATTGGATATAAAAAAATGCTTCCGATTACCTTTGCGGCACTCAGTTCCCGAGATGTATGGTAGCCAACGGGATCCACATTTCACTGGTTGAGATACTCCAAGATATCACTATCCATCCATGTCTCCGAATTCCGTGGCTTTCCGAGTCTTCAGCGGGTCTTGTTCGTCAGTTTATGCTCAATGTGATCTACGCCGCTCCCGAACATTCAATGCTGTGCACTGCACGCATCCCCATGTTCCATTCGGCGCTGAAGCTTCGACGTGTGGAAGGACTGTCGGCGAGAATGAAACACATCCCTCGTCCTCCAAGAAGCCCGACCATGAGCCCTTTTCATCGCCACTCACGTCTCCTTCCATGAATTGCGCCAATAACTGCCTCGTCACGGGATTTATGTCCCTCCCGCCGTTTCTGTCCCGAAGACGATGACGGATGAGTGAACCTCGCCACCACTGCCACCAGTGGGGATGTCGGCTGTCTGGAGTTGGGCCTCGAGCTATTCATTCGGTTGGTCCGTTGCCGCCTTTCCTCCTGGAGATAAAAGCTTGGGCGTGTAAGCGTTTGATGGCCACACTTGCCCACAGTTCTGTCTCAAAACACCAACATATCCAGTTTCAACACCTCTGCTCATTGTTCACCCTTTCTCTTGATGCCTACTCCAACTCGACACTTACACTCTGTTCTTGACGTACAGTCTGATATGACGGCGTCTATGGTCTCTCAACCCCAACCCATTGGTATTTCGGGAGCCAAGATCCAAAACCAGATATTAGTGAGTTGAAATCTCCCTTTTCACGCAATCAGGACTCTGACTGTCTCTTCCCTCCTGAAGTATTCCGCAGAGAATGGGAAGCTAGCTTGGTTCCGTGTAGTAGATGGTGAAATTTTCTCTCTATCGATGATCTTCCAGTAACCTAGAGCTTCACAGTCGGAGAATTCACAACCAAAAGCTCCAGCCTCTACCTCCTCGAATCCACCGCTGTTCTTCCCGACGCTCGCCTCTCGTTGGAGGATGCAGGACTATGGAACGACGACCAAATCGAGCCCATGAAGCATATCGTCGATTTCATTCACTCACAGCATCAGAATATTGGAGTTCAACTTGCTCATGCTGGCCCAAACGCCCTGGTTCCCGGGCCCGGGCGTAATGATGGAACAGCAAGTGGCTCTTGCTACTACTATGAAGGTCACCTTGTTTGTCCGCCCTTTAAACAGGCCGAATCTCGTGAAACAGCACCAGCTGACTCTTGCTACCATGATCACGGTATCACGATTTGTCCGCACATTCAAAAGGCCGAAGTTCAACCGATAACGCTGGAGGAGATCAAAGTGGTTACCGCTGCCTTTGTCAATGCAACCACCCGCGCCCTAGAAGCTGGGGTTGATATTGTCGAGATAGATGGTGCCGAGGGTTTGACACTTTTACCGTGCTCGCATCATCTATATATTGACTTCGCCTACTAGGTTCTCTCCTGGAATCGTTTCTGAGCCTTGTGACAAATAAACGTTTCGACAAATATGGTGTATCATTCGAAAACCGAACTCGACTAACTGTCGAGATTGTCGATGCCGTTCGGTCTGTCATCCCACCCTATATTCCTCTTCTATTCCGGTATGTTTTTCTTTATACCCGCTGCCGAGACGGAAATCAACCTCCCCCTTTAGTATGTCGTCTGAATGGTTGGGCAAAGACTTCCTCATGGCCATCCCGCCCGACATCGATGACGTCGTGAGCCTTCTCAGGATCCTCGCAGAACACGGCGTCAATTTCATCGACGTTGCCAGCGATACGTCAAGCGGCCACAATATACTACCCATGACCTCGCTCCTCGACTACTCTTACATTTCCACCCCCGATGAAAGAGGACAAACATCCGAAGCAGTCGGTCACCATTGACTCTCCCTACCCGAAACAACAGGCCGAAACTCCCGGGTGTCCCATCGAGCCGTTCATGCTGTAGATTTCGCATCCTCCGGGAAAACGTGTATCACTCAGCTTTGTGGGTGGTTATCGACGGATGCGTGTCAATCGGGCCAGGCGCGGTGTTGGTCAAGAGTGACTGGCTGTGTGGAGAATCACTTGACTATATACCTAGGGCCTAAACAGCAGTGGCATTTTCCCTATCCTTCCGAATTTCTCAAAATGGACATGTAATACCTATAACTTCTCCCCAAATATAGAGCGGTGACTCGGACTCAAAGTACCAGTTATCAAATCTCAATCAAGTTCGCTCCTTGATTCACAGTCATGTCGCCTCTCGGCACCGTGGTGGCCTCGGGACAAGTCTACTTGTCGTCGCTCGCAGTGGATGAGATTCCTGTTTTGACTTGCGGGCCGATATCCACGGATGCTCGAGGTGTTCGCTTGACAAGCATTAACTCATGTGCTTGGCCTCCAAGCCCGAGGGGTATGAGTGAGCGCTTATGCAGTATCACAAAAGTGCGATTATTGCGTCTATCCTTATCCCGTCCTTTGTCTGCGGGGGATTCTTGAGCTATCCGTGACTATTCAAAGATCTGCCATCTCAGCCCTTGATGTGTAGCAATTTATTCTATCGAGTGCGTGCAACTTTTTGTCCTGTCTCCCTTTCTCCTTCTAATTGTTCTGAGCCTCCAGTCGAATCTTCTGTCCATCTGGGTTAGTATCTCCGCGTTCGTGGCAAGATTGTGACATGATCTAAAGGCTCGTTCCCTAGATTGAAGCCATCTTATTCGGTGAGCTCTCAAACACGCCGTTTCTGAAGGTCGGCAACTTACGCGACTTCAGGATTCTATTTTGTTTTGTTCCTTGGTTGCGTTCACGTATGTGTAAATGTCCGCCCCAACAGACGTATGTTGGCGGTGGCTGTCATCACTTTTATTTTCTGCACTGCACAAGTCATCATCGACTTTGTGGCGATATTCCTCACGCCCGATGCAACATATGGTTGTGGAAACCCCGATGCCACCATCCAGGAGCTTGACAGCCAGTCCAACATAAGGAACCTGTTGAACAGTGTTCAGCAATTCTTATTTACAACAAACCAGTTCGTATCTCTATCCCGTCGTGGGTGTGGATAGCTCATTTCCTCAAACTCAAATAGAGTAGTTGTAGACGGACTCCTCGTAACTATTCCGCCATTTTGTAGGGATACGGGAATTAACTCGTCTGCAGATCTATCGCGCATTCGTGATTCTTCAACACCACCGCTGGGTCGTCATCTTCCCCGCTCTGATGGCCTTATGTACAACAGGTTCGTTATGAATCATATCGAGTTCAATAGATTAGTGCATTCCTCATATCTCAATCATAGCCCTCGGATTTGTGAATTTCTGGGCGCTCTACAAAATCTACTTGCTCGTCGATCAATTTCAACAAAGTTCCTCACCATTCCCTCCCGATGCTTTGCTTCATATTGGCGAGTTAGATGTATCATCCACTTCTGCCTTCTCAGCGCTGGCACTGGCTACAACCTTTGTCGTAACCTCCCTGATTGGTATGTGGGCTCAGGTTGATAACTCGTCCCCAAATTAACTGTCCAATTTTTTAGCCGGTCGAATCTGGTGGATTACCCGGGAGCTCACCCAAAGTCTGGGGAATAGAGCCACTCGAAAATATCGAAAAATTCTGGCTATGATGTTCGTCACCCCCTCTTTTCTCACTTCTTGAAACTTCATCTTTGATTTTTTTCATCAGCATCGAGTCGGGTTGCATCTTCAGCCTGTCACTCCTGGCATATTTGATCGCGGTTTACCGAGCCCCGAATTGGGATGTGAGAATTTCGTTATTTGCCATACTTCCCCGCTTCTCATTCACCGTTCGTTCTATATGTAGGCCATGCTGTTCAATGTCGCATCACAGATTGCTGTGAGTTACTTGCACGGTCTAACGCAGGAATAGGTGCTAACCGACCTGACTTCAGGGCATCGCCCCCGCGCTTATCATCGTTCGAGTCGGGCTTGGCCACGCTACAGAACAAACGACCCTCAACCCGTCAAACGTCATGGGTGCGATGGTCCCAGGTCGAAGCTCACTACTGTTTGCAAAGCCTCCTACCATCTTTCAGAGCCACACTGCCGATAGCGAAGGGTACGCGAGGAGTCGGGGAGCTAATGACGAAATGATGAGAGAAGAGTACCATGGCCCGGTTGACTCTGCCGCTTCTCAATAATTGTAGGTAGCTGGCATGTCAACGTTCTTGTTGCTCTATCTCCCCGTCGGTTCAAGTATGACATGGTTGACGGAACTACGTGAGCTATTCTCAGGCCGTGGTATGAAATGCCCTTTGCCAGTAGCTCTGAAGGGAGAATAATTCCGAAGTCTCCGTACAATTGCTGAACGCCCAGGATCAATCAATCACAAGATGCATCAACTGAGTCCCTTTCCCAAGCTGCATACAGGATTTGATGATTAGAACGTGTGGGGGGCTGTTCCTCGCGTCAGGAATAGCCCCCAATGACCAATCACTTGAATCCGCGATAGTTTTGAGTAGTTTTGCGATTACAAGGGATCCTCAATCGACTGTGAGAGCGACACAGATATAGTAGGTACTCGAACTAATTGTGGCACGACGTAGAACCGCTGGTGCCTGGATTCGAAGCGTCCCTGGTGCACAGCATTCACAGCTTTGTGGCAACCTGTGATGTAACGATGGGTGAACCAGTGATCCTGGTGATCTTGCCATTGCTTACAGGTCGGCGTTTACAACCTCTTTCGTCAACTTGCCCATCGTCTCAAAGATCTGCCGATGTGATACGTCAAGCTCTTTGTGCCAAACAGCTCCGACCCAAGGCCTTCTCTGCGAAACATTGGATAGATTCCATCTTTGTATCATCGCCATCGATATCGTAGGAACGGCCGTCTGCATCTCTGCCTGGCACCTGGCAACAAAACCCCGGAGTTGTTACTGGGATTTGGGCGTGGCGCCGCATCCGACAATCGCCGGTGAACGTCGAACTTTGACGTACCATTGCATCGTTCACGGACCCTTGTTACTGGCACTGTCATGGCTGAGTTTCTCTGGCGTTGATATCTTCCGTCAGATCATTCCCCACCCCTTGCCGCGTTGAATAAAAGGACTTGAGAGTTCGCCTAGAACATCACTCACTCCGAGCCCCAGTACCTACAGAAATATGACCTCTACCCACCCCAGCACACCAGCTCCTACTACCTCTTCGGTCGCACCTGCACGAGTCCCCGCCTTAGAGACGGTGAACGACTCACACTGTATGCCGACCCCAAAGCTTTTCCAACCCATCAAGATTCGCGGCGTCGAGTTTCACAACCGCATCTTTGTGAGCAATTCCAATCTATCTTAGCCATACCATGGAAGTTTATTCACCCCCCTTTTCAGGCTTCCCCAATGTGTCAGTACAGTGCGAACCATGGCAAGCTTACAGCTACACATATATCACATCGTAAGGGAGTTCACCTCTATTCAACTTCCTACCTCTCAACTCTCAAACTCATGTAGTTAATGAGATTATAAACCAAGGCCCTGGCCTCAGTTTCGTCGAAGCGACCGCCGTTCTCCCAGAAGGTCGTTCCACTCTTGAAGACGCCGGGTTGTGGGATGATAACCAGGTCGACCCATTGAAGGAGATCGTCGATTTTGCTCACACTCAGCATCAGAAGATTGGGATCCAACTTGCTTATGCTGGCCATACAGTTGCTAAGGGACCTTTTCCCTTCTCGGATGCTTCATTCGCGGCGCAGCCGACCCCGAACGGTGTAGGACAAGGCTCCTATAATGGTGTTACCTACCTAGCGGCTCCTCCGAACAACCCACAAGCTCTCGACCACCAAACTTACCTGGCAGACGACTCCTCCGAGGGACAGAGCGAACAAGCATCGTTGCCTGGACCAGTGACCGGGGCTTGCGGTTCATACAATGGCACCCATGTCTGCGTGTCAGGGTTCAAAAATCCCATTCAACCCACGACGTTGCAGAAGGAAGATATCAAAATAATTGTAGCTGCTTTCGCCTCCGCCGCAGCCCGTGCAGTCGAAGCCGGCTTCGATGTCATTGAGATCAACAGCGCTCATGGTAGGTGAATGGTCACTACAACATCATCCAATCATTGAATGTTGCTTTAGGCTACATCTTCAGCTCTTTCTTAACACCATTCATCAATGGCCGTACGGACGAATATGGCGGGTCCTTTGAGAACCGAATTCGGTTTACGTTGGAGGTCGTGGACGCTGTCCGCTCGGTTATCCCTGCCGCGATGCCCCTTTTCTTACGGTGCGTCGTGCCTCAACGAGACCTTCTAGACCTCAACTAAGACCCAAATTTGTACAGCGTCTCAGCAAGCGACTGGCAGGAAGACGTCCTGCCTGCAGGTGCTTCGTGGACCATCGACGACACAGTGAAACTCGCAGCTATCCTCCCAGTCCATAATGTCGACCTCATTGATATCTCGAACGGTGGCAGCAACAACGATAGAGACCGTTCGTCACCACTCGCCTCGCGTGTCGACCATTACCAGGCTTCTGCTGCCATGAAGAAAGCAGTTGACTCCCAAATTGTCGTCGGCTCTGTGGGCGGATACGAGGACGGAAAAGCAGCGGAAATGGCTCTAGAGCAAGATAAGGTCGACGTGATTTTCATTGGGAGGGGCTTCCAGAAGAATCCAGGATTAATACTGTCCATGGCGGCTGGTTTGGGAGTCGCCATTAATGGTGGACAACAAGGTCATGGTATCGAGGATGGGACCCTGCAGGCAAAAACAGAAGGAAACTCCGAAGGGGGGGCTGTTGTTACCGCGCAGCCGGTGGAGGCAGGCAAGGAGAGGTTGTTGCCTACGATGCCAAATGGGATGGCCAAAGCTTCCGTCCTAGACGGCAACTCCAGGGCAATAGTGGCTGTCGCTTGAGCGTTTCCTATCTAGTTATTGTTTCAGTTATTGAAAGGGCAGGACGATGATAAGTATAGACAAGTGGCAGTACAATACATCTGTATGATAGAGATAATGAGGGGCGAATGCAAGATGGTATGATGATGGTGATTGGAAAGAAAAGAGTGATGATGACTACTCCATCGTACGGGTCCCGGTCGTGAAACAGTACCAGAAAATTAATCAAGCTACAAATCTACACGTACGAGCCTCGCCTAGATAATCCGACTCCAACCCTTCGCCGCATCACACCAGATCGTCTATACGACGAAGTGCAATCAACTGGACTCCCGCTTCGGCGAATCGGAAACAGGTAAAAACTCGTAAGCGTACGAGCCATATCCAGCACTCAACGCCCTTCCGAACACAGGGTTGGAGACCAGTACACCATAATCCTCGTCGTCCTCGTACTGATAATAACTCTCGTCTTCGTCTGCCTCTTCGAAATAGAATTTTGGTGATGGGGGTTCGTCGCCTTCTTCGGATTCCGAAGAGGATATTTGGCGACGTTGTTGTTTTGGACTGCTTTGAGTCAGGATTGGGTATGGACTGTTTACCCGAGTGCTGGATGCGGATGCAGATGCTGCAGCTGCGTCCTCCTTGAGCAACTCGGCGAACTTCTCCCATCGGAAGAACCAGTTGGTCTCCCATGGCCTAAGCTCCTCATTCCCCCTCCCTCCACATGCGCTCGGTGCCCTTTCATTTGTCAGCGTCTCCCCAACGACACTGAAATCAAACTCAAACGACTCTTCTTCATCCACTAGCGTCTGCTCCTCCTCTGAAGATCCGACTCCTTCCTCGTCCTCCTCCGTGCCGCTATCGACGGCCGTGGTCTCGCTCCCCCGTCGCGTAGGAGGAGTTCGAGCTTTAGATTTGCCCTTCGACTTGGACCTGAATGGGGAACGGTGCTCCATGTCATGGAGGTAAAGTCTTCGTCGAATTTTGAATAGGGGGAAACCGCAGTACCAGCGATCGACGTCTGCAGAGTACTGTTCTCGCAGTGCTCCAATGTCACCCATTCGAGGATAGATAGGTGACTTGGGATCTGAACCTTTGGTTGCCGTCCCTCCCATCTTCCCGCCGCTTGTGCTCGTAAAGAAGACAGACAAACTTGAGCGACGATCTCGAGATGGAGGTCTGGTAGGAGCAATGGAGATGCCGTCATAAGCAGCAGACCCTGTGGCAGAGCACAACTGCCATCCTGCGTGCTCCTCGTATCGGTTGTTCCAGAACCACTTTTGATGCATCAAGGCACTGCGAGAGAATCCGTGATGCGGGTAGTTGTGTCGTGGGTGAACGGAGGTAGATTGTTTTGAACCGTGGCAGTGGGTGCGACGTGGCGATAGAGGGGATGGACATGCGGGTGAAGTAGAGGTGGAAGGGGTGGGGGAAGGAGGACGTGCTGCAGGAGTGGGTGCAGCGGAGGAGGAAGCCGTTGGGGTCGAAGGCGGTATGACAGGTTTGGGAGAAAAGAAAGAGTCGAAAACAAACTCGTCTTCGGAGCTAGAGTCTTCGTCGTCACTGTCATCTCCACTCGAGTCGTCTTCCTGCTCGGATGAGTCCGACGAGTTGCAGAACGACATATCCTCGAAGTCTAAATCGCATCGTGTGCTCTCCAGAGCTGTTGGATGTGTCTTGTGATCCGAGAAGGAGCCCTCGCGCTTCGAGCTGTCACGGATCTGCATGACAACGTCTCGATGAAAGCTCAACCGAGTAGGGGGACGAGGGGGGAGGTCAAGTACGTCGCGGTCGGTAGAATCCTCGGAGTAGAGCGAGGATGAGGTAGACTGAGAATGTGTGGTCTCGGAAGTGTGACGAAGGTCGGTCGAGTGCATCCTGTGCAGTTTTGGGGCGTAAACAAGTAGAAAGATAGTGACCGGTATCAAGAATTAGTCGGGTATATCCAAAGGAATAGCCTAAGGGTATATACACAACCCAGAAACCGCAGACAGGAGTTGGCACTCGACCAACAAAGCGGAGGAAACAGAGAGCCACTGGTTTCGGAGCTCGGTCACTTTTCTGGAGCTGGAACACGGTCACGTGGCCGTGGACTGCATTTTTATAAACCGAAAATCTTTTCTTGATCTTTCCATCGATATCGGTGGACAATGGCTGGTCATCTCGAGGCCACAATGCCACGACCACCGTCGGCAGCAGAACCAAGGCCGCGATACTCGTTCCACACAGAACTTCATCCACTGAAGTTTATATTCGCGAGTGGGCCAAGGTCTGAGTTTTCTAGTGCCTTCACTCGACTCTCGCTGGGTCCGATTCGTAACTGGTCGAATGTCGCACAAGAAAACTACTGTCGGTTCATTCTATACCCGTAGATCTGCCAGTCACAGGTACTGGCGGGGAGGGGAGGGGACTTGAGCAGGTTGGAAACGCGACGTGGGACTCGGGCGGTATGTTTTATTTGTCTCGATCTTCCCCTTTTCCACATCTCCCTTTCGGCATCATTCAATGCTGGGTGACGGGACGGAGGACAGCGAATTCTCTCGAAGGTCACTGCAGAGGTACCTCCCCAGGGCCTGACCTAGGTTGTCCTGTCACCAGCTCGACCAGAGAACTGGCATCTCTGTGATACCCATAGCGGGCCTCGGGGCAACCCCGAGGACGCTTGTGAGGACTCTGAGGACGGCTCGACGAATACTCGGAGTTGCCGCTCACGAGGTTTGCCCCCCGGATCATTCACAGGTGTGAGTGTACGGGATGCACGTCACACTTCATTCCAAACATGGCAAGCTTGCTTTGGCTTGGCAAAGGGAAATTTCCTGTAACCTTGTCGAACTGGTTATTCGCACGTGTTTGCAGAGTGATCGGGACCCATAATGGTCACGGGATTCTGATATACATTCACAAAAGCCGATGCGGGGTCGGATGCGACGCCATGGAAGTGCACGTCCTTTGTACGGGTGAGGAAAGCCTTTGTACGTCCGTCGGTCGGGCGAGAGAGAGTTGCCTTTGAGCCGCCAGCACGACGCCAGCACTGGACCCTTCGTGGGTCTCCTTGCCATATGCCTCCTGAGAGTGCCGATGTACGAGGGGAGATGTTGGGGTTGATTGACGACGAATCCTATCGCCCTTTAGTGCAATTCGCGGCACGCAATTATTTACGGTTTCAGTTTGGTGCTCTTGGGCAACAAAGCGGGACTGTGGTTGCGTAACTCGATTCAGACTACTCTGGGTCTGCTGCCCTGGTTATCAATTTTTTGATTCCTTTTGCACTCTTTCGGGAGGCTGCATTCTTGAGATGGGTGCGTAGGTGTCTTGGACTGGTAAGTGGGTTACCCATGAAATTTCTTGTTGTGCTTAATTTTTCTCGTCTTCTGTTTGGGTCGTCCCCACCGTAGTACTACATTCACCTTGCTACTGGTCTTGCTTCACGTAGTCTTCTTTCCTGATAATCCGATCCTCATCACTGTTGTCCCTCCGCCATTGGATTACTTCATTCGCTGTATACCCTTGCCACATCGCTGCGATTGCATTATTACGTAAGGAACCAACGCGTACTGTACATGATGGCACATCTTTCTTTTCACCACCGCACTTGCAGCAGACCATCACCACGTAACTCGCACCGTACAGGATGGCTTTGCTATCCACATTCGCGAGCGCCCCGCACCTGGCTTCTTGCTCAGATGCACAATCGACGCTTCTGTCCATGCCCGGAGATCTTGATGTGAGGGCGGCGTAAGACCAATCAATCGTCGTTGGCACGCGCGCCCGTCTTGCCCATGTTTTGCCATCGCCCCTCGTACATCGGCCTTGTGACCTTGGTGTTGCAGGGAGGTGTTTCGCTCACCTTCTTTCCGGTTTTGTCGACTTTCGGGTCGACCTGACGTTGCCTTCACGCCCGCTCCTTTGACCATTCGAAGACACCTTCCCTGCACGGCAGCTCTTGGGAACAGGAGGGCTTTCACAGCACGAAAGGTGCTCATTCGTTTGGATCTCTGCATTAGGCGGGACAAATCGATGTTCTAGGAGTGAACATTACCGGTTGCGTTGGTTCTCTGCCCCCAGCTTCTGGTGGTCGTGTCGTACTTGACGCGCTCTCTTGTGGACATCCTTTTGCGCTGCGAGATGTCATCTGTTCCGCCGACGAAAGTAGTGTCATTTATCTGACTGGGCCATGTTAAATTCCCTCTGTGACGCCTTGGACTCGCCAGGTGTTTGGGTAAATTCCAACATGTGCACCAGATATCAGTTCATATGACATTTTGTCGGGACGAAAAGGGGTGGTGTGGTGCGGGTATATGTTTGAGGTGCACGAGGATCAGCGACGGCTCACTTTCATTCGTGGTTGCGTTTTCATCGCTTGCCCGATGAGACGCCCTTGGATCTACTGCATCCGTTTGCATAATTTTTGGGCTACTTTGCGTCTCTTCGTGAGGCTGCTTCGAGTTGGGGCCCAAGAAGACTGGTTGGAGACTGTACATGTGCGGATCCGGCTTACCGCTCAACGTTGCTCGAGGGAAGGTGAGCTTGTATCTGTGATCACAATATTAATCTTCACCCACGTTAATTCAGACATTAACACCATATACCTGCCTTCACTCTGGCTCACGGACCCAGAGAATCCGTTTCCTGGTCAACGATACCGAACACGTCGAGTACGGACATTTCTTGCCGAGTGGACACGCTGGTACCTGGACATGCAGTTCCTGTCGCGCGCTCGCGTTAACTGTCATATCCACCTTTCCCCGACGTCCCTCCTAAATTTATTCCTTCTTGCTGTCCCTCTTGGTCTTGCTTCTGGTATTCCTCGTCTGCTCCAACCATTAATGTCGCTACTAGTTATTGTATCCCCTAGAATTAAATTATTACGTAAGCCTACCATATCGAATTCATCATTATGCGCAGCACGGCTTTCTTTTTACCATCGCAGTGCAGTAGACCATCACCGCGTAACTCGCGCCGTACAGGATGGTCCGCCGTCCACATTCGCGAGTATCTTGCTGGCTTCTTGGTCAGTTTTACCATCGACACTTGCGCCCATGCCCGAAGACCTTGATGCGAGGGCGGCGTAGATAAATTGATCGTCGTTGGTACGTGCGCTCGTCTTGCCCAAGTTTTGTTATCGCCCCTCGTACATCGGCCTTGTGACCCTGGTGTCGCAGGGAGGTGGTTCACCCACCTCCATTCCGGTTCTGTCGACTTTCGAGTTGACCTTACTCTGTCTTCATACCCACTCTTTCGACTGGATGGCCATCATCAATCGTAACACTTGGATAACCCTGGAATAGGGGGTCCGTCATAAGATGTCACGAAGGTGGTTCATCCGGATCCCTTTCGATATGGCGTTGCACGGGAGCCTTGGGAGTGAACACTGCGAGTTGATATTGGCTTCATTGCTTTCTCCTCTCGCAGTCGTGTCTTAAGACGCGCACTCTCATGGATTTGCCCGGCTACAGAGGCCAGGAAGGGATGTCATCTGTTCAGCCGGCGAGTCGGTATAATTGTGTCTGAAAATTGGTCTGGGAGGTAGCGGCGGTCCGATGTCAGCATACCCCTCGCAGAATGTGGGCGAGCTGTCATCATTAACGACGCTTGTGGTCCTCGCAGATTTCAGAACATATTTTAACCAAATGTGCTCGTCGGGCACCGGCGAGTTGGCATTAATTGTGTCTGACAAAATGGTCTGGGAGGTAGCGGCGATCCGATGGCGGCAGACCCTCACAAGTGTGGGCGAGCCGTGATCATTAACGACGCTTGTGGTCCTCTCAGATGTCAGTCTACATTTTTACCAACTATACTCGTCGGGACAAAAAGGGGTGGTGTGGTGGGGCAGATGTTGAGGTGTACGAGGATCAGTGATGGCTTGACTGGCGAGACGTTCGCTTCCATTCGCGGTTGCGTTTTCATCGTTTACACGATGAAACGTCTTTGGATCTACTGCGTCCATATTCATAATTTTTCCCGTTTTGCGTCTCTTTGTGAGGCTGCCTTGAGTTCGGTGGTGGCTTCCTTGTGTGTTCAGAGTATGTGATTCGCGATGCTGCTACTGAGATTTATTGACTTCTTATCTCAGTATCGGTGGTACTTGGCCTAGCGATCGCCTTCGAGCTACAGCAAGCAGGCTATCCCATGTGGAAACAGTTCGATGGGCGTCGCATTTTTCCCCGTTCACTGCTTCTCACTGCAGCCACCCATTAATGCTTTGTCTCAAACAGTCACAGGATCCGTTTTCGAGAATTCCTTGAATGGCAGACTTTATCCCAGCCAAAGTGATTGTTCCAGAGGTGCTCGATGCACTTTTCCTGGCAAGGGTGGCGCCGACGGACCCGCGGCTCATCTGTATCACTCCCGGGAAATTGTTCTCGTTCCCTGCCGCGTCTGACGTCCAGTACGGACTCGCTCTTGTCGATAGGGCACGTCGGTGAATGACACCCCTGTCGTACTCCTCGTCAGCGTCAGTCAGTGGGAACATTCCATCGATCCCCCATCTATCCGTCCTTCCCAAATTATCCCTTCCCTCTGTGTTACTCCATTAAGATCGTTCTTACTTCTAGAATCTTTTGTCTGCTGCCAATCAAATCGTCGTCACTGTCGGTCCCTAGATGTAGTATTACGTAACGGACTATAATAGCATTGCACTGAAATCGCCCAGCGCATCTTTCTTTTCACCGTCGTACTGCAGCAGACCATCACCACGTAACTCGCACTGCACAGGATGGTCCGCCGTCCGCCTTCGCGAGTGTCTCTCTGGCTTCTCGGTCAGTTATACCATCGACATCTGCTCGAAGATCTTTATGTGAGGGCGGGGTA
>KL197717.1:125324-164947 GCA_000697665.1 Jaapia argillacea MUCL 33604
GACAGTTGCAGCTTTCTCAGATCTCGGTCTACTAGTACATAATTACCAATATGCTCATCGGGACAAAAAGGGGTGATGTGGTGGGGCAGATGTTTGAGGTGTACGAGGATCAGCGATGGCTTGACTGGCGGGGCGTTCGCTTCCATTCGTGGTTGCGTTTTCATCGCTTGTACGATGGAACGCCTTTGGATCTATTGCGTCCATATTCATAATTTTTCCCATTTTGCGTCTCTTCGCGAGGCTCCCTCGAGTTGGGTGGTGGTTTCGTTGTGTGTTCAGAGTATGTGGTTTCGCGATGCTGCTCCGATATTTATTGACTTCTTATCTCAGTATCGTTGGTACTTGGCCTAGCGATCGCCTTGAAGCTACAGCAAGCGGGCTATCCCATGTGGAAATGGTTCGATGGGTGTCGCATTTTCCCCGTTCACTGCTTCTCACTCCAGCCACCCATTAATGCTTTGTCTCGAACAGTCACAGAATCCGTTTTCGAGAATTCCTTGAATGGCAGATTTATCCCAGCCAAAGTGATTGCTCCAGAGGTGCTCGATGCACTTTTCCTGGAAGGGTGGCGCCGACGGACCCGAGGCTCATCTGTATCACACCCGGGAAATTGTTCTCGTTCCCTGCCTCGTCTGACGTCCAGTACGGACTCGCTCTTGTCGATAGGGCACGTCGGTGAATGACACTCCTGTCGTGCTCCTCCTCAGCTTCAGTCAGTATTTCTTTGGGAACATTCCATCGATCCCCCATCTATCCGTCCTTCCCCTTCCCTTTGTATTACTCCATTAAGATCGTTCTTACTTCTAGAATGCTGCCAATCCAATCGTCGTCACTGTCCCTCCCTAGATGTAGTATTACGTAACGGACTATAATAGCATTGCATTGAAATCGCCCAGCGCATCTTTCTTTTCACCGTCGTACTGCAGCAGACCATCACCACGTAACTCGCACTGCACAGGATGGTCCGCCGTCCGCCTTCGCGAGTGTCTCTCTGGCTTCTTGTTTAGTTATACCATCGACATCTACGCCCATGCTCGAAGATCTTGATGTGAGGGCGGCGTATGATAAATCGGTAGTCTTTGGTACGTGCGCTCTTGCCCAAGTTCTGTTGTCGCCCCTCGTACATCGGCCTTGTGACCTTAGTGTCGCAGGGAGGTGACCCTCTCCCTCGCCTTCTTTCCGGTTCTGTCGACTTTCGAGTCGACCTTACTCCCCTTCATGCCCATTGACTGGATGGAAGCTCTCATCAACAACCTGGTACAATAACAATTCGGGAAAGGGGATTTGCTTCGTCCCAGATACGTGGTGTTGCTTCCCATTCGGAGATGTCTGTTTGTTCCACCAACGAGTCGATATTGTGATTATCGCTGAACGATGGTCTGGGATTTTGGCTCGCGTCGTAAAATGGCGCTTGCTGTTCTCAGATCTCAGTATATGAATACATCGACTATTGGCGGTGGTAGAACGGGGCCGTGGTGTCGTGGAGGTGGATGTTTGAGGTGTACGAGGATCAGCGACGATTTGACTGGCGAGATGTTCACTTCAATTCGTGGTTGCGTTTTCATCGTTTGTATGATGAAACGCGTTTTGGATCTGCTGCATCCATATGCATAATTTTTTCCACTTTGCGTCTCTTTGCGAGGCTGCTTCGAGTTGGTTGGTTTCCTGTCGTGTCAAGAGTACGTGATTTTCGGGATGTTGTTACTGGCACGATTCAATATTGACCTTTCATCTCAGGATCTTGGGCGCTTGACTTGGGTATCCACCCTCAAGCTATAACTAAGCATGTCGTCCTAGGTGGAATGGTCGATGGGTGTCACATCTTTCCCCGTCTCCTCCTCCTTACTCCAACCACTGCCTGATACTCCATTCTGAACAGATACAATCTATTTCTAGGGTTTATTCGACGGTTTACATAGTACCCTTTCCACGACGTTGAGATCGTTGAACTCGTAAATCATCAATATTTCTAAAGCCTATTGTCATCCTATGATTCTTGGATAAGGTGGTCGATGTTACCTTTGTCTGGCTCGGCCGAACTTGGGAAATGGTGGAGGAATCTGAGACCTATCATTGATTCTTTGAACTGTACTAATGACACAGGAGAGGAGAGAGCGCGATGTGGTTTATCGTTGGAGAGGAGAGGTATGTTCTGGGTATACTACCGCGAACCCATCCCCGTCGATTGACTCGACGGTAACGTGAGAACGGAAAGGATATCGACGCTCAACGAACTTCTTCGCCGACATCGCTGATCAATGCAATACTCCCCGACGACGATCGTATCTCCCTCTGGTTTGGATACACACACATTCTTGACGTCTATGAACGATTCTGCTTTCCTGCACTCCTGGGAAGTTGGTTTATAGTTGAACCCATGTGTGCCGTCGCGGTTGATGTCATTTATATGCTTCATGAATAGGATCATGATGAACGACGGATAGCTGGGTTGCGAAGCACGTTGTTTCTGGTGTTTGTGGCATTCACGGGGTGGTAGCGAGTCTTGCGGTTGATGAAACACAAGTGGGCATCCGATACTCGCGAGGCTGACTTGATCATTTCGACAGCGAGTAGAACCACGATGGAGCCATGCCGTGGGCCAGGAAAAACCAAGGAGATGACCACACGGATGGACAAACGGGACACAAAGAACGTGCGGGTCTCCGTGCGGTCGTCCAAGCTCCAGAGATGGAGACCTTGTGATGCGCTTGGTGTTTTGTTCCAAGGGATCTGGAGGTAGAGTTGAATGGGGACGTCAAACACGGGGGAAGGGTTTAAGGTAAATGAGAGACCTTGTGAACGAGAGTATTTGTAGGGGATTTGTAGGGGATTTGTATATGATGGTATTGAGTTGTTCAGGGAGTGGACGCTAGCCTTCCGCGCAGACCCAATTACTTTCCGTAAAGGCGCAATAACATTCCGTGTAGAAGGCCTACGCAGCCGAGGGAGGAAGAGGCTTGCCCCAATAAGGAGCTTACGCCCTTGAACGTGTGCCATGTGGGCTACGTGCGTGATGGACGAAATAGGGTATTTGTAGGGGGTAAGTTTGGGTGAATTCGAAACTTCGGGGTAGTACGTTAGTTTGAAGGAACGGGGATGGGAAGGTGGGATTGGAAGGTGTCCCGGCCTCTGCCTGTTCCTTGCTATTCCAATCTGATTGATTTGTTGTGAAGAAGGCTGTGAAAGGAGAGTAATTGGGCGAGGGAGGCCGAGTAAGGGATAGGATGGCTGATCGTCGCTGTATTGTCGCCCATCCCGTCTAGTCCAACCGCCCACCTAGCATCACCGACCTTGGAAAACTCGTCCATCGATGCCAAAAGTGTGACAAAAGTGTGACAGTCACAGGCGGACCGGGAGCCGAGATAGTGAAGAACTTGGAGGATTGACCAGAAAAGGGAATGGAGGATAATGATAGCATGATGATGCGTATCCTGGAGGAGCCTTTGACTACAATTTCGACAGCCAACTTTCTACGATTGGACAAACAAACAGAAATCAGATCGAACGAACGCTACCTCTCCGGGTACAAATTGCAGCCAACCAATTCCCAGTTCTTTTCCTCCTCTTTCTCCCCATCTCCCCATCCCCTCCCTCCATCCCCCTCTTTTATAGGTCTAGGCATGGATAGTTTTACAGAACCTACTCGTCTCGGCGACACAGACTCCCTCGAGGACGTGCGCGCTGCAGTCCAAAAGGTCGAGGCGGAGATCGCAGGCAAAGGTATCAAGTTAACGGGTCGAGTCATCCATCTATGCCACTACCTCCCCATCGTCGCTTCCCTCTCCCAACCCTCCAACGCCGCTCCTTCGTTGAACAAGAACAACGAGGTCAACACCTCGGACGACCCCAACGTCCCCTCCACCTCAATCATCCCTCCTACCCCTCTCAGCCCACCAGCTACCCCTCCCGCGAAACCGGTCGACACCCCCAGCGCACAACCTGCGAATCTGAGGTTGTCGGACGCGCTTGGTGCTACGGCTACCAAGGAGGAGGAATCCCCCGTCGACGGAGGGAAGCAGTGGTCTTTGGGCGTTCGACATGGTCATGCTGCCATGATCTCTGGCATTCGTTCGCTCTCCGCGACACACGAACAACTCATCATCGGCTGGCCAGGAGATATTTACTCCTCGGCTCCTTTCCCCTCGGCATCTACACCCACCGCTACCTCCCCCACCCCATCCTCGTCCTTTTCGTCGCCGTATTCACAGGCTACTGGAACGGATACGAAGATTCCGTTGAACAAGTTGGGAGAGGGGGAGAAGAAGAAGTTGGAGGAGGCTATTGAGGGGTATAAAGTAAAGGAGGACGATCCTGATGATGAGAAACCGTTGAGTTTGGTTCCGGTTTGGTTGGAGGATGGTGTTGCGCATGGTCATTATGATGGGTATTGCAAGACGAGTGAGTGTCGTCCTCTCTCGATCTCTCGTTTTTCGTCCTCCGATCTCTTTCATTTCTTTCAATTTCGACATTTCGATTCTTTACGATTTCCTACGATTTCGTTGCTTTCGTTGCTTCCCTTGGATATCCTGGTCATGGCTATTCTCGTCCCACCCGTCTTCCCTCGCACCTCGTTGCACTATCATCCCCTCGACTGCGGTCATGTTACCCATCCCATGTCAAGGACATCTGACCTCCCTCACCCCATTTCTCCTCTCTTCATCGCATGCTCTACCCGCCTCGTTTCCATTATCTGTCCACCTCGGTCGGAACTCGGCGTTCTTCATCCGTATATCATCTTTCCTTTCGAGGATGAAGCAGCACAGGCCGTCATGCCTTCTTTTGATGCCTCCTCGTCAAATTAGATCTCCTTTTGCTTGACTTTGAATGGCTATCTGTCTCATGTTGCAGATCACTGCGTCCGGCCCGCCGGTTCCCGTAGAGACCTCGTAATTTCTTCGGGGTTTCATAGGCGAAAGTCTCCCGGATGCTTTGGCGTGCTTCTTTGCATTGCTTGCTTCGTGGTTTGAGGTGTGGCTATGGTTGGTTCGAGGACTTGGGTTTGATGGCGGCCGTCAGCGTCGATGGCTTCGCCGCCGGAGGCCTACCCCTCTTGATGATATTTTTGGAGTTTTGGTTCTTCGTCAACTAGACAATCTCCACAATCTTCTCTCTGTTTCCTTCAATCCTTTGCTTCACCGTCGCTCCGTATATGCGCAAGGAACCGAAGCTGACTTTTTCGCTACGCAGCTCTCTGGCCATTGTTCCATTACCTCCTCTGGCAAGATGTAGCGACTGAATACGCTTCTGCTGATAAGTTTTGGGTGGATTATGAGACTACCAATAGGTTCGTTACTCCCTCACGCCCATATGTGCGTGCTTTCGAGACTGACTTGTTGTTGGGTAGGATGTTTGCGGAGAAGTTGAAGGAAGTTTGGAGGGAGGGTGATTTGGTTTGGGTACATGATTATCATTTGTTGTTGGTTCCCAGGTACGCTTTGGTCCCTTTTTTTTTATTCAGGCTTTGGAAGGCTGAGATGGGTGTTGTTTTGGGGATGAAGGATGATAAGGGCTATGATCCCTGAAGCTTATGTTGGGTTGTTTGTGCATACTCCGTTCCCGAGTAGTGAGGTGTTTAGGTGTTTGCCTCGTATGTTTTGTTTTTCATTTTGTTGAGGGTATGACCGCTGATGAGTGGGGGATATAGGGAGGAAGGAGATTTTGGATGGGATGCTTGGAGCGAATTTGGTTTGTTTCCAGGTCAGTCTCCTAACACTAACCTTGCCTCTTGTGGTGCTGATAAGGCCACTTGTGTTAATCGTAGACCTACTCCTATTCTCGTCACTTCACCTCGTCCTGCGTCCGAGTATGCGGGTATGAAACGACTTCGAACGGGATTGATAATCAGGGACATGTTACTGCTATCAAACATTGTCCTGTGGGTGTCGATGCTGAGAGGGTTGCTAGGGATACGTGAGTTCTACCCCATGTTCTTCCCTTATTTTGAGCTGGAGTTGAATTGGTTTTGAAGGACGAGGCCTGGTATTCAACCTAAACTCGAGGCTCTACGTGCGCTTTATCAGGATAAGAAGATCATTGTTGGGAGGGACAAGTTGGATGTTGTCAAGGGTGTCGTTCAGAAGGTTCGTGACCTTTATCTTCTCTCCCACTCAAGATTGTTTTGATGTCGATGGATGTGTTGCGTTATATAGCTTCGTGCTTTTGAGAAACTACTCCATGATTACCCCGAGTGGATTGGGAACGTCGTCCTTATCCAAGTCACTTCACCCGCCTTGACTGACTCCCCGAAATTGGAGAGACAGGTTTCAGAGATTGTGTCTCAGATTAATGGGGAGTATGGGAGCTTGGATTTTATTCCTGTTCATCACTAGTGAGTTTTTCTCGCCCTATCGTTTCGTCGAGAGTCCTTCTCGTCCTCCCTATCTGTCGCAAGTGAGAGTTAGTTATTGACCCTCGGCTCCCTCACAGCCACCAAACCATCAAGAAGGACGAGTTCTACGCTCTGTTGTCCGTTGCGGATTTGGGTGTCATCACTCCGTTGAGAGATGGTATGAATACCACTTCGATGGAATTCGTGATTGCGCAGGACAAGACGAAGAAGAGCCCGCTTGTGTTGAGCGAGTTTATGGGAATTTCAAACAATATGTCCGAAGCCCTTTTGGTCAACCCATGGAACCTCGGCGTGAGTTTTTCACCCCACTTCCTCTTATCTCCCCTCCAATCTCCTTATCGCTACTAACGTAATCATGATAGGACGTTGCGGCTGCTATGAACAGCGCGTTGGTGATGCCCGTCGAAGAGAGGGAACGTCGTCACAACACTCTTCACCAGATCGTCACGACTCATACTTCACATACGTGGGCTGCGATTTTGGTGAAGATGTTGTTGAGTCAGGTGGATACGCATGGGATGGCGAAGAGTACGCCGTTCCTTTCGAGAGATGGGTTGGAAGAGAAGTATTTGAATGCGAAGAAGAGGTTGTTCTTGTTTGATTATGATGTGCGTTTTCTTTTCCCCTCACGCCTTGCTGTATTGACATTGGGTTTTTGGGTTTTGGGTGTAGGGTACCCTGGCTCCTATCGTCAAGACACCCAGCATGGCTATCCCTTCAGAGCAGACTCTCGAAGCCTTGGGTCATTTAACTGGCGATCCTAAGAATCTCGTATACATCATCTCGGGACGAGACCAAGAGTTCTTGGAAATGCATCTTGGACATTTTAAGAATTTAGGAATGTCGGCCGAGCATGGTGGTTTCATTCGGGAGGCTGGTGAGGAAGGATGGACGAACTTTACGGAAAAGTTGGATATGGATTGGATGGGTGAAGTTTTGGAGATTTTCAAGTATTATACGGAGGCGAGTTGACGTTTTTCGTACTTGGGACGGTTACTGATGTGTTGCGGTGCGTTGCAGAGGACGACTGGAAGTCATATCGAGACCAAGAAGAGTTCGATTACTTGGCATTATCGTGCTAGTGACCCGGAGTGGGGGTGAGCTTTGTCTTTTTCGCTGTGTCTTACTTCTCTGGACTCTAACCCTCGCGTCTATGACAGTCAATTCCAATGCCGCCAGTGCCAAGATCTCCTCGAGAACAACCTTGTGCATAAACGTCCCATCGAAGGTACGGCTGCTCTCCGATCATTCTGTATTCCGCCGTACTAACAATCATTCTTAGTTCTCGTTGGCAAGAAGAATCTCGAAGTTCGCCCGATTGCTGTCAACAAGGTTCGTGGAGACAGTTGAAAAACGAACCGCGAACAATATGCTGACTTTAGCTGTGTAGGGAGAGATCGTGAAACGAATCCTCTACCAGAACCCTGATGCCGAGTTCGTCTTCTGTGCCGGCGATGACAAGGCATGTATCCTCTCCACCCCTTCTTCAACTCCAGGCCTCATTCCCTTGTACAGACGGACGAAGATATGTTCCGAGCTCTCCTTTTCACCTCCGGGACCGGGAAACTCGTCATGGAGCCTCCTTTGGCTGTGACTCTCGCTGCTGAGGGTGCGACTCCCAAGCCGGGTCCTGTAGACCTTGCCATTACACGCGAAACCATCTTCACCACCGCCGTTGGACATAGCACGAAGAAGACGTTGGCGAAGTGGCACGTTACAAGCCCTCAGGAAGTCGTGGAGAATATGCTGCATCTTGTCGAGCGCGGCAAGGACGTCAAAAGTAATTTGTGAGAACAGAAGGGCAGGACGGCGGACTCAATGACGATCACGGGTATCGTTGTATTTAACCTACACTTGTTGTCCACGTCGGTGGTAGGTGGGAACTTGTATAACACTCATAGACGACCTTTTTGTATCATGCCACTAGTGAAGAACTGGGCATTTTTATATCATCGCGACGGCTATACGCACAATGAATCGAGTAAAGGCTAGTATAACAACTGTTTAAAGGGAGCCAAGAATACTGAATAGGGGCACAAGTGGGGACAGGAGTAAGCGAGAACATAGGATAATAGGGAAACGGGACAATCAAGCAGCCTCAGCGACGATGGGGGCAACTTGACCGCCCTTCGCAGCGCCCGGCGTGAATGTGTGCCAACGATCATTGAATCGGACGTCTATCAGAGGTTTGAGTACCAAACAGGTGATGGAGATTACGGGACTCTTACCGAGAGGCCGTCCACCATACATATAATTTTGGAATTTTGCTGGGGATAACAGTGAGTGTCACGGACATAATCAAAGAATCATCGGACAAACCAATTGCGGTTTCCGCTTCGGGGATATTGGCGAACTGGACGACACCCATTCCCTTTGACCGAGTACCTTCGAAAAGGATCTCAGCCAACTCAACCTGTCCAGTCGTCTCGAAGAGCTCAACAAGATCCTCGTTGGCGGTTGACCAGGGAAGCTATATGGTGTGTAAGTCACCAAAAAGAAACAACTGCGGCAAGCACATACATTGCGAACCATGATCTGCTGACTGGGTTCGGCCTCAACATAAGCGCCACTTGGTCCAGTAGGCGCACTTCCTGCGGCAAAGCCTGGGCCACCAGTGAAGCCACCGCCAGCTCCACCCCCATACCCGTCCATTCTCATGCCACCAACCTGCTGATCAGGGCCAGAATAGTCGGCGTAAAGATCCTGAGAGAAATCGCGACCACTACCCGCCTGTCCAGCAAAACCACCACGAAAACCACCTCTGAAACCTCCCCTAAAACCGCCACGCAACCCACCTCCGCGGAGACCACCTCGGAAGCCACCACGGAATGTACCAGGGCCGGATAGACCAGCATATCGGTCCTGCGCAGCGAGATTCGTCTTCAATCCGGGTGGAGAAGAGAAAGAAATACCCACCAATCGCACCTCCAGTGCTCGACCATACCAGTCAAAGCCACTGTACATTTCTACAGAGCATACGTTCAGGAAACCCACATGAACCCAAACAGAGGAGGGAACACACGAATAGCATTCGCGGCGTCCTTGGCCGACTCAAATATGACAGTTCCAGATCCTTTGGGACGGCCATCAGCTCCAATATTGATATCGGCGCGGACGATGTTTCCAGCGGAACGGAAAAGATCCTTGAGGTCCTGCCACCCAGCTTGGTATGGCAGCTGTGCAAGGTGGTGTTAGTGCTTGGAGCAGGATGACAAAGGTTGACCATACATTGCCCACGTAGAGCTGATTGCCAGGATTTTCATGGCCGAAGTGATTGTGATGGGGAGGGCGAGGGGGAGGCTGCGCGTGCAGTCCCTGACCGGCCATAGCCATACCAATCTTACCAGGTACTGGGGTGGCACCAAACCGAGATTCATTCTCGCGATCCTGGAAACACCATCAGCGGAATCACGCAGAGAGTACAGAGGCAACGCACTTCACGGATGAAGACAGGGCGACCAAGAAGTGGAACCTCGGACAATTCGCGAATGGAACGCTGAGAGTCTTCTTGAGAGGCAAACTCCACGATACTGAGAAACAGTGGTGAGAGTGAGTAGATAATAATTATGAAAGTACTCACCCGCATCCCTTGGAGACTCCTGTAGGAGTAACGAGTACCTCGGCGAATAGGACCTCACCAGCTAATAACCCCAAAAGAAAACTCCCATCAATAACCATCCTCTCAACTCGCCATCCATCAATAAACCAAAAAACTAAAACGCGATGCCAGCGCCTCCAAACAGCGAGCAGCTAAAGGAACCGCCTCTCCCCTTGCACACTCTGAGCCAACGCCATTGCCCGGCCAGGCCGCCACCACCTTCCACTTCTCGGCGAAACTCGAAAAACAACAGCTAATCTGAGATTCCCCAACCCACCTCCCCTCATGAATTCCATCAGGTCCCTGTACTTGACGTCGTAGCTGAGATTTCCGACGTAGACCCGGTTTTCTCTCTTGCTTTGCTTGGCGAATTCGACGGCCTCTTCATGAGGCGCATTCATCGGGCCGCCAAGGGATCGTGCGAATGGATCAGCAGCTTTGCCGCGGCTGGGGGAGCGACTCCTGGTGCGCGAACGCGTGTGGGATCGTGAGCGAGAGCGACGAGGACGGCGCCGAGGAGAAGCAGAACGTCTTCGGGATCGTGAACGAGAGGGGCTGCGAGATGGGCGCCTGGAACGACGTTGCTAAGATTTGTCCAAGTCAGACTCATTGAGAACTGAAATAGAAAGAGGTACGAACGTCCCCGCCATTTCGCCTGCCTTCAGGCTCCCAATGATCACCTGCACCGCCCCTGCGACTTCTGCCTACAAAACCGACACCAGGTAAACCCTCTGACATCTCCTACTTCGCATCAACATTCCACATACCATCTCGCCTGCTGTCACGGTCCCTTTCTTTGTCTTTTCTGCCATCTCTGTCACGTTCTCGTTCTCGTTCATAATCACGGTCTCTCTCGCGATCTCTGGTGACCTTCTCCTCGACATCGTCCTTGTTTTTCATGTCCACGTCCATGGTTGATGTGCTATAAGTCAGTAATAGAATGAAAAACGACGGAATAGGAGGAGATGGTGGTCGTGAGTCAAGTGTGATATTTTCTCTAAATTGGTAGGACCCCACGGCACCGAAGCACCGTCGGAGTTTGAAGCGGAGCATCCCAATTTGCACCGTGTGGCGTCAGTATAATGCCATGCGACTGAAGTGGCTCGTCTCAGATTTATCGCAGACTACTGTCTCCTACTTGTGTCTCATCGTTCAGAGAAGCCACTTCTTTCCTTGGACCCCTTGGTTAATCAACGTCCGTTAGAAACGCGAGGCCCATATGAAAGATGCAGTCGGCCCTGATGGACTGGCATCATCGGAGTGTTGACCTCCTACGAGTATTTGGATGGGCGTGAAGCATGGTGCTATAATGCTAAGTAGGTACTATTGTATGTAGTAAAGGGACATTGGTAGTATACAGTTTTGCCTCATAACATGGGGTAGTCATTTCTATTTAAACCGCATGGGTCATTATTCGCGTAACAGCGTCCCCATGTACTCATAAACCGCCGACGATCATGACAACTGTGGTGCATGCTGCTGAGGAGTCAAGAACGATACCGCCTTCTTATCCTTGTCTCTGTCCCTGTCCTTTCCCTTCCCCCCTAGAGGAACGGGCCCGTCATCGCCCTCCACACTTCCGACACCTCCACTCCCGACCTGACTCTGCCGATCTTCATCTTCCTCCTCAAGATCGTCACACATCACAGGACTCGGGCTGTCCGTCCTCACCCCAATCCCCATACCTCCATCAAAATCCCCTAGTCCGAACAAAGAGTCGCTCGACATATTGGTACCCGTGCCTGTTCCACTTGGTGCGTAGGCGTAGTAGTTGTAGGTGCTACTGTTATTTCGATGCAGCCCTGGCCCTCCCACCGTGCTGGTTTGAGACTGAGAGCGATTGGGGTGCGGAGGAGGTTGTCCGTGAAGGGGTTCGGACCCAGGACGAACGAAGTTAGGCTGTGTTTGAGGTGTCCAGATCTTGACCAGGCCGTCATGCGTTCCTGTGGCGAACATGAACGTGTCTAATCCTTGGTTCCATGCGATGCAAGTAAGGTCCCCACCGCTCCCGTGTGCACGGAAATAGTGGAGGAGTTCACCTGACTCGCGATCCCAAATATGGATGTCACCCGCTACAACCCAGAATGCAGATCAGACTCCAGCGTGTAGTCTTCCAAATGATTGAATGCATACCTTTGCCTGCACATAAAACCAGTTGGTCGTCCTTGCCACCAAAATAGCTCGGTCCCGCAAAATCTACAGTCATTTTTGGTATATATGTTCGCTGAAGCTGGATGCGGACTACATTCGAGTCGCTCTGTCTGTCTCGTATTGTTTCGAGTCTCCATAATTGCGGAGGAGCCTTCAGCGACGGTGAGTGAGATCAGCGTGTGAAGAACAACGGCGTGCATCAGACTCAGGAGCGGACCTTGTTTTCATGGCTAACCAAGGCCAGTCGGCCATGCCGCGCCAACGTGATATCTCGGACTTCGTGAAGAACGGGAACTTGACTGTGAACAGGAAAGTCAAGTTTCCGCCAGAGAGGAAAGGAAACAGACACATACTACTCCACATCCTGTTTATCTAAGTTATAGACTAGGGATATAGAAGACCAAATCAGATTAGTACTCTGACCAGAAGGGCGATGACAAACCATACCAATAATCCTCTTCTCAGCCCTGGACCTGGTCGGCTTTAACCCATCCGCAGAGCAGATCAAAGTCCCAACAGTGAGGATACGTCGACCATCTGGAGTAACCGACACATCATGAAGATGCATCTGGTTGAACACATGCATAGCCAAAACCTATTGCAAAGGAGAGAAGATCAACCAGTGGCCCCTCACGAGACGGGTAGGTGGGCCTACTTTGCCGTTGAGGTCCTAGGGGAAGGGGGAGACGTAGTTCAGTGAGGACTAAAGGGGGTCGATAAAGGTGTCCCTACCATCTTGATGACATTGCTCCCCTCAACGGACAGGAACGCTGTGGTGACATAGACGTCAGAATCCGTGATTATTGTGAAGACTAAAAGGCGCTTGCCTTCGCCGCCAGGGAACCAGGCTATTGAATGGATGTCGTGTTTTCGATCGATGGTCTTTCTGCAAACGCCGTCCTACGAAATGAGCATCAGCCATGGCCCATGGAAGAATCATAGTAAGGGGATGCACCTCTGTCCAGACCTTAACAGCGCGTCCAAGTTTGGTCAAAAGCAAGTTACCACTTGGGGACCTGGACCTGCTGAGCGACTGGAGACAAATCAGAAGGGGCATACTCACCAAGCAACTTGTCCAATGAAACCCTGGGGGTGTGCAAGTGTACGATGCGCCGCCAATTGATCCTAACTATATATGAGTTGAGTTGAATATTCGCGTCAAGATAGGCGTACCCCAACACGAAATATCTGGCAGGTACGATCCCAACTGAGGGGCGAAAAGTGAGTCCCGATATTTGACTGTTGAGATGAACCTACCTTGACGTCGCCAAGAATTTACCGTTAGGCGAAAATTGCAGGTGTCTCACGAGGGCTTGATGGGGCTGCCACTCCTGAGTCGGTTGCAACGACCTCAACCTCTGGCTCAAGGCTGCCACCCTCCTGATGGCGCTGAACGCCTCAGGGACAGTCGATCCGTCCGCAGATGACGACATCGTCCGTTGACGTCGAGGGCCCGTGCCTCCGAAAGCCCCCACAGCAACCGCAGTTGAACGTAACTTCATCACGGAACGCACAGCAGATGCAAATCGATCCTTGGGAGATACGGGGGCGGCACCATTGAAGCTGTTCATTGGACTGGGATTATCTTCCTTGTTGGAGGACAGCTGCTCTGCGTGCAACTCCGCCTCCTTTTCCTTTCCCTTGTCTTTCGTATTCCTCTCAGAGAGCCCCCCATCTTGCGAGACTTTCTTTTCTGCAAGTATCCGTGTAACAGCGGAATGAAACGATTTAGGCTCCCTGGGAGATGTTTGTGCTTGGGCATCGGCAAATCTCGAGGTCATAACGGGAGTCATGGGTTCCGGGCTTGGGGGAAAGGGCGGCGCGGGGTCCAGACCATCTTCCACCAAAGTCTCGGAAGTCAGGATCCCCATCGCCAGTGAGCCGACTCGGGCAAACGTCGCGCTGGCTCTACGGATAGGCGTAGTAGTTGTGCGCACAATCGACTGAGCGACTGTCGGCGAGGTTTTCTTCATCCATTTGATGCCAGAGTAATGCAAGAACTCCCGCTTGAGTTCGGCAAGGACGTCGCCTAGCCATTTCTTGCCTTTATGTCGCGTGAATATGTATCGTTCGGAGGCGACCCATAAGGAGACAGCGGCGAGACCAAAGGAGCTGAAGGCAGTGAAAACAGTCGTAATCGTACAGACCACACGGTTCTGAGGGCAGTTCAGTCTACAAATAGCAACGCTGGAGGCGTTGATGGGGACATACCTGGTTTGATGAGTATGCAAAAAGTACAAGTCCAATGGAGAAGCATGCAACGGAGATTACCAAGAATACTAGGGGTGAGCGCTTGATCCAGATCAAGACCCACCACGGCACACGATTCCCTGGTGAACGACTAAATTTATAAGTTATCAAGGTCACCGTTTCCCGATTTCACGCGAGTGCGGCAGACTTACTACATAGCTTGTTTCCATGTCACACCGACAAGACTATTGACTGCAGCGCCAATGCTGAAGACCATCGACGTGAACCAGAAAGCATTCACAGAGTCGGCGAGGACATTTCCCGTAACATTGAACGAGTATTGTAAGGTCGTGGCGGTAACCGCCGAGAAGAATGTCGCTATATGCGGGAAGAATAGATGATCAAAAGGTCGGAGGAGTAACTTGGTCGCTGTGACTAACCGACTGTCGAAAGATTGAGTAAGTTATTGGCTGCATGCTTTTGGGCAAACCTGATGGTGGGAACACCTTTTGGTGACAGATTGAACATGAAAACACGACGACGGGGAGAACTGCTCGAACGTACCGATGTCAATGAAGAGTCCGAGATTCGACGTGATAGAGTCGATTTGTTCACCCATTTCAGAACTAAGGTCGTGCAAATATCGCTGTACCGCAGGATATCTGAATTGACCTGTCGACAAAACGAATTCATAGGCTGCGGAATAGAAGAGAGGGCTTGTGGGTTCCACCTTCGTATGCTTTCAGACAAGAAGCCCGGTACTATGTGCCGTAAATACCTGTGGATAATTAGGACAGGAAATGATAGACTTACTTTCAAATCTCCTTCGAAGGCTATGATCGACACGTTGACCGCTTCGTCCTGAAATTCTGGAAACTCATTAAGACTACGCAAGAACGACATCACATCCTTGGCGAGATTCTCTATCTGGAGCGGGAAATGCTCAGGATCCAGGTCTTCGAAAACAACAGGACGCGGGACATGAGAAGGTCTTCGTTTGGCTTTCTTCTTAGTCTGATGCAAGAGAGGAACAACGAGTGCTTCTCGTGGTTCACGTTTCACTTTCCGAGGAAAGAGAGATGCAGCATTTTCTCGAAATAGGAAGAGAATTTGGGTGAGGCGTTCACGGAGATGGTATATTGATGACAGAATCCCGACGGAACTCCCAAGTTGACGAGCTGCGTTCGCGAAGTTACGGAGCTGAAAGTCGGTGAAGATCGGTGACACATGGAAAGCGGAGACCAGACGTACCTCCTTGTCGAGACTTAGCACTCTCCTACGTAAATGGAGTTGATTGAATACCGGATGGAAGACAATCAAGAGGCTCGCCTTTGGAACTTGTAAAAGGAATCAGCTCCCACAACTTGATCCTCGTCCACAATAGCTGTTAAGCTTGTTATCAGCACTGCATTCCAAAATGAAATTTGTTATTACTATTAGACTCACGAACGTCTCGGCCCTCGTCAATACTAGGCGCACGACGGTTATCTGATAAAATGCGTAGCCCGAGGTCATCAAAATGAAGATAGTACGAGTAAACAGGGTCTTGCCTGGGTCACGCAAATTCTGCTCTTTCGCCAATTCGCCTAACGCGTCGAGAAGGGATAGTAAAGTCTGCCTCCTCCGATGGTCAGCGTCTGAGGACGAGTGCTTCGGCGTCACGGCGCCCCCGGGGAGCGCTGAAGTGAAATCACTGGAATAACTGGGAACAACCTCAGGTGCGGGCGCTGTTGCCTCAATTCAGTGGCCGGAGAAAGGGGACCGGAAATGTTACACACCACGGAACATAGCCTGGGCGAAAGGAGTATTCAAACCTGTCTTTGCCTCTCGTAAACACGTCCACGGATATATAGCGGAGGGTACAGTCACAGGGCGCTACCAAGGGCCCAAGAAGATGTTCGCAATCTCGTTTGGGTGGGCGGAAAGGCGTGAAAAAATGGGACTTTCGTGAAGATAAACAGTAGAGCAACGAGGAGAAGGTGCAAACCAACTGCATGAAGAAAAACTCAAAATATTCTTGGCCATCCCGCTAGTCGGGGATACCTCCATCGCGAGGCGACATGAGGCCGAATGGCGCCGCGCTGCAGAAGACTGATGGCGTAAATCACCGCTTCGTGAGTTCATATCATCGCCGCAGCTTGCTTCAACTCCTGAGGACATCACAGACGTGTTCCACGACTCGTCGTATGCTGCCATAGACTTTTAGCAGTGCCGGTTTTAAATACAAGTCTCAATCGCGACCTTCTCGAGTCTCGCGCCCCAGATCCAAACGATCGAGGCCAAATTCCAATTCAGATCGAGTTGTCGAGCTGTCCAGTTGGCATCCAGTCACCGCACAGAAAGTCTTATAACACCCAAGAGGTCGAGGCCGACTTCCCCACCTTTCTCTTTTTCCTTCATGGCGACTCTCATCCGCACTCGGGAGGGGGTAGATGATGTTATCTTCACAGAAAGCGACTCGCCGTTGAGTTCGAACATTCCCAAGCCCTTTTCCCGGTCAGAGAGGGATCAATTACTCAAGGAGGACGAGCTCGTCAGAGAGCGATTTCTCCCCACCAAAAATTCACTCAAGGACGGGTTTTCTCGGATGAAGGGGTCGTTTACGGTGCGAGAGTCCAAATCGAAGGGAAAGAGGGTGCGTCGATTCAGATCCATCTGCTTTCCCTGACTCAACTGCGTTTTTTTTCAGCCCGAGATGCCATCAGGGTCCAAACCCGTGTCGGACGAGCAAAACTCACGGCAGGAAGGGCCTTCACGGCTCGCTGAACCGTCTGGTGTGCATGATACCTCTTCCAAAGATATTACTGTGAGTCCCTTTTTGTTCCACAAAGTCCGCTCTGACCGCCCGTAGCTCGAGATTATGCCTTCCATTGCCCATGTCCAAACGTCTTGCCTCATGACCTTGAACACGCTCCTTTCCACAACCAATCATTGGAACCCCATCGTCCCGGAACGTCGGCATTCCACCCCTCCATCAGCTCAAGGCGAACCCGCTCAAGCGGTCCAGCTATCGTCTGCTCTTCATACTCTCGTAGCCAATCTCCGCGCCCGAACGGGAACCGAAACCATGATAGAGACGCGAAAATCCGAAACTACCACAGAGCTTATTCGGGAGCTGCAGAGGCACGTTAGCGGCATTGCCTCCTCGTTAGACGGAAACGATGCACAACTCGCCCGAGCACTCGTAACGCTCCTCGCACATTTTGATCGACTATCTGTCATCATTTCCTCCACTTCGTCGTCATTTGCTAATCCCACGGCAACGTTGGGCCCTCGAGCCGCTCCCGTGTCTGAACTTCTCGAGATGTTACGAACCCAGGTTGCGGATCTTCAAGAGGAACGATTGTTCAAGTCAGATGACCTAGAGACGAATCTACGTCCGGTTCAGGCAGTGGAGACTGCTCTCCTTTGGACACGCATCGATACTGAACTGGAGACCATCCTGTCGTTTTGTCGACAAGTCCTACCACGTTCAGACAATCTCCCGCCAGAATACGATCCCGCAGACTATCAGTTCGACCTCCCACCCGAATACGATGCTGCTGGTCGTACTTCCCTGGACCTCAAGAGAATAGACTCCAAACTCCACGATCCCTTGGCTTCGACAGGTTCTTTGGGTTCTATGAACGAAAAGATGAAGATGGACTTGGAGGCTGTCACTATGGCCATTGATCGACTCTATCTCGCCGCGCCCCAGCTACATAATCAACGCGTGGAGCTCAAGGCCTCCAAGCTCGCCCAGATGGAGAGGGCTAGACTTGCCGGTCCTTCAGACCTGGAGAAGCAGCAAAAGGATCTCCAGGAACTTGATAAGTTACTGGAACTCATTAGCAAAGCGTCTGATCGGAAGATGCTCGACCAATCGGTCGTCCTGGAGGGTGGAATGGCGAGCCGTTTTGAAAAAGCTCGTGTTCGCCAAAGGGAGAAGGTGTGTGATTTCGGTATTCTCGTCACCTTCGTTTTGCTCATTGTGATTCAGCTCGAAGCTTTCGTTGAACAACTCGCGAAACACTCTGACGCAGGCCGAATGCGCAATCAAGAAGCCGTCCTCCAACCCACCAAGATGAAGGACCCTGAGGCGCTCCTAACGCTCCCAGAATTTATCCGCGAAGCCATCCCTCAAGGCTCCCTCACTACGGATCCGAAAGCCCTCGTTTCGTTGTCGGATTTTATGAAGGAACCAGTTCCCGAACACCTTGTACGAACTCCCAGAAGTAGCGCAACGTTGAGTCGTGCAAATTCCCAAAAGTCGCAAAAATCACAGAAAAGCAGAAAGAGCATCGAAACGGGGGACGAAACTGGTGGGAGGCGAGGGCGCAGTCTTTCGGCGCCGCCATTATCGTGGCTGTTACCTCAGTCCCTGAGATCGTCCACATCTGACCTGGGATCTTCCACGGAGTCTATTTCCGAGTCAAAATCCTCGAAGAAGTCGAAGAGTTCAACGCCGAGTCGGTCTCAGAGCAAGGCCGCCAGTCGAATGGGCAGTAGGGCAAGTAGCCGGGTGGGAAGTCGAGCGAATAGTCGCCCTGGGTCCTCCAGTGGCAGACCCTCTCTGAGCAGCGGTCAGCAGGCTCTCACCATCTCCATGATTTAAGATTGACGTTCTTGCTTTAGCTTTCGCTGGACTTGACGTCAACTACATCGCCGAACACCATGAAAACCTTCAGCACGTTTTAGTCTTCTTTTCCGTGGCCGGGATCACACCGGGCGTCAATCTCGAAGCAGAGGTCGCGCCCTCTAGTTCCACCTCTGAGGGCGAACGTTTACTCCTGAAGTGTGGATGGAGCACCTCTCCGCCTTTGTCCCTTCCCGTTCGCGTCATCCCTGGCAGAAAAGAAGTTCGTGAGCAGGGCAATCACTTCGAACTAAAGCTTCCGACATCACTTCTTCCCTTCGATCCCACTGCTTCTACAACTTCTTCGACCTCCACGTCGTCGCAGGACTCGCTCCTACCACTACTCGACGCCTCTCAGCTGTCATCATCCAACCCCACAAGCTTCGTTTGCTCGTCATGTTCCCTGCCCCTGGTTCATTCATCTGGCATCAGCGCTTACCAGGATCTACCTTCCGAACACTGGGCTGAACTTGTTGACGCGTGGATGTGTCATTCGGATCAGAAGGTTCACGATCAAGTAGCGGTCCACAGCAGGGGTTTCTGGCCGCGAGAAGGTCAAGCCCTCGTCGGTGGAAGCTACATCTTGTTCGAAAGCTCTGCGATGGTGGGAAACAACCTGAGTGCTGCATTCTCTAAGGTAAGCCTAGTTTCCACGTTCACAATAAGGACGGAAAGAAGGCCGGCGTTGGATATCTCACCAACGGCTGATCGTCTAGTCAGACAGACCTCGATCTTACAATCACCCTAAAGCCCCAGTTGGTTTTGGGCGTGCCTTGTGGTTCGATACGTCGTTTGTACCAGACGGCGGCAGACGCAAGTCTTTGGCTGATACAAAAAGTCCGATATTAAGGGGTGTCTAACCTGCTGCTCGCCTAAACAACTCTCGTGTTGCTGAGGTCTCTGCCTCGGGAGCTACGCGTGATCAAACATCTCAGACTTGTGCTTCATTCTTTAATGAGCAATGGCTCACTCCATTTTCCCTCTTTTCCAGCGAGACGAAGACTGGTGGTCGATCCGCTGTATTTGTGGCGCTGTTGTCGGCCGATGTCAAAGACATCGAGAAGGAGCGACGACCAGCACTGTCTACCGACTGGTGAAGTATGCGATTAGGCCAGTTAGCCTCTCTGCCGAGTGAGTCCGTTTTTAGGAAGAAGAGCGTATTGATCCTCATCCTTTTTGAAACCAAGGCCAAGTCGGATTCCACTATCTGCGTTTATCGCTGAAGATATGATTGAACTTATGCAAGCTCACGCAACATATCGCTTCGTCCTTCTTGATGAAGAGGAGGAACGTCCACGAGTTCTTGTACGTTCCCTACAGAGTCTTCACGGACTCGCCTGACTGTTATCTTTTCAGATTTGGCTGTTCAAGCCAAGCATACGCCTGTCGTACAGTCTTCCGACCCACTTGGTCCTCCCTAAGAGCGGTTCATTCCATGCGACAAAAGTGCTGTATAAGTTGCTTCCACCTACAACGACTTCTTCTCAGTTACCTGGGTATGCCCTTCAGTCAACACCATTCCATCCGCACTGCTGATTCCTTGATGTTCTATACAGTATCCTGAATAATTACCCAGGATTCCCCCAAGCCGAGAATCTACTATACCCTCTCGATATCTGCAGACGTCTGGCGGGCCTGCTTACGGAGAGCAACTCGGCATATCCAGAGGGCATGCGTACTATGACAGGTTTGGATGTTGGTTGGTTAAGGCGCTCCTAGAGAGTATCCGTTGTCGCCCATATTCTGTATATTATGCTGCATCTCATACTTATCCTTCAGTCATTACTCACGTTTACTACCTTTCATGTTCCATCGCACATCCTTTTGCATGTTCTGTTTAGAACTAATCACATTCCCACCCTCATACACACATCTTTATTTCCATCGGTCTCACATCCTCATGTTGTTGTGCACTGGGTGTACATACCCACATTATGTTTGTCTTGGTAGCCAGGTCTCCAAATGCTTCCAATAGTAACACCGTTAACAGACGCAAACTGGGTTGAGTCTTTAGGGCGAAGTAGGTCGCATAGGTTTGAGATGATGACCGTGGTATGGTGTACATGAAAGTCCCAAGAATCGACAATGATTACTGATCCACTCAAGCGAATAAATACAACAGAACAGGAAATCTCGGGAACGCAGAGTCCATCACGAAGTCTCTTCCACAGCTCTTTCCTTTCCTTTCCTCGAAGGAGGTGGACCTAAGATGGTGAGATTTGGAGTGCTGGCCATAGCGCCTGCCGAAGCAAATGATGAAGGGAGACGTCGGGGGCCGAGCCCGTGCGGAGGCGAATGCGTAGGCGACCCTGGAAGAGAGGCGTTGCGGAGTGATGGGGATTTGCCGGGTGATGACTGTGAGGTGTGGAGATTTGGTGATGTAGGTTGACCAGCACCAGCTTCCGTGAGGAGGAATTCCACCCATAGGCGGGAGAAGGACTAGAGCATGCTGCCTTAGTTGGGTGATATGGGGGGAGATATCGATGCTTACCTCCGTTTCATCCGTCTTGTCCAACTCGGCGCTCTTTCCCAACCCCGAGACATTAGTCCCACTGACCGACCGCCCCCACATCGTCGGTGGTTGTTGATGTTGCTGAAGCCCGTTACCCATCCTCTGTAACCCAGCCTTCTCCCTTTCAGCATCGGACCAATTGAGTATAGACGACAAGAGTTGTAGCATCTCGAATCGTTTCGAGTCTGCTCGGGGTGTGGCAAGGAAGGACAGAAGGACGTTGGTTACAAGTCGTCGGTCAACGTTATCGGAGGAGGAATTGCGGCGCAGTCGGCGGAGAGCTTCCATTAGGTGTTCGTTCATTATCACGGCTGTGATGTTTGTTTTAGGGGTTGAAGAATTGAGGAGAGCAAGTGAACGAACCTTCGTGTCGTAACTTCCCTATCAGGAGGTTCTTTTCTTTCACCTCCTTTTCAAGGTCATGCACTCGGGATGAGTTGGAACCCAACTCTTCTAGTTGCATCTACGGAGATGGACAAGATGAGGATTTAGTCAAACAAGAGAATGGGTTGAAGGACCTCAGCTGTCAGAGCGCGATGTTTGAACTCTGCCAACGACTGTGTGACCTGATTGTAGCGCGTTTCCCGTTCTTCCACGGCTTGTCTCAGTTCGTGATCCTTGGCTGAAATGAATGGCATATTAGAACACGCTGCGTGATGTGATACGAGATACATGACTTACCACTCTGGAAATCCTCCAAAACGGATTGCAGATTGTTCGACTTCTCCCTCTCCATTTCCAGCTCATTAGCCACCATTTCCCTTGCTTCCCTTTCAATCTCCAAATCCCTCTTTAGACTCTCCACCCTCGACTTTGCCTCTTCAGTTACAACTCGTTCCTGTAACGCCACATGCTCCCACTCATCCCTCTCCATCCTACATCTCTCCAACTCGCTCTGTAACTCGCGTAACTCCCTTTCCCTCAGCATACTTTCCTGAGCATTGTCGTGCATCGCTCGGCTCCGCATTGACTCCAACTCCTTTGAGGCACGCTCGGCTTCTTCATTTGATGCGATGACTTCCGACTTGAGTGTTTCTAGTGTATGGGAGAGGTCATCGTTCTGAGCTGTTAGTTGTTGCACCAATTGTTCCCGCCTTTCAAGTTCTTCCTAGCCATGCCAACAGCTATGAGTGGTCTAGCATGATATGAGCCAAAAGCGGACAACGAGACTCACTGCATCCTGCCGTAGTTTATTCTGGAGGGACGTCCGCATGGTGGTGAGTTTCCCCAGTAAGCTGTTATATTGTGTCGCAAGATGTTCCTTCTCCTGCTTCGTTCGTTCCAGTTCATCTTGCAAGCGCCGGATGGGATCCTCGCCATCTTCTTGTGTGTGATGATGCTGACCGTTCGAAAGGCCGTTCAGCCCATTCGGTGGCGACCTGCTATTGCTTCTTTCGCTATCCAGAGACAGTCGTTCCGAAAGGTTCAATGTTGGTGGACTGAGCACCGGAGAACCAAGATCTGGGGAAGGGCTCCCGACGCCGTTACGCTCCAAGGATTTACGTGCAGTAGACATGATGTGAACTGAGTGTGGCAATGAGGATTATTCACGAGTACATAAGAGCTGGAGGAGATGAAGCTGCGAGGATTGGTGGCCAGTTGTAGACGTGGACTTTGACTTGTAGTTTAGATTGCCGCCCATTTTGCCGCCGTGGAGTGCCACAGCCTGAATCGGCCTGATCGTGTTTCCTCTCAACCATCGCTTTTACCCTCTGGCTGGTCTTCTGATACAGGAATTTCATGGAAAGTCAAAGTTGATACCTCCAGCTGTCTACCGTATTACACTGTTCTGGAGGGTTTGCCGTTCTTCGCATGCCATTAATATTCAAGTATCCCAAGGTTGTTAACAATGACTCAAGGGCACCGCCCGTCGTTAGAGGGGTGATTATTTTCTATACCTTCGACAATTCGGCGCTCATAGTGATCGTTCTGTATCAGGCGGAGCATTTTACGCTCTTGAGGCTTCCTACGGAGTTGGTCTCCCTCGTCTTGACCTACATGGACTGGCAGGACTTCCTGCACTGCACCGAGGTACCTTCCTTATAACCCGTATCACGGTAGCGACCGCCTACTCATCACAACCCACTCAGACCTGCACATGTCTTCGTGATCTCATCCGACACTCGTCCCTCCTTACGTACCGACTTGAGCTAGCTCGCCAACACTTGGTCCCCATCGATCAAGGACCGTCTGGGCCAACCTCCCGAACCCTTCGCCACCGTCTTAGGACTCTAAGTAACAGTTGGATGACAAAAACCTTTAAGCCCTTGCCCACCATCGATATACCAAACGCTGGATTCGTGTACGAATTCATGGGAGGCGTCTACGCCAATGGAAGAGGCGAGCACGCCCCACCCGTTTCTGGTCCCATTACATTCTACCGACTGCCTAGCGAGGAAGGGGAGGAAGTCATTTCTTGGACCCATATTTCCCCTCTTGGAGAGGGAATGGCGTATCTCGATTTTTGTATCGACCCATATCAGGACTTGTTCGTCCTCGTGTGCTTTGCTTCCGAGGGGTTCGTTCACTTTGCTCTAGTCTTTTCGTGCCCTTACGATCTCGCGCACAGGTCGCTTTGCCGATATGATGTCCACATCAAGACGTTGACAACCAATGAACCTCACCCTGAAGCGTTCTCACCCCTTCTTCAATGTCTTGAAAAAATTGACACGGATATTCCTGATGACGGCTTCCCTCGTATCAAGATTCAAATTCTCGACGACCTCATTGGGGTTCTCGCCAAAGATGTGAATGACAGAGGATGTGGTCGACTTTACATCTGGAATTGGAAGTTACCAGCGTTTGAGACGCCAGTATGTTCTTTTAGCTTCCTCTCCTCTCCCCCGTTAATCACCAATCTCATGGCTGCCATCAGATAATTCTTGATCCTTTATATTCATCCATCGACGACTTTTGTTTCCTCTCCCACCAAGCATTCCTTACAGTCAGCCAAGAAGGATATATCTCGGTCTACACGGTTTCCTCAGACCCTTACGCCGACCCCGCGATCAGTCCCACCCTCCCCACCACACCAACCCGAAGAGCAACTTTCGCTTTACCCGAACTCCACGGTGAATGTTTCTACTGGGACATCTCTTTAAACTGCAACCCGGTACCAGGGCACATCCCTCGACCACGAACAAACCCACCCGCAGCCGCACGACCATCGGAACCTTCCCCTTCCCCTTCCACTTCAACTTCAGGTAATCTGGATCATGAAATCCCCATGAACGCTGATTCACAAATCCCACCTGAGAAACGCCTCCCCAATCTTCCCCCATTCTACATCAGGCCAGATGACCGAACACTCCTAATATCCCTCGCGGTATTCGATGTCCAAGGTCAAATGAACAGTTCATTCCTTTTCGCAGTCCACATTCGGATATTCCTCGACGCAGCTCAACGAGTCTTCGAAATCCCCTCTGAACCATGCATTTCCTCCTGTTCCAACTCAGATCCATCGAAATGTTTGTGTTCGGGTGATGGTGTGGGGGTAGGTACTGGTGCCTATCTCCCCGCTCCACATCACCCCTGGAGTTCTTGGGGTCCTCGAAACACCCGAGTATTGGATTATGACCAACCCGTTGACTGGTTGCACGCGGTTTACGGCAACAAGATAATCGATAGGAGTCCTGCTGGTCCTCCAGAAGCTGGGCAATACCAGCTGAGAGTTCGGGAGTTTGGGCCTGCACCTTTCGGTTGGCCTGGGTTTTATAGTCATACACGACTGAAATTTGCCAAGGTCACCAATATCGATGGAGTGGAGGTGGACGAGCAAGAAGATGGCGAGGTGGACGAATATGCGCAACAACGACATGATATGAATTTGGAGAGCACTCCGTCCGTTATGAGTGCTGGTGAGGTCTTCAAGGAGTCCATCACTTCATGTTTGCCGTATTATACGAGGCTTTTGAATGGGACGGTACAGGCGATTGATGTGATGATGGATGATTGTAGGGTTGTGTTGCTAAACGTGAGTTTGATCACAGTTGCTGACCTCCCGCCCGTGCTAACGATTTTGACACTGCACAGCGGAATGAAGATGGCGCTTTGACTGGTATGGACGTGGGGTTATTCTGATTTAAGTCGACCAGGATGTGAAAAAGTTGGTGATGTAGATTTTGATGTATTGTTATCCGGTATAATGTCACTTCAAGATGGCATTCTTCTGCTGCGACGTGGACGACGGAGTGGTAGTCATATAGCTGCGCAACTTGCATTCGGGAGGCAGTACGAACTACAAAGCCAGAATACAATACAGAAGGGGTTGAGAAATACAAGAACAGACCGAGGCGAACGATCAATAAAAAAAAGGGGGGAGGGGGATGACAATAAAACAGTCCGTGCCCTACTTGGGACCTGCACTCGAGAACTAATACACGTGTCAATCGCGATACCATGACAAGATAGAGGAGGACAAACCTTGGTTACGGACTTGGTACCCTCAGAGATGGCATGCTTGGCGAGTTCACCAGGCAAAATGAGACGGACTGCTGTCTGGATCTCGCGCGATGATATGGTTGACTTCTTGGAGTATGCAGCGAGCTCTGATACGCGCCCAAGTGATTAGAAATCACAGCATATACCACAGAAATGAGATGACTCACTTGAAGCCTCGGTAGCAATCCGTTCAAAGATATCATTGACAAAAGAGTTCAAAATAGCCATGGCTTTGTTCGAGATACCGGTATCAGGGTGAACCTGCTTGAGGACTGATCCACATGTACGATCAACATGGAGTCTCCATGACCGACATGGTTCAACTCACCCTTATAGATGTAAGAGGAGTACGTCTCCTTCCTGACCTTTCGGCGCTTCTTCGTCTTCTCCTCACCACCAGGTGCTGCTGCTTTGGACGTTTTCTTGGCAGCCTTAGATCCTTCGGTGGTCTTTGCAGGTGCTTTGGATGCGGTTGCGGTGGATGCTGGTGCCTTTCCAGCAGTTGAAGCGGGTTTAGGAGCCATTTCGGATAAGGGAGAGGGCTAGGAAGAGGGTGGCAAGGGCTGGAATGGCGTGGTTTTGGGAAAGATAGGAAACGGATTCAACAAACGAAGAATAGCTTTATATAGTGGCGGGTCATTGACTTTGTGCATGTTTGGCGACGCGCCGCGTCTGTTGATTGCTCGCGTTCAGTCACGCATATTCCTCTTCTTCCTCATTTTCTTGAATCTTTGTGTTGATCCAGTTAGAGTGCCACCTATGGCGACTTGGGTCATTGTCCTGCTAGATTAATTGCCATACAATCAAACAAATGGTTGTGTATAAGTCGCCCTCCTGCCTTCGCTCCACACCACGCCGAGAAAGTAACTACCACCAGCCGGGCCTATCCCTATGCCAAGTGCCTCAGAGCGCACAACAAGTCCAGAAAAAGCACCATTGCCGCGACAAATGGGGGCATGACCACATCCCTCATCCTCGTCCTCGAGCCTCCTCCCTCTCCTGGAGCTCTAATCTCTGCTACTGGTTCTCTCGCATAGTAACCCTGAACTGCGTCCCGAACGCTACTTATCCATTTCTTCTTGTCCATCTTCGCCCGCTGTGGAGAGAGATGCTTCGTAATCAAAGTCCTCACCGCCTCCTGCGACTCACTATACTCCTCCTCATACATATACTCCCCCGACTTTCGTAGCTTGCCTTTGGTCGCTGTCACGCACGCACGCCCTTGGAAACCCATTCCCCTCTTTTGAAGTTCCTCTCCATTTTCCTCCCACCACTTTTCCATCGGAACCTCGTGCTCCAATCCGGTGGCAACGATTACAATGGGTACTTTCCCCTGGCAGATTATCCGAGAGAATATCTCGTAATTGACTTGCAGAATGTCCCTGAAGCGGGTCCCTCGAATGCAGTAGACGAGGAGGCTGACGCCATCTTTCAGATGACCAATGAGGTCGTGTAAGTTTCTCATCGCTTGCTCTGACGACACCGATCCATAGTCGGCCTCGTTCAGTCCCGCCGTGTCCCAGAGACGCAATGCGGTACCGTTGACCGTCACATCGTAGGGAACGCTGCCGAAGGTGCAACCCAGGGCTTCGTTTGAAGTACGTGCGATATCCCCCCCTGCTATCATGTTGACGAGTGAGCTCTTCCCGGTTCCGCTCTCTCCGAAAATCACCACGTTGGGTAAGGAAGTTCCCTCATCGGGGAGCCACTCCACCTGAATCCGCATGAGGTGAGGACCGCGCCGATACCTCAGGAAGGAAAACTAACCTCGTCATCATCTTCTCTTTCACGATATATGCCCGTCTCCTGAAGCTCCGTCGTTGATTGAATACAAACCGTGCCAGTGGGCGGCACAGTCGGACCCGGGTCGTCGCTCGACATGATTGCCCGGGGTTGGGGTGACGAGGTTCGGGTGGGTTGCGACATTCTGAAAGCGGGTCTGGAGGGGGGTGCGACGACTCCATTCCGGTTTCGAGTGTTTCCCTTTCTTTGTGGCGATTCACGGGGCTGTTCCTCGGTGCGTTCGATCATAGACTGCAGGTC
Source organism: Jaapia argillacea MUCL 33604 (assembly GCA_000697665.1). Taxonomy (NCBI): domain Eukaryota; kingdom Fungi; phylum Basidiomycota; class Agaricomycetes; order Jaapiales; family Jaapiaceae; genus Jaapia; species Jaapia argillacea. The sequence continues at coordinate 153,223 of KL197717.1, forward strand.
GTAGGTAACTCATGTTCGCATAGACTGTCTTGCGCCCTTACCTTGGAAATTACTAGGATTTGTGGGTTTGCACTGGATCGAGGAGACTGGAAAGAGCTGAGGAGGATTTCCGTCAAGGTGTCATTTTTCGCTTCGTCTTATGTCCAGGCGCCAATCCACGATTGCTTTAGACACGAGGACTGATGTTTCCTCTCACGGTTCCCCAAACGGGAGCTCGTTGCTGTCTTTGCAGGGTCTTCACGATACAATCGTTATGAAGGTGCGTTGGATGTGCGATAGCAGGTGCGAGGACCCTTTGATTGGGCTCTCCCAGGATTTCATATGCTTATCCGCTGTATTAAACCAAGCTTCAATATGGTACCGATCAAACCTCCAGAAGCGAACCCTCATATCCAGAAAATGCTTCGTGTCCACTGCATTCGACGGGCGCTCCGTTCTATCGATGGTCAAATAGGCGCCAATGAAGTGAGTTCGATCAAGCTGTACCCACAGCGACCTCGCTTTCAAACCCTTTTGCAGTGCCAGCACTGATCCTCATGTGTCCGCGGGATCTGCGACTTGCTATTCACGACGATAGAAGCTAGGAATCGTCCGTATTCAAGCACCCCAGATCGATGTGAATAGCAGGATTTGCAGAGCCTTGCTGTGATCATCTGAACGTGCCTCTCGTCATACATTAGCTTCTTCATCACGAGGCAAACCACCATCAATACCTGTGCCTGTGTGCGACTTTCACCGTGTTTCTTCTTACTCTGAGGTATATATCCGTCCCTCTTCGCCCAGCAGCTGCGCAGACATCGTTCTCCCCATTCCCCAAGGTGTGTTGACGTTCTGAAGCATAGTATTTAACATGGCTGGGCACTAACAGTCGATTTATAAAGTTAGATTAACGACACCAATGATGGTCTCGACGGCAGCGCCTAACATCATCCTTTTCGGCGAAACTGGCACTGGAAAGAGCTCGATCGTGAATATGCTCGCGGAGGCCGACGTTGCTGGCATGTCCAGCGGCGCCACAGGGTGTACATTCCATAGCCAACGATACACGATCGACATCGGTGGATCAAATTACAACATCTACGACACTGCGGGGCTCGACGAAGGAGATCAAGGAAAAGTTCCCAAGGACGAAGCCCTGGTCCAGCTGTATAAACTCCTGTGCAGCCTGGAAAGCGGAGTCAGCCTGCTTATATTCTGCATGCGGGCGCCGCGGCTAAAGGGTTCCGCTCCTGGGAACTGGAGATTCTTCCAGGAAATCATATGCCAGGGCAAGGTCAACATCGCTCTCATCGTTACTGGCCTTGAGCTAGAAGACCCCATGGACGGTTGGTGGGTTAGGAACAAGGGGGCATTTCAGACACACCAAATATCGCCCCTTGGTTTCGCATGCATCACTGCGACGCGCGGGAGGCCAAGGAAGGCTGGAGGATATTCATTGGATGACGAATTTGAGGAGTCGAAAGAGAAGGTGCGGAGGTTGATCCTCAATACGTGTCTTGAGGTGCCGTGGAAGATGGAGAGAGTCGATTGGTTTCGAGAAGTGGTGGTCAAGACGTACGAGACGTCTTGTCTTGGGCTCATCAAGAAAGAGCACAGGGATAGCCACAAACCAGTCATCTTGCAGTTGGTTAACCGGTGTGGCTTGTCACAAGACGAAGCGCACATCTTAGCGGCAAAGTTGCAGAATGCATGAACGAGCCTTGACACTAGTTACATGATCGTTTTTTACTATCCCACCCTACCTGTAGCCCTTGAAGAATGCATTTGATTGCGAGCTACTTGACTTGTTGCCACCTTGCTAATAGGCATCGGGGTGGTGATCGTGTTGAGAACCATCGCCAGACGCTGACGGACGCATGCCATAAAACGACCACATACTCCCCATGTACGCATTTGAGAGAGTAGGAAGCAGCAAAGGTGGTACATGTCGACCTATCGCATTCACGGTGACCCATAATGTGCCCAAAGAAGGAAAAATTCCGATCCGTACATCGTCATCCCAACGGCAATACATAAGTCCATCTACGACGTCAGTCAACCAAAAAGAAACGCGTCATAACTCAGGCAGGATTCTTGTTGACAACGGTGTGTCCCCTCGACACAGGCCATCTTCGTCGCAGATACAGGACGGGCCAGCACAGTCGAACCCATAGGTTGTTTTCTTGCCCCGGTTCGTGGAACGGGCTGCTCCTTTGTAATGCCACGATGATCCACACCGTCAATACGGTGAGGACAAGGCTGGCCTCCACATAGTGATCCATCGTCCCATTGGTACCGGGATTGATTTCCTTCACGTTCATACCGAAAATACCCTAGCGGAGGATCAGTCAAGTTCAAGTGATGGTGGTCTGAATACGAACGGCGGCAAAACTGGCAGGGAGGAAAATCATGGTGAGGTATGAGATCTGTGAAATCCGTCCAGGTTATGAGCCGAAACTGATGGGGGCAGGTGAGACCACGTACCTGCTTCATGGCGGCCGAGTCCCGCACAGTGGCCTCCGTAAGCTTTCGCATATCTTTACTGTCCTCGATGTTGACTGTTGCAAACGCCTGTGGAACAAGCGAATCAGACAAGTCGCCACATCGAAGACGGACGACTTACAAGATCCATAACGTTCTTGAGACGCATGCTCTGCATCAGCCTACTACGTTCCAACCTATCGATCTCCGAGAGAAGGTTATTGCATTCGGTTTTCATCAGCTCTCTTGAGACCTCGCGTGCGTGAGGGTCATATGATTTACGATCCATTGCGGGGTTTTTGGTTTCAAGGACGAAGGTGACGGATTTTTGGAAATCGTTGAGAAGTGAGGCGTAATGTAAGAGATGGGCTTGGATGATATGGAGCTCCCGAACGAGGTCCATGTCATTCGTCGATATCACACGTGATTCCTAATCGCCAAAGGTTTCTGATGGTAAGAAGGAGCAGTAGGGTTAGGTAAAGGAGGGGTCCTCACCATCCAGTTGATATGTCCATATAGAACTTCGAGGGCTTCGTCCCAAGCATAGCAAGCGTACCATAAGATCGCCAACATGACGAAAGTAGGATCGCTTGACTTCTCAAAGATTTTCTGCCAGTAGACGCTCTGGCTGACACCGTGGACGAGTGAATTGAGCCTCTTAGCAGAAGTTGTCTGCCATGTCGATTCTGGGTGATAGGAGATGATGGTGCTGGATTCGGGAGTACGGACGAGGTGCAGGGCGAGAAGGTCAAGGAGCAGGATGTTCCCAGCTAGAGGGGCAAGCAATCAGATTCCCTGTAGCTGCATGAACATGCGATGGATCTTACTGGAACTGAGGGAGAGGGGTGATTGGGTATCAATGACTTGATTGTCCACTAGATTGGCTGTGATCAGCACATCTCAGATTACAATGGCGGCGGACTCACAGATAACAGGGTCAGGTTGTTTGCCTCTCCAACCCAGTGTCTCCGACGAATTTCTTGGGGTTGAAGGGGCCGTGAGGGGATTTTGGATGGTCCGTATGAAAGTTAGGGTAACCGTGATATCTAGAGACTCTCTAAGACGGACTGGAGAATATGATTGTCAAGGTATGACTCACGATCACCCTTCCCAGGTTGGACCTCCTCTTGATATCGAGAAGGAATCCAATTCAGAGACGAAGTGAAGAAAAAGGGTTCGACATTGAACCTATTGTTCCTTAGCTAGGTACGATCTGAAAATACGACCAGTACCTACGTCGTCCCCAGCATCTGCAATACGGGATGCGTCATATTGTCCACAAACAACGTTCGTACACGCATTGGCGGGCGCTGATAAACCCCGATTCAATTCATATCATCAAACACGATCCAATCGAACATTAAGTATACTCACCTCGCCATTCATCGCCTTCCAAAAGCTCTCATCCTCATCCGTGACCGAATATTCCTCATAGGCGGTAAACGTACCATCTGGCATGACATCGCATTTGTAGACGGACGAAGTACCAGTGACGGGGGGCCCATGTTGCCCAGTTATTTTCCCCCGTCGGGCTTGATCTGGAGTCCAATTCGGGAATAGGTTTTGTGGGTATCCTCTCCATGAAGAATCGACGGTATGACTTTGGGAGGGTTCAGCGAGTTGGAAGAAATCTGAGCGCAGGTCCATCCAAGGCCATGGACCACAAGGAGCCGCGTGTCGATGTCTATGCACAGTTTCATTTAGTTAGAATTCTGTTCGAAATATGATCGATATAGTCGATGGAGTGGCGGTTACCTAGGCGCTGGAATCCTGGGAGGCATTTCCCAGTCGCGAATCTCCCGAGTTCGATCACGAGGTTCAAGAGCAAACAACGCCGACATGGAGTCTCCAGGATTCATCGCGGGCGTAGACGATACGGCCGGAAAACAAGAGCAAGAAGGGGTGAGGGTAATTGGGAAAACACGTCGAGTTTGAGCGCTCGAAGGACCTTGTTGCCCAAACCGAACGGCGATTAGCCGAAGACAAGTCGGCCTCACCCCTCGTCCGTAACCCGACTAGAACATTTTTATAGTTCGAAAATCGAGGCGTTAGATAACACTCAGAGGTCTCATTTCGCACACATGAAGACTGCAGGCAGACATATGGTCTCAACGAGGTTGTCGAGAGAAGTGAGTGTCTTCGGTTGGGATGCGAGTAAGTGAGCCTGAGGTGAAACGGAAATCCGAGGCCCGGTGGTGCTCGCATCGCATCGCCTCGCCTTTGTCGCCAACGCCGATCTATGTAAAGGTTGCTTAGACGTTGACCCGAAATAGTTTGAGTATTCCTGGCGGGGGAACTTTGACGAGCAGGACCACAGGACGTCTTCACTTCCTCCAAGTACATCCCAGCACCTGACGACTTTTTTATCCCTGGGTGGAGCGTGCAGAAACACGCCGCTCTCACTTCTCAGGATATACCCAGCAGATATTCCTCTCGAATCCCAGATCCAACCGAACCAAAAACCCCAAGGCCATGGCGAACAAAACCATCGCCTCCCTCGCATCTACACAATTCCCCACCGTCTACGTCAACCCAGATGGCCCGAACGGTCGTGGCCTCTTTGCCCATCAAACTTTCGAGGTATTCACCCTTCTACACCTCTTATCCTCAGCCTCAACCAACCGTTTCCCAGTAGCCAGGCCAACTAATCCTATCCGAAAGCCCAATCCTCCATACCTCCTTCCCAGAAGCCAAGAACTACACCCCCCAGACCGACTTGGATGTTCCACCAGATTGGCAACGCCTGCTCTACCTCTATGCGTTCTACCGTCGCAAGAACGAACACAGGGATGTATTAGACCTCCTCATGTCTGATCTGTCAACTGGGGAGGGCGGGGAGGAGAAGGGGTTAAGAGAATGGGCGAAAGATTGGGTGAAGAAATATAAGGAGAAAGAAAAGAGGAAGAAACGGAAGTCGGTTGGCGGATGGGCACCGAACGTTGAAGAGATCGAAAAGCTATTACGGATCCTCGATACCAACTGTCATTCACGGGATGAAGGCGATATGACCGATCTTCAAGATCCCTCCCTACCCCCTCCCGACCAAATGGAGAAAGATGTCGACGAGGAAGCTTGTGGTCTATGGCTCGTATCCTCCATGCTAAACCACTCCTGCATTCCAAACTGTACAGCCTACATCCCCTCCACTTCCCACAATAACCTCGAACCACCACAATTCCACCTCCGCTGTATCCGTCCCATCCCCGCCAACTCCGAACTCTTCATCTCATACCACGACGAAGAATTCGCTCTCACGTCCGAACGCCAAGATATCCTCCGAAATCGGGGGTTCGAATGTACTTGCCCTTTATGCGCCGGAGAAGTCAGGGAATACATGCGAGCTGCGAAATGTCCCAGTCAAGAATGTTCAGATGGGGTATGTGCGCCGCAGAGAACTGGCGGTGGTGGTGGAATTGAGTGGATATGTGATCGGTGCGAGACACAGTTGTCCACACCCCAAATCACCGCAGTAGAGCAAAAAGAAGAAGAATGGATGATAGTCGAATGGCCCAAAATCCTCCACATGGTATCCAACCCAGCCCTTCCATCCATCAAGCTCGCCAAAATCGGGCCATACCAACGCCTCCAATCCCTATCCTCCCACTTCTCACAATCAATCTCACCATCCACCTCCCAATCAATCTCACCACTCACATCCGCCCCCTCCCTCCCCTCCTTTCCCTCCCTCCCCTCCTTTCCCTCCCTCCCCTCCTTTCCCTCCCTCCCCTCCTTTCCCTCCCTCCCCTCCTTTCCCCCCCTCCACACCACCCACGGATACATCTACGCCTTCCTCAAATACATCCTTTTCGAAAACAGTCTCTGGCTCCGTCGTCGATTCTCTGACGCAGGCGTTGCTGGTGTCCTCATCAGCATGGCAGGTATAGTCGAGCGATCGCTTGCTTCGCTTGACGATGGAGGGATTAGTTTGAGGGCGAGTGAGGAGAGGAGGGTGTTGGGGTATTGGATGGTCAAGGAAGCTTCGGGTAGGCTTGAGAGAGGCGGGTTGAGTGAGAGGGAGAGGAAGGTGTGGGAGGAGATTGGGGAGGTTGGGAGGGAGAGATGGGAAGTTGGGATGAAGTATTTGTATGGGAGGTAATGTGATGAAGTGTCGAAATTTTAACGGAATTGCTACGACGAAGAATGGAGGTGCTCATGGTTACTTTGGTTGTCGTCTCAAGAGAATCCATCTTGCGAAACTATCATCTCGTCACCAGTTCCCTCCCTCACCTGCGGTCGTTAGTAATTCGTCTATATGTGCGTCATGCAGTATCTTCGAGGGAGATTTTGCGTGGTTGTACTTTGTATGCAGATGGAAATCGTGCTGCCACTGCAGAGCGACAATATATCACGGCCACTTCTGACGAGACACTCATGTACTCAATGACTTATCGCCAGGGTCATCGTTTTTCGCTTCTCGGCTTGTTCTCAACCATTCCTTCAGCGATCAATCAGCGGTTCTATATTGGTGCCAAATCATTCCTCGCATATATTCTATCCACCTGAAATGCTCCCCAGGGTTCTGTCTCACCAGATAGCTTCTCAAAAATTCGTCAGATAATCTTTGATTATCTGCATTGGACCTGCCGTTCCAACTTGCCTATCACCCAGCATCCTACTCACCCCATTCTTCAGCGTCTACGACCCGTGTCGCCAGCATCATTTTAAGCAGCGTTCGACTTGTTTGGGCGATTCTTCTAGGCTTTAGTAGTATCGGCCGAGTTGTAGAGCGCGTCGATTATCTACATAGCATGCACCGTCTCCGGTGCTTCTTCGCGGCTGGACTTGTGGCTTCAATCTCCTAGGCGCCGGTCAAGAAAACACTACCGAACTGCATTTTCAAGGTAAATTGATCCTGTGTTCGTCCTGCTTCGCATATTCATAGGTCAACCCTCTCCGCTCAGGGTAATGTTTCGATCCTAGAGCCCCGAGAGGAGGGAGCGCCGTCTCTTCACTCACTCCAACAGTTTGAGGCAGGACTTGGGAGATCCTTAAATAGCCTGTTCATCGGTATCAGCCAGTGCAGAGATGAGCGCTGGGTATTAATAATGACGATTGGGCATTTATCCCTTTGTTTCCTACCACCATCGAGATGGCAGCCGCACCCGCGGCCACTGGAGCTATCGCAGACTCCACGATAGTCAATGGTCGCAATGTCCTGATCACAAGTCAGTCTATCGCCCCATCCTTGTGTTCAAAGTCTTAATGTGGCTTGTAGTCGTCAGCGCTAGCGATCTTCCGCAGATCGGACCACTCAAAAGATTCCCAAACGCGTTCGTTGAAATGAACGTGAGCCTCCCAGAAGCCGATAAACCTATATTTCAACATCGGACAATTGTCAAGCATTCTGCTGCTCCATGTTGGGATGCCAATTTCCCCCTGTACGCATTTTTACTTCTTGGCGTTGACAATGCTGAAGGCGCCATGATAGTTTGGATGTTGACGAGATGTCGATGGTGTCTTTTGAGGTGGTAGATCGCTTTGCTGGCAAGAAATCGCTTGGTGTCGCCGAGTCAATGCTAAGAGAGCTTCGAGTTTTGGCGCGGGAGGATGGAGGTTAGTATCGTTACCCGTCGGAGAGAATTTTCACATCGCTGACACTGTTTAGTTGCCATACTACCACTCAAGGTGGAGCCGAAGGACAATCGATTGGAGCCTAACATGACGGGTTCGATAACCGTTCGACTACGAAACGATTCTGCAGACTCCTCAGTCGCAGCTATGGCGGTTAAAGGGCTTCAAAACCAGCCTCAAAACGACGCAGAAAGATCTGAGTCGGGCTTCACCGTATCGGAATCTCTGGGAAAGGTCGTTGACTCATTGGCTAACCTCATGGAGATTGCGGATTGTATCGCAAGCGTTCGTTATTTTACATTACCTGCGTTCCCTGAGTTCCACTCTGACATCGGATACTGGCTTGCTTTTAATCAGATCCACCCTTATGTCAACGCCGCATGGAAAGCTGTTTCTTTGGTGTACAAGGTGAGGAACACTTTCTCGGTGGATTTCCCTTCGATATGAAGGTTCTTATAATGGATATCGACCTCCAGGTTGTCAAGAATCAGCTTGATTGTGATAACGCGTCCTGGACCTCGTAACAACCATGGAGAGCCTGTTCTCCTTTGTATCCCCTCTGCAGTGCTTCCGTAATGAGCGACAGTTTCTGGGCAGCACACTTGAAGACGTTATAAAAGGGATAATGAAGCAGACGGTCGAGTGTGTGATTTTCATTCAGGAGTACGCTGGGCGCGGTTTTGCGGGTATGTCATAACATTGTTATCGTGCACGGCAATGGGTTGATCGGTGTGCGTCACTAAGCCAAAGCGATATCTCGGCCTCTCTCAAACACGGAAGCAAAGATTGATGAGTTCAGCAAATCGTTCATTGGTCTCGCCAATTCGCTTGACACGGCGCTTGGAGTACAGACAGCACTCGTTTCACTCCGGACCCAGTCTATGGTTGAGGAATTAGGTTCGTTCGTTTCATTCCGCAGCAACCGTTTGACGTTTCGCATGAACTTCATGTGTCACAGCTTTACGCGGAAGGCTCAATCCCGTAGAGATGACATGGACAGATCGTCCACAGTGTCATCCGAAGACTCGTCTCGAGGATATCCAGTTCATTACTGACTGGGTGATGAATACCTCTGGAGATCGGACGAATGTTCTCTGGTTAGTAGGGCCAGCGGGCTCTGGCAAAAGCACATTGTCGACCACTATTGCAAGTATCTTCGCAGACCTTGGGCGTCTTGGCGCGTTCATCTTTTTCGGTCGCGATGTAACGGAGAGGAGTGACCCATCGAGAGTGATCCGTACCATGGCGTTCGAATTGGCCACGTTTGACCACCGTATTTCCGAAGGAGTGGTGTCTGCGACAGGAAAATACCCGCATATCCCCCAGATGCACCTCGAAGCCCAGTTCCGCGAACTCGTACAACACCCCCTTGAGGCTTCTAAAGCAGATATTTCCCGTGAAGGCCCCATCGTCGTTGTAATCGATGCCTTGGATGAATGTGGGACAGAGATCACGCGTCGGGAGCTGCTTTCTCTCCTCGCAGTATCCACCGCCGGTCTCCCAATGGCTGTTCGCATCATCATCGCTAGCAGAGAAGCCCCTGACATCTTACGTGCTTTCAATGCCGAGCCACACATTCACGCCAGGAAACTCGAACTGGCGAAGTGTAGTAGGGATATCGAGATTTTCCTCGAGGAGGAACTACGGGAGATCGCCAATCGGAACGAGATAGACCCCGGTCTTATCCAACGGGGTAAAGTTGCACAGCTTGTTGGACGTGCCTCAGGTCTCTGGATCTGGGCAGCGACAGCGTGTAGATATATCGATGACTGGGAACCTCTGGGACGGATCGACGAACTCGTCGCCGCGAATGCTGAGGTTGACCTGGATGGTCTTTATGAGAAGGCCCTTGATCTACCGCACTGGAAATATGGTTCTTTCAAGAGCGGGTGCATCGCCATCCTTGGGTTGGTGATAGTGGCCAAGGATCCTCTCTCACCGGCAGCTATCGATCACATATTATCCCTCAGTTCGCTTCCCATCATCACACGACTGCGCAGTGTCCTTCATCAAGAGGGCAAGGCAGGTCCGGTTCGTATCCTCCACCAATCCTTTCGCGAGTTCCTTTCAAAGCCTTCAAGGTCCAATGACCCCTAGTTCATTGATCTCGTCAGACACAATCAGCAACTTCTACAGCGATGTATTGAAGTGATGGAGCAGGCTTTTGGCTCAGCTGATGTGTTCTGGCAAGAGACTCGGACCGTCGACGAGTCGGTCATCTATGCTTGTTCGTACTGGATCGTCCATCTTTCTAACATGAAGACATGCTCAAATGGCCTTGACCGGAAGATGTTCGAGTTTTTGTCGAAGCATTTTCTTCACTGGCTCGAAGCCATGAGCATGGTGGGGCGGTCTAGAACCACTGTTGGTTTACTTGGCCAGTTGCTTCTTTGGGTGAAAGTGAGTGTTCGGAAGTTTATATCCCAATGCCATCGGCTAATGTTCTGTAGGAATCAGTCCCTGCGAATGAGCCACTTATCGAGTTCATCGATGATGGCTTTCGATTCTCCGGGTTGTTCGCCAATACGATTGCAAAGCACCCGCGTTTAATCCATATATCGGCCCTACCTTTTACTCCGTTAAACAGCAGGGTATATCAGCAATTCCATAACGGTCGGGAGGATCTGCCGAACGTGTTGGGCGGGTATTTGAAAGAGTGGTCACCGTCGTTGCGAGTCTTACCACGAACAGACACCGCAAGGTGGGACTCCTTCGCATTTTCTCGTAATGGATCAAAAATCGTGTCAAGTGGCGGCCCACTGGCTCCCAACGAAAATTCTTACCTCCGTGTCTGGGATGCTATGAGTGGCGTGGAGGCATTTCCACCCATACAAACGGATGGACCAAGCGTTGTCGCGTTTTCAGCTGATGCGTCCGAGATTTGGTCAGCATCAAACAAGGGAACAGTGTGGAAGTTTTCCGCTGCCACTGGGGAGGTCTTGTCGAAACTTCCTCAGCAGAGGTGGCAGTCGGAATTTTCATTGCCTGGCGATTTTGATTCAAGAAAATTCAGGACTGCTCGAGCAAGCATGGATCCAGGAGGCAGGGATGTTACCTCGGGAACGGGCGGAGAGGGGGTGCCATCACATCCAGAGTGGCCGGCTGAATGGCACGGTACTAGTACCTTGCCGCGAGCGAACCTCAGAGGTGGATTTGATCTCTTGACTTCATTCACCACGAGGAACAGTGCCGATCCGAATAGCCTTGCCGTGCTCGGGCTAGTAAATGATATGCCGCGGATACCTATCCAACCTCATGACTTCACTCGTGCAGCAATCTGCTCCGATGGGTCCATGGTAGCGTTTGGTTCTGCAGATGGAATGTTGCGTGTTGTTGACGTCATGAAGGAGAAAGAGAAGTACGCCACGTTGAAAGGCGGGTGTCTCAACTCTCGACGTCTTTCAAGGCTATTCCGTTCCGTTGAGTTCTCTCGCGACGGGATTCGACTCGCGTCAGGCTCTGGGAGCGGAACTATCTACGTGTGGGCCACGGCGAGCGGACAGGGGAGTCTCAAGGAGCTGGAAGGGCATCAAGATGAGGTTCATAGTCGAAACGAAGAGAGATCTGGCAAGACCAAGTCTCGGCATCGCTTGACATGGTGCATTCTGTCGGGCACCTAGAAGAGATGATGGGAACAAGTAAGCGAAAATAATAAAGGAATCATACCTTGTACAGGTTCCACTATCACGTGGGA
>KL197717.1:165897-237011 GCA_000697665.1 Jaapia argillacea MUCL 33604
GGTGACATTGATCTGTATCGAATGCGCAGCAGCCAGGTCAATCGATGATGAAAAGAAATTGGCTTACAGCTTTGACATTCATGGCCGATGGAAATACCCTTATATCGTCTTCCGAAGACGGTGTTATTCGAGTTTGGGACCTAACTACATGCACGGGATTACACCAAGTGTCCGTCGCTGGTCTTGCCGATGGATTCCAGCCCCTAGGAATATCCCCCGATGGAAGGAAGGTCGTTTCGACCTCCCGTGATGGGACGCTTCAGTTTTGGGATACGAATACCGGAAAAGAACTGGGGCCCCTTCTTCAAGGCCATGTCAATGCGGTATCAGCGTTGGCATTCTCGACTGATGGATCACAACTCGTCTCCGGCGCATTCCTTAACGATATCCAAGTTTGGGATATTACTCGAAAGTCCGACGTCAAGATTCAGCGACATGATAGATCACCACATAACGTTGAATTTTCCCCTGATGGAACTCGAGTCAGGTCATGGAGGCCGGATTCGACAAAATTTTGGGACACGTTAACCTCCCGAGAGTTGAGGACGATTCCCTACAATCCGACTGCCAAATTTGTGAAGTTGGATTGTGGTCGTGCGAAACCTGAAGGTGTAGGGGTGCAGTCAGCGGCAAGGGAACCGATTGGGCTAGTGGACGCAGAGTCGGAGGAGGAATGGAAATGGAAATTCGGAAATGGAAAGCACCCGGCCGCACCTCCTTTCGCCTACAGCCTCTTATCGTCGAGATATAATTTGGACCTGGCATTCTCCCTTGGGCCAGTGGCTGGGGAGATTAGGCGCCGCCATTACACTAGCGACAAAATCTCTTGGAGAATGCCACTTGAGCTGGAGCCTCGCAGTTATGATTTCCTTAACAACTTCGTTGCGATCGGGTTGTGGAATGGACGGGTGGTGGTGCTCTACCTCCCACGCGAAGTCCTGGAGAAGGCTGTGCTACCTCGGGAAAGCGAGGAATCTTACTCTGTCAGGACGCCACAGCCTGAGGTGCCATCCGTGGAGCTCCATTGCCTTGATTTTGAGCTCCTGGGTACCATGGATGACTGATAACTTTGTTCGATGCCGATTACTGATAACTTTGAGAATGGAAGTAGTGATATCGTAGACATTTTCTTCATTTTCACCACCCATGTAATGCATACACCCAAGTAATCACAACTCTTTCTTGAACTCAGGCTCAACACCAGCTCTCACAGCCTCCGTTCCATCTCTTCCATTCACCTTACCCACAACAACAGGTCCAGGCCCATCAATCAAATTCTCCCTCGCCTCCAATTCCGCTGCCCACAGAGCAGCTCCGATGGAATTTGTGAAGCTGAAAACGAGGCCGACGAGAGGGATGAAGTTTAGTATCATAGTCGTCGTTCCGAATCTAAGTAATCACACAAGGGAATCGTTACTTAGTTTGGGGGTAAAAGAGGGGGGAGGGGAGGACCTACGCGGTGTATTCGGGTCTTCGCTTCTCTACGAACTCTTGTCTTTGTGCTTTAGTCAGACCTTTGAGTTGGAAATACCGAGCATGGTAGGTAGGGCCTTGTCTGCTTCCTATACGACGAAAGCAAGGGGTCAAAGGTGTGACAACGAGAGAATGGGAAAAGGCGTACCATTAAACAAGACGAACACAACAGACCCAATGACGGGTACGAAATTCACAGGTAGAGTGACCAAATACCTCACAACGCCATCATAAGTAAAACCCTGTAACGGACTAACCATCGCCCTCCCAACCTCCTTCCCAGCCCCACCACCCCCCACCCTCCTCCTCCCACTAAGCACCAACTCCCTCTGACCCCTCTCAATTAACACCGCATCAAACACGCCCGTCAACGCCGGCCCTAGGAACAAAGGTTTCGCGAGAAAGGTGAGAGCGAGGAGAGATTCGGCTAGGACTAGGAAGAGTGCTATGAGGGGAGCGAAGGGGCCTGTGAAGAGAGCTAGGAAGGCGAGTTGGGGGAGGTAGGTGAAGAAGAGGAGGAAGAGGAGGACGAGGGAGGAGGAGAGGAGGGATTTGAGGAGGGCTGGACGGATTGAGGTGAAGAGTTTCGGATCTGGGGGTGGATGGTTGGGTTAGTTATGTTGGGTATTGGATTAGGAGAAGGAGAGATGGGAGGACGTACGGGAGATGGCATATGCGATTCCTTTGAGAGGCCAAAGCCATGCTAACGAGGTAACTGCATGTCCGGTGTGGGTGAGAGCTTCTTGGGCTCGTTCTTGGATTTGTACAGTTAGAGGTGGGTGTTGTTGGGATACAGACATGGCTAAAGCTGAGCACTCGACGACGAGCAGCTCTGGGGTCAAGTTGGCTTTTGATGGAAGATGGAAAGGAGACGAGGGACACGTTGTGGAGTTTGCGATGATGGCGTGTGACGTCAGTGATGGATTGGCGTCTTGTTTAGGCCGGCGATGATCTCCCTTCGAGCAGGAGGTCGTGTAGTTGCGATTTTCCATTGCGTCCGGACTGAGCGTCGTTCGATAAGTAACTACGCATGAGACGACTCCTGTGTTGGTTGAGGTGGAAATCTGAAATGTGACGTCAGCAAGCAAGTTCACAGGGTTAGGTTTCATTTTCACCACTTCTGCTTTTGCAAGCCGACGTCTATGGCCAACTTCAAGTCCTTTTCTGGCTAGCGATGTCTATCTAGCTATCTCTGGACTTCCATCGACAGAGCGTGGGCCTCTAACAGTCTCCCAATCATCGGTCCATTCTTTCCAAAGGTCTGCATGTCCAGCGTCCTACTTCCTCACATTAGAGCACCCTGTCACTTTCTATCTCACAACACGGCACCTACGACTAGATCAGTGCTACATCTTGAACTGTGTGTTCTTGGGCTGGGTATCCCGTAAATCGTCCATGGAAGTACCAGCGAGACTGCCCTTCCTAACGACCTCTGATGATGACGGCGTTAGCAGTCCTACCTCTCCTCTACCTCTCAAATCGTTTTCTTTTCTTTGTTCATCCGAGGTTCCTATCACGATCTCCGATTACGCTCGAGGACTATGAGATGGCCTCCCCGAAAGAGTCGCTTATTTGGAGTCTGGATTTCTGTTGCGACCGATGCATCGGTCACACTACAAACGGGGACAACACTCTTTCGAATCCACATGGATATCCTCTCGGAGCACCAGGTGACGCCCCCGAGTATCAACGTCAGTCGTCCTGATCGATGACGAATTGGCGTCTCACTGCCGACGCCCCTGATCACCAGAAGTGAGTATTCAGTTACTCAGTCTCGACCGACGCTGATGAAAACTAGCCTCTCACCACCCATATCGTTGCGGCGATGCCACCAAGTATCAATGGCTCACTGTCAGTTGTCCTGATCGACAACGAATTGGCTTCTCACCGCCGCTGCCCCTGATCACCAAAAGTGAGTACATGGGTATTCTCTCGGAGCGCTCTGTGTTCTTCAAGGATATGTTCTCGTTACCACCTGACTCCGAACCATACGAGGGCTTCCCTCTCGTCGTCGAGGTTCACGACTCTCCAGATGACTGGAGACCTTATCTGACAGCGATTTATGAATGGTTGTAAGTAATATCTCGTGTTGTCTGCAATAGGGACTCACTCATAGCTTTCTTTCTATTCGTAGATACTTCCGACCTGGTCGTAACACTAAGTTCGAAATTGTTGCAGTTATTGCACGGATGGAGAAAGATGAACGATGAAGTGGATCAGATCATGTTGATGAGTCTGATGCACCTGAGGCGCCAGCATGACCTTAAGATGGAATGCATACTTGATAACGACCATCAGCGAGGTTCGTTGAGACTACGAGAAGGGGTTTGGGAGGATGACGGGTGATTTCAGAGAGGCAGCGAACTGCTTGTTTGAGATGGCTGAACACGACGAGCTTCGGATTTGCCATGAGGAGGCTTGGAATCCTTGATCGCGAAAGTTCGGATTTTTGGTGGCTTCGTCTGCCTCCCTGCTAGAGGTGAATGAAGAACTGGAGTTTGATAACAGTCTCTGGGCTGCGACATTATCTACTAGTACCCTTGCCAGTTAGATGAATATCCCTGAAGCAATCAACCAGCGTATATATGTAAAGCGGCTCGCAACCAATGTACATCCAGGTTACAACCGTGAATAGCGAAAAATACACCGAGAACGAATGTTAGGAGTCCTGAGAAACCCTTACTACCACCTACGTCGTAATCCCCTCCGTCCGAGCACGCTTTCGAGTTATGATTATACCCCAACGTGGATGTAGGGTACCCAAGACAGAAAAGATGCTCCGTCCGAGCGGAGTCGTTGCACAGCCTGGTGCAAAGCAAATGCAGCCTGAGTATGGTCCGGCCTCTCCCCCGCTAAGACATGAGCGTAAAAATCATCTGCGATGCGAGGAGCATCCTCGTCCCCTATGGACCACATGGTTGCGACGACCCCACGATAACCAGCCAACAATATTCCCGCGGCCAGATGAACAGATTCCTCGGAGAGATCTGCAGTACCAGTAGCGGTCTGGCATGCAGATAGGAATGCCAACTCGGCGTTAGGAAGGGATTGCTCAATTATGGCGGAGAGCTTTAAGCGTCCATCTGCGAGGAGTAGTCCACTGTCCGTGGGAGTTTCGCGCTCCTGTACCCCGTGACATGCAAAGTGGACCCAGTTCGACTGCTGCATGTGGCGGAGGACGCTCTCCGCGGTTGCTTCAGTCCCCTTTAAAGGGTGGGACGCAATCGCTTGGCTTTTGGCATGTTTTTGGATTAGATCCATCTCTCCCTGAGTTCCCGAAAGCGGTGCTCCGCCAGGTGCATTTGACTGAGCGACGATGAGGAGCTTGAAATCATCTGGTGACGGTGTATGTCCATGCTGGCGTTCATCGATAAGCGCACTCAATGTTGGGGTATACGACGAGATGACAAAGTCGGAGACGCAGTTTCCGGCCTCCGACTCGGACTCGTCGTAAATACCAGCAGCGTGGATGGGAAGAAATGCGAGTGGACCATTTGGGCACCACCAAATACGGGGAAGGTTACTGGGATCTGGTGGAGACTGTGGCATATCAGACACTGAAGATTGCAGAAGATATTAGAAACGAAACACTAACTGGGAAGGCCAGGCTGTCCAGGACAGGTTTCACCACGTTCCGCCAAAGTTGAGCAAGGATATATTTCAACAGTGAATTGGGATCGGGCCCGGGGAGCTCGTTCCGCCTGCATGCTCTCTCCCATGAAGCCTGCCGACCAGCTTCACAAAGCAACGTATTCAGCTGACTGTGAAGTTCTTGGGCATCCGATTCCGTGAGAGCAGGAAGGGGGATGTGAAGTGGATCGTCCAGGTCAGGGAGCATCACGAGGGCATCGCATCGGGCGGCACTGGCATTGAGAATGACAACAGGTCCGGAATGGGCAGCATGCTTGAGCTGCGAATACGCTTGTGGCAACAAAAACCGCTCAAAACCTTGGATTCCACGGATCTTCTCCACAAGAGCTTCCCACTCTGACGCAACTCGACGATGTCGCTGAGCGGCCTCCTCCAAGCAATCCTTGGCGTCAACCTCAAGGGTAAGATGTGGGGTCCTTGGCCGCTGAAGTTCATTCGACAGCTGAACATATCGAGCAGCCAGCTCAGGCTGTATCTCTCGTAGTTCGTCGACTTGGGTGCATAGCTTCAATAGTTGGCTCCAAACAACCGACCGTCCCTGCTCAAGCCATTCGATGGCGGTCTCGAAGTACCGGATTTCGATCGCTGCTGATGCCGCATTTCTAGCTAAATTCCCAGCGTGTATGGTTTCCAAACCCCATTCATTCATCCCCAAGGATCTGGGTATAAGTTTATGGTGGCGTTTATGTAGTGGGAGTCCCAGCCAAGCTAATTGGGGGAGGAGGGTGAGGGCAACAGAACAAGCCTCCAGTAGGGATGGGCGGTCAAAAGGCAAGGCTGATTGCCATTGAACCCAGACACATGCGCATGTAAACCGTAACAATGGAGGACCTGTGGTAGACCGAGCAGCTACGCAGAGTTGTTGTCGAGCGAGAAACAAGTCGGCAGAATTGCCAAGTGCCCTATATCGCAGCAAAAATGATTCAACAAGGCCAGTGAGAAGGAGAGTTTTGTAGTAGTGGCCATCAGGTGTGAGCTTCAGAGCGTCTTGGTGCATCGAGATTGACTTGTGGATGTCGGCAATCTCACCTGAAGCATACATGCGTGAGAGTAACGAACGACTGAGAGAGGTCCAATATTCAGTCACAACTACCCCTTCTTCACGAAGCGGTTGTATGGTCTGCTCAAGCATTGAGATCGACTTGTCGAGGTCGGCGATGTTACCGAGTACCTCGTGGCGCCTCTGCAATGAATAACCGAGCTCAGCCAATATTTTACATTTGCCCAAGTCGTTATCAGGAAGGAGTCGAAGGGCCTCCTCGAACGACGAGATGGACCTTTCTAGGTCCGCAACGTCGCCAAGGCGGGAATAGCGATCAGCTAACGAAGCTCCGAGGCTACTCAGATGGGCAGACATGAGCCTGTGGTGTTCTGGAGTGAGTCGCACGGCTTTCTCATACACTGAAACAGACTCATTAAAGTCGGTGAACCCTTCGAAATAGGCGAAGCGGGCCCGCAACCCATTGCCAAGGCGGTGCAGAAAGACAGGTTTGTCGGGGTGGTCATCAGAAGTGAATCGCAGAGCTTTGCGGAAACACGAGATCGACTGGTCGATGTCAGGGATGTTGCCAACATCTATGGCGCGGTATAAAAGAAAATTGCCGAGGTTGCACAGAGTCATGGGCTGCCTGGGGTGGCCATCGGGAGTGAGTCGGACGACATCTTTCAACAACGTGATCGACATGTCCATGGCAGCGACATCATTCAGTCGCATAAAGCGGCAAAGCAACGCGAAAATTTGGTTGTTAAGCCGATCAAATTTGTCGGGGTGGCCATCGGGAGTGAGTTGCACTGCAGCCTCACTGACTGAGGTCAACTTGTTGATGTCGGCAATTTGTTTAAGACGGTGAACGCGGCGGCGCAACGACAGGTAGAGGTTGGTCAGACGTACAGCTCTGTCGGGGTGATCATGAGGAGTGAGCTGTACCGCATTCTCTCCCACCAAGATCGACTTGTCGATGTCGGCATTGTCACCGAGCTTTTCGAAGCGGCACCGCAACAACACGCTGAGGCCGGCGAGAATGCCAGACGTTTCGGGATGGTCATGGATAGTGAGCCGCGCAGCATCCTCTCTGGCCAAGATCGACTTGTTGAGGTCGGCGATGTCACCAAGGTGCTCGAAGCGAGCATACAAGGCGAGGCTGAGATTGAACTGATAGACATACTTCAGGGGATTATGGTCAGAAGTGAGTTTCACGGCATGCTCGTATAATGAGATTGACCGATCGATGTCGGCCATATCGCCCAAAAGCTCGATGCGCTTGAGAAGAAAATACCCGAGATGGGTGGAATTCTCTGGATGGCCGGGGGGAGTCACCTTTACAATCTCTTCTTGCAGCGAGATGGCCATATTTAGGCTGAGGGTCCACTGATAGTTTTGGTAAAATTGCCAAAACAAGCTACATAGATGATTCAGCAGAGCGACCCTCTTTTCTGTATCGGGTTCCAATAGGAGGCGGAGTGCATTGAGCCGTTCAGGGTTGTTCGAGGTTGTCCTGCCCGAAATGAGATCGAGATACGCCCAAAAATCGGTTCGTGACATTGGTGGACCATCTACTGACCCATTGTTAGCCTGGCCGACAACCAAGTTATAAATGAACATACCGTTGGTCGTAGAACTTGAAGTTCTGTGATCCGTATCGTTTGAAGTGCCTGAGAGATGGAATCTGTGAGCGACGGTGAAATCCAACGCAAGGTCGAGATCTGCGATAACCCGAGAAAATTCCGCTAACTTAGAAAATTAGAAATCGATCAACAAGGTCAGAAACCTGCAATACGTACTTGATGTCCACTCATGTGCCTGATATCTTTGTTGGTGAGATCCACAGAAGCAAGCTGGGAGTCGATCTGGCCAGCTCTCTTGAGCATGATGCCAATGGAGAAAACGGGAAAGGCACCAGGTCTACGATCATAATTCAGTTTCTGTAGCATCTCCATTTCACTCTTTAAGGTGGAAGACAAAGAATACAACTCACATGTCGAAGGAGTCCTTCACCTTCCACACCTGCTTTTCGGACTCCCTCCCATACGACTCTGTCTTGACTATGGTATCTTCATCGAGGGTGAACTGGAGGTAGAGTTGTGCGTCGTCGGGAATTGAGAAATGTCCACTAGGGGAAGATGTGATCGTAAATTCTGGTGAATGTGTGCATCAGACTCTAGAGAGGTAAATGGACACGAAGGAAGGTACCTGTAAGGTGAAAACCCCTACAGAACGCCGTATGATCAATGCCTGCTTTCAGAATGTAGGAGTGAACGTACTCGAGAGCATCCATGATTGGAGATGGTGGAATCGGGTGTGGGCCTTTAAATCCTAGGTTCATTCATGGCAAATAAACAAGTGATAAAGAACAAACTGTTGGTTGTAGAACTAGAAGGTCTGCAGTCCATGTCGTTTGGTAAGCCCAGAGGATGAGGACCGTGAGCGACGGAGAACTCCAACACAATGTTAACATCGGCGAGAACTCGAGAAAATTCTGCATTACACAGATAATTTAGCATTCGATCTAACGAAGTCAGAGATCTGTAATACATACTTGATCTCCGTTCATGAGCCCGGATATCTTCGTTGGTGAGATCCACGGAAGCAAGTTGGGTATCGATCTGGCCAGCTCCTTTGAGCATGACACCAATCGATAAAATGGGAATGATACAAGGTCTATTATCGTAAATCAGTGTCTGTAGCATCTCTTGCAGGTGTAAGATGAGGAATACAACTCACACGTAGAAGGAAACTTTCACCTTCCACACCTGCTTGTCTGATTCCCTCCCATACGGCGCCGTATCGACTGCGATATCGTCATCGAGGGCGAACTGGAGGTAGAGTTGTGCGTCGCCCGGAATTGAAAAATGTCCGCCAGGGGACAATGTGATCGTAAATTCTAGTGGATATGCGCATCACACTCTTGGGAGGTAAATGAAACCAAAAAAACTACCTGTAAGATGAAAAACTCTGTAGAATGTGTTATAAGCAGTGCCTATCTCGAGGATGTAGGAGCATACGTACTGGAGAGGAGTGTCCATTGTGGGAGAGTCCATGATGGGAGATGGTGGAATGCGATGGGGGAAGGGCTGGCCTTTTAAACCTAAGTTGCTTCATCACAACGGGCAATGAAGAGGCGAACAAAAGTCGTTGTTGCCATGGTAACAGGCCACATTTCAGCCTTTTCTTTTCCTTTTCCTTGGCTTTTGAGGGACGAAAAAAAGTGCTGTACCCGCTGTGCATGGTGTACCCCACCTTAGGTTTGAATTCCGAAGCAGTGCTTTTGGCAGAAAATCTCCGAATTAGAGCATCTGCCCCTTTTGACACCACCTCTTTACCCAATGTCGCACGTGATTGCAACACGTGATGTCATCCAACTGAACCAACGTCACGCACATCTTTGAAACCAGGCTGATACTCGCTTCCCCCCAGATATTTCCTTGCCTTGACGTCCTCCCAAAATACTGTGCCCAATCACTCCCGCGACACATCAGCGGTGCACGTGCGCCTGATCGCATGGGGAGTTGACTGAGATTCTGAGAAGGCTCCTCACATCCCTCCCTTTCAAGCGTGTCCATACTACCTACGGGCACCAACGCACCCTACTTATCAGCCGTCACCGCGAATAGGCACGACATGTGATTCTTGTGTCTCCATGCATGTAGTGGCTGTTCGCCACTTCGCTCAGGCTCTACAGTTGTAGGCCAGTGTGTGATTTATGTGGTTCCAGCGATGCTCGTGCTTTGCTGAACGCTTACTTGGTTGGACGTAGGGTTTACAAACGGACAAGGTTACTCAGGCTGGGTACCCTGTCTTCATTCTGACCCTATTGTCCTGATGCCCATCCTCTCATTGCGTCGCTGTGTCCAGCACTCCTACAGGCACGTCAACCTCGCAACCTCCTCTCCGCTCGCAAATCACTCCCGACTCGTTGCCGTACCCACCACTCCCACACTGCCCACCATCGAGCAGCAGCGTATTACCGCTGTCGAGGCATCGCACTACTCTCCAAAACATCGTTGTCGTGGCGAACTTGGATTGTCGTCTTGATTAAAAGACGGTCGCGTTGCGTGTACGTAAAGCAGAGAACAATTCCAAGGTTTGTTTTGTTCCCCTTCGCGTCCGACGAGATGGGATTTACTGGTGCGAAGTCCGAGGATGTCTCGATGGTGGCTTCGAGGAAGTACGTGGGAATCATCCAGAAACTTGGCTTCAATGCCACGTTCTCTGCATTCGAGGACCAGAATTTGTCGGTAGTTACGAGGTGAAGCTTGGAGCCTCTCACAGACAGTCATGAGCATTTCAGGAGTTACGAGCCCGCGGTATGTTCCCTACCTTGTTATTGGTATTTATTGATCCTGATGAATTTCTCCCAGCTAATCCCTGGTCTCTTCGAACACGTATGTCAATTTTTATGTCGATTTTTATGTCTGGGCTGGGCGTCGTTGATAACTACTAGTTCAACTAAGTTACGCATGGGTGACTCCTGTATGAACTCGACAAGCTCAGACTCCAACCAAGCCGTGGAAAGGTTGTGCCAGCCTTGACTAATAGACATCGGTGTTCCGGTCGTCGTACTGAACCCTCTGACCTACATACCAGGTTTCCAAGGACCTTCGTTGTACGGTCTTTCTCAGGTATGTCACGCCAACGTTTCATCCCCCGCCACCTACTTGAATTCTTTCAACCTTCTCAGTCTAGATGGTTTCGTTGCCCTCAGACCTCGGACAGACAGAATATCCTCTATATTCGGTCCTTTCGTGCTTGCTGTGTCAGGTGCCCTTGACGTGAAGAATATCGTCACCAACATCTTCAAGGTCCCAAAACCCAATGTCTTTACTCTCTTCAGTGAAGATGCCGAGAACGCTTTATGGAAACCCTTTCACCCAAAAAATCATCATATCACCCCGGATGTACCGAGCGTCGTTTATAACTATGGCCACCGATGCGACTCCTCCATGTCGAGGTTGACGAACAAACTCGAAAATGTGATGTCAGCGAGTAAGTCTATGGGGTCAGGTTTCATTTCCACCATATATTTATTCCCGCTTTTGCATGCTGACGTCTGGGCGCATTTCTGACTAACGGCGGCTATCATAGTGCGATGCCACTCGAGAGTAGAGGAGACTGGGATGAGCTCACTATTCCGATCCATGTCTACCGGGGCTGGTGGCATTCTCGCCACGATGGAGGATATTGTTTCAGTATGAAAGGAGGGTAGTGATCGTTTTGCTGATAATTTTCGAATGAAGTAACATACACGGATAAAATCTGCGCGTTCAGGCTAAAACACGAGAGACGTGAAACGTACATTCACTCTTCTACCGAGGATGTATCAAAGACCTGAGCCTCCGCCCTCAAGACTTCCCAATCCGGCAACCCAAAGTACTCTGGCAGCTTCTCCCAAATCACCCTGCGGCCCTCATTGTGTGATGGATTCCTTAATAGTCTGACGACAACCCTCACAAAACCCAAACATTTTCCCGACCCCTGCTACATTGTCACTGCACCATCGTGCAGCTGACAGGGAACTTGAATGCTCTGAATCCTCAATCGCCCATGATCTGGCCAGGTGGATGGGCTCATTGTAGCCACATCCACCTGTGCACGAAACGAGCTGAAAACGGAATTTAAGGAAAGAGAGAATGTGAACGATTTCCGTCCGCCGTAGTTTCTCGCGGCCAGCGATGTAGGCTTCGCAGATCTCCCATTTCATTGGATCACTCAGTGGAAGTGAGCGGATAGCTGAGATGACCTGGGTATGCCAATGGACAGTTTGACAAACCAAGTAGTATATGGAGGGCAAGACGGCTCAGATATTGTATTCCAAGGCGAGAGGGAGACATGCTAGAAATCCACCTTCGATATGAGGGATGAGGCGTGAATTATGACGATCATCCAACCCTGGGAGCGTAGTAGGGAAAGTGGATATGAGACGGTCGATCACTAGTTGGCAAAAGTATGGAGAATCATATTTGGTGCTGAGTCGCGCGTTGGAGGCGACAACTGAGAACGATGCTTTGTGCTCAGGGCGAGAGTAAGTACTGGACGACAAATACAGACGTGAATAAGTGGTTGAGGGGGGTCAGTCGGAGATCACTCACCGCCATTGATAGATCGCTTTCAGGTAACGGATCCAGTCATCTGGAGAGTCGTGAACTTGAACAAGGGGGCATCCTTCGTATAGTTCTGATTCAGGGATGTTTGCTGTGGTAGCGAGAACATATCCCTAAAAACCGTCGAGTGGTCCGATAACACGCCCATATGAACCCGAAAGAGTGTCCTTTCCGCTTGAAGAACAACCGATCCGTCCGTATACTAGAAGTCCTCGCTCCAAACGAGTGGCGAATCGGGTGGCGTAGCCATATGATATCGCTCAGGATGAGCTCAAGCTAGGTAGATGGATAAGGTTGTGATGGGATTGTACTACTAAGTAGTAGGAAAGACAGCGAATGTCCAAGGTTGAAGACGTCGGACGAAGGTGACAGGATCACTGCCATCGATATGGTCAAGTCAGCATTGAAGTGGACCACAACGTGAGCGAAGTGGGCGATACTATGAAAGGCGAAGGCGAGAAGCTCACCTTCAATCACTTGGGTGATACTACTCAAAATCGTTCACAAGCGTTCAAGGTCGGCAAACCTCAAGTTGAAAAGACGACTCTGTAGACGCCCACCGGAAGCCGCGACGGTGAACCAAGGGGATTTGTACTGTCAATAGTCTGCTATGTACAAGAAAGGTTGCAGAGAACTTGCCCAAACGAAGTTCACCGCGAAACGAGGAGTCCGCAACCGTGACTAAGGATTATTGACAGAAAGGCGAAATAAGAATGCTACAAACGATGCTACTCCGAGAACTCGATTCAAGATAGAAGCCAATACATATGTTAATCTGATCTACTTCCTTGTTCGTCCTTCTCCGTCATCTAACGACGGCGGAGCCTGAGAATATGGAACGTCATCACTCTTCCAGAGAGGACTCGTCAAAGACACTAGCTTCCGCCTTCAAAGTCTCCCAACCCGGAAACCCAAAGTACTCTGGCAATTTCTCCCAAACTTTGGCATATCCCTCCTGAATCGCTTCTTCGATGGACTTGGAACACTCCCTGCAGAACCCAAGAGAGCTACCTGCCTCTGATGCATGACCAAGGCACCATCGCGCAAACGTCTCCGGTCCTGCAACATCCTCGGTGGCCCGGGATCTGGTCTTATGCATCTGTTCCTTGTTCCCGCAACGAGGATAACAAGAATTCGTAAAGGAGAAATCCCACTTCAGGAATGCGAGGATGTGAGTGGCTCCTGCCTCGCGAAGTTTCTCACGACCGACGAGAAACGTCGTTCAGATATCCCATTTCTCCGATTCGTTTAGAGCAAGTGAATGGAGGTTGGGAATCATTTCTTCGAGAGGGTATTGGGAGCAGACCCAGTAGAGAGGTGGTATGATGATTCGGATGTTGCAGGATGTAGCTAAAGGGAGATATGCGTTGAGGGTAGGACCGAAGCCGCCTTCGAGGGGAGGAATGAGACGTAATTTATCCCTTCGGGCCCAACCAGCGAGATCGGCAGGGAAAGTGGACATGAGGTGATCGATCACTCGTTGGCGGAGGTATGGAGAGTCGTATTTGGTGCTGAGTCGTGCGATGGCTGCGACAACTTCGAATTTGGCCGGACGGCCAGGTCGGAAATATCTGCAAATGGGAAGAAAGCTATGAGTGAGTTCCTATTGCAGACAAGAGACATGACTTACGACCGTGTATAAATCGCCTTCAGATAATGTCTCCAGTCATCCGAGGTGTCGTGAACAGCGATGAGGGGGCAGCCCTCGTACTTATAGCTCGGAGGAGGGCGTGGTTGTCTGTGGTAACGAGAACAAATCCTTGAAGAACCCAGAGTGCTCCGAGAGGATGCCCATGTGAACTCGAAAGAGTGTTGTCCCCTATAGCACAACCGATCCATCGGTGTACCAGAAATCTGGACTCCGAACAAGCACATCTTTCGGGAGGCCATCGTATGATCCTTGAGCGTCGGAGATCGCGATATGATACTGGGACGAACAACGAAAAGATAATGGTTTGGGAAGCGAGGGACTGCTGTTTGCCGAAATCGTCAGAGGTCGCTAGGAAGGGCAGTCTCGCTGGGGCTTACCTGGTCGGTTTCCGGATCAACTGACACACGAGGGACCCGTCGTGGAGGTTGCGATGATGGTCTGTGACGTCAGCGAGGCAAGACCTATATCTTGGAGCGTCGTCCATGACCACCCACGCGACTCCTTCGACCTCCGTGTCACGGTCTAAGTCTTTTGAGGGCGAAATCTCAATTCTGACGTCAGCAAGTAAGGCCCTGGCGTTAAGGTTTCATACGAGCGGGAAGGCAGCGAGGAATTATCGAGGCGGTCGAGTATAATAGACATCTTCGTGATTGATACGGAAACACGAACGATATGGAATAGATGTACTGTACAATCACACAGAAGTGTGCATAGGAGGGAAATCGACCGCCAGGAATGCAAGTTTTTCACTGATGAGTCGCAAATTGAAGAAACGATCAATAGCCGAGGTGAATGAATGGAACCCATCTTGTGAACGATCGCCCCTCCGCACGGAGTTTTCCAACTGCGACATGGAGAGCACGAGCTGCTTCAGCAGTGTCAGGAATTAGCTGCGACGCTCCCGTAGGCTGTTCCGACGAAAATAGTTGGCTGTAGAAAGTGTCCGCCACCTCCGGGCCATCTTCATCACTGATAGACCTGGTGTAGAACGTAAGGAGATGTCTGTTGACTCCACCGAAAAGTGAGCACTCACCACAACGTCCCGACCGCACCTCTGAATCCAGCAAAAAGCATGGTCGCAGCCAAATGTATGGATTCGTCAGGGAGACTCTGGTCACCCACAGCAGTTTGGCAAGCACTGAGGAACACCAAGGATTCGTGTTTTAAAGCCAATTCCATGATTTGAGTTACCTTCAGAGGGCCGTCTTCGAGCATAAGTGCACTGTTGAGAGGGCCTTGAGATCTCGTTTTGACAAGGAAAGGGTCTGTAGAGTGAGCATCCTGCCTCCCATGGCATGCAAAATGCACGATACTCGCGGTGGGAATTTCAGCGAGAACATCCGAGACTCGGGCCGGCGCTTCGGGAATACCATAGCGAACGAGGGCATGATTATCAACAACACGCTCGATTCTTTCTAGTTCTGCTGTGGTGTTAGGGAGGGGTTGGTATCCTTCACTCTTGGGTTGAACGACGACAAGCATTTTGAACGAATCGACTTTGGGAGGTGCACGACCGAGGAGGGTGCTGAGCGTCGGTATATATGAAGAAATGACATAGTCGGAGATGCCTTCTCCGACCCCGTGGCTATTGTATATGCCAGCAGCATGAAGGGGTAATGAGCTGAATAAACCAGTGGGACACCACCACACGCGTGGGGGTGAGGCAGATTTCTGGAATGGAATGATTATTCAGAATTGAGTGCTGTGTGATGGAAGAAAACTCGCCTTCAGATCTAATACTCGAACCACCGGTTCAACCACGAGCTCCCACAACATTGCGAGACATCTCCTCATGGTAACTTCGGGATCGTAATTTCGAATTTTCCTGCGCATATTCCGATCCTCCCCACGAGTCCATGGGACTGCATCTGTAAGAAGGGATCGGATCCCAACGAGCTCTTCCTTCATGTCCCCAGTAAGATGAGTTAATGGGACATGCAAAATGTCGGTTTCGGGTCCCTTTAATATCAAAGCGTCAAACCTGGATTCGCTGGCATTGAGGATTACCACTGGGCCACGGGCAGCGGCAAACAGAAGGTCGGGATACTTCTTCGGGAGTAGAAATTTTTCAAAACGCTTGATACTTCGCACTTTCTCCAGACAAGCCAGCCACCGATCGTTGAGGCGAAGACGATCATTGGACTGCTTTTCCGCAGTAATGGTCACTTCAGGAGACAAATCTTGGGTGGTGCGTACGTCAGGAAGGGACTCTCGTTCGAGTTGCTTCGAGATTTCTTCAAGCTGATCCGCAAGTTCCGGTGCCTGGGACCGGAGGTCGTCCAACGGCGCACGAAGTTGGAGGGCTTGTGACCAGAAAACCGCCCTTCCTTCTTCAAGAAACTCAACAGCCTTCTCAAATTTGCCCTCTCGAATGGCAAAAGCGGCACCATCCCGAGCCAACCCATCTATTCCTGATGTTAGGACGTGCTGGCGCGACGATATGTCCAGGCCAAGCATGGCTATACGAGGAAGAAATCCTATAGCGGTTTCGTATGCCTCTAACGCTGACTCGTGGCCATTGATATCTGCATTCTTTGCCCATTGCTGGGCACAGAAGAAGCGCTGAGGTACCGGTGTAAATTCACAGGCAACGGACACAGCAAACGCGCTCATAGCTTCGTGTAGATCATGGGGTTGCTTGGTGAGGCGAAATCGTGCAGTTAGCAGCCCTCCCAGGTAACCAGACAGGCTCGGGTGATAGCCACGTGATGGAGGAGCTTCAAGAAGTGCCTCGCGGCATGTCGAGATGGCAAGATCGAGGTCTTTGATGGAATCAGTCAAGTAGTAACTCGCCTGAAGGGCGGGAATGAGATTGGTATATATTGATGCCTTGCCATGCGGGAATCCCGCTAGGGAGAGAGCTTGAGTATGTAATGAGATGCATTCGTCAAGGTCCTGTCGTTGCCTTGAATGGTAGTATTTCTGCAACATGATGTTTCCAAGGCCTTGCGTAAAACGTTGTCGAAGTGGGTGTTGGTCGGGTGTATCGGATAGAACTCCCGTCTGGAGTTGAATGGCATCATCTAAGAAGGCGCTGTTTCCAGAATGATGGAATAGACTGGATAATACTGATGCCAAATCGTGGGCTGCGTCTAGTCTGCCGCGAGATCTTGGAGGTAATAGCAGCAGGGCCTTCCGCAATAGTGAAATAGCGGCATCAAGGTCCCGAGAGTCATTCCGTGGGGACGCTTTGTATCGGAAATGAAGGGCATTGGCGAGGTCCCTGAGGGACGAAGCTCGGTGACGGTCACCATGCATGGAGTTTAGATGCTCATACAGAACCGCGATAGCTTCGTTCAACTTCCCAGCATTACCCAGACTCCAACCCAGTCTCTTGAATTGGTGATGAAATGTATCGGCCATTTGCTCCAGAGCGAATTGCCGAGCTCGACCCGCCGATGGATTTTGGAGGAGAGCCTCTCGACACACTATCTCTGCTTCCTCGAGGTTCTCTGCTGCCTCAACGTCCTGATGCTCATATAACCACTCATATCGGGATATGAGACACGCAGCAAGGTTCGCATCAGAAGCCGATGCTTCCGGTGGTCGATGAGGAAGGTTACGAGCACGACGAAGTAGTGATATAGCTTCATCGAGAAGGAGGAGATTGTCTGTTTTTTGGAACAAGTGAAAGAGAGTGAAAGCGATGGTGCAAAATGTGATAGCTTTGTCCGAGTCATCGAGGTCCGAATTCTCGAGATCCTGGAGCAACTGTACGACCTCGTCAAATTCCCTCTGCTTCCCTGAGGACTCGAACTGCTGGAGCAGAAAGTGACACAGGAAAAGATGACATCCCTCAAGCGGGGGTGATAACTCGACGGCTCTGCGGCTCAGTGCCACAGCTTCATCGAGTTTAGGGGCATCGAGGACAGGACGACGCTCGCACGAAAGAGCATCCAAGAAGCCTCGGAGAACCTGTCGCTGATCGGTATGGCCATCATGCAGGAGCTCGAGGGCTTGTCGATGATGTAATATGGATTCGTCGATGTCGGAAAGTTTGTGCGAACTATGGAAGCGGTTGTGGAGGGCAGATCCATAGCCGGTGAGTAAGCGCGGACGAAGTCGATCGTCGGACTCTACCATAGTAAGAGATTGGCGATAGCTTTCTACGGCCTCGTCGATGTCGGCTTGCTGGTGCAGTTCAGAAAATCGCTCGTTCAGGGCGGCGCCAAGTGCCATGAGAACCCTTGCTCGTTTTCGGTTTGCAGTGGGGTGTTTATCGAGAGCGGAGCGATGTTTCTCGATCTTTGCATCGATACACGCTGGAGAACAGCTGTGATTTATCGAGTTATCGGGAGGCGTATGGGCCATTCTATGAGTTATTGGGGAGAGGGGTCAACAATGAATCAACTATAATAACGAAGAGAGTCGCGGACACAGGAATCGAGTTACGGGAACCGAGTTTTGGACCAATGGTGATCGCTACCTGGGATTGATTTGAGAGGACAGAATGTGAGAGCAACGACACGTACTAAATACCGGTTGTTGCGATTGTAGAATGTTCGTGAACAGTGTTATAGGGAGGCAAGACACACTGCCTCTCCCTGAATCCTGTGTCCTGCCTCAAGGTGGAACGTGCTCCTTCCACATTCCCATTCCAAACTTAGAACAATTGTGCTGCGGTGATTCAACCCTTCTAAATGCTACTGTATATGGTTGAGGATGGTCACCTGTGCGACTTAAGTTGAAATCCACAAAACACCAGTCAGATGCGAAAATCTCATGAGATCAGTATGGTGAGCTCACCGTGATTGACGCCCAAACGTTCATTTGCACCCCGGACCGTTTCGCGGATGTCACGATCCATAGCAAGCTTGAAATAGAGATGGTATTTGAGCTTCATGTTGTGTACTGGAGAGGAGTTCCAAGTCATGGTTCAGCATGGCATGGCCCTATGTCAGACATTATAAGTAATCGAGTATCGCACTAGGCCCTCAAATGTGTCCCCTGTAAGCAACGTCCTGTACCCAATCGCTCCCACGCCACATTGGCAGCGCACGTCTCATCATCACCACCACAGCCCAGTTGAAAGTTGAACAGCGGTTGATTTCATTTCGCCACACAGCACTTGTACCATCCCACCACCTTCGCCGGCCGTCCCACAGATCCGACATTGAAGATCGCAGAAATCGTATCCGCACTTTTAACATTCCAAGACTCCAACCCCGTCCGCCATTCTCCCAAAACTGAGATTCCTCATGCTATTGTGACCCCGGTATCTCACGTCCAAACTGTCAGCTTGAACCATACGATACGGTCCCTCCTCCTCCACAGCCATCTCCCGAGACGAGTGTCGACCGAATAGCCATGAGAGGAGATCAACGAAGTTGTTGTCGCAGAAGAGGAAGGTTGACATGAGAAGCCATTCACAGTATTCTTTTAGATTGCTTCGGGATGAAGCGGTGTTCATTACCGTTTCGATCGCCGTCATCCGCGGAGGTTCCCAAGCCTCAAGGTAGCGGAGGTTGCTGAGGAGACGAAGCAGCACTGGTATAAAATCTGGTTCGCAACCATATTATCCTGCTTGGTTGATGATATTCATATTCACAACCGTTTACCCAGAATGGAAGAGCGCTTCAATAGGTATGGTCGTCTCCGTCGGTGTCCCTTACGCCTGCATTGCACGTCGTCGAGAACACGCATACGACGACCCATGTGTTGGAGGAAATCTGAAATGTAACGTCATTAATCAAGTCCATAGGATATTTCCGCACCACACCAGCCAACTTTTGAACAAGGTGACCATCAACCGAGAATGAGCGCTTGAAGAATGAGACTCGCACCGCTTTCAAGTGGACGAGTAGTATAGGAAGTGAGTACTACTAGTTAGTATCGATCTCCTTCTACTTTCGCTTCCTCCCTCTCTCCACCAATCGACTCTTTGCTTCTCTCTATGCGCTTACGATCGGCTTTCGTCCACAGTGAATTCAACTGCACAGCTCAACTTGATCAACCTCAGCTAAACCTTACTCCCTTCCTTTCCATCCCCTTAGTTCCGCCCTCTCCCCGTACACATACATTGCATGATGTTGAACCTTGGCAATAGTCTTCACGTAGATTGAGCACGAGCAGTGTTAGCTCTGAGGCCCGGCAGCCTGTCGCACTGCGCTGTGACAAGAGCGTGTCATCCAAGCATACATCAGTTCTCTGGTCTTACTGATCCCTCCGAACCTACTTACCAGGTTTCAAACGACCTTCGTTGTCCGCTCTTTCTCCGGAAACCTCGTCACCGCTTTGTATTCCCTCAGCCTTCTCAGTCTAAATGGTTACATTGCCCTCAGGTCTTGGGCAGACAGAATGGAGTCCTCCATCATCTATTCTTTCAATTAACGACGATCTCAGTGCCACTTGAGAGTAGATCATCCAAGGATACCACCCGTCGCTCGTCGATAATCATCGTATTTGGGAGTTGGCCGGCAATAATATCGCCCTTATTAGGATCGTTCCCCACCCGTTAGCGCAACCCGTACCCTATCAGTCATCCACGTGTACACAGATTAAAATCGAATGTTAGGATGTGACTGATTTCCGCCTGGAGTAGCTTCTCGCGACCTGTGATGTAGGTTGTGCAGGTTTCCCATTTCAATGATTCGCGCAGTGGAAGTGTGCTGAGAGCTGAGAAAAAGTTGGTGTGGGGACACTCCTTGAACTCGAACCACAACAAGGTCGAGTTTTCCCACGCTCACCAGCAGGGCGAGGAAAAGCTCAACAGAGCTATCAGGACACAACCTGGCGTTATAACTGAGGATATCAGTCTACATAGCGAACTAATGGACCCCAAGGGGCCGCCAGTGGGTCCCCGCCGCAGAAGAATGGGAGGAATCGACGCCAAGGCCAACATCTGCCGAAGGGTCACCCACGGAACCCCCGTGACGTGGCATACGTTGCCCTGAGCTGGCAGCCGACGACGACGAACCTAAGTAACACCAACGATGTATGCACGAACTCCCGCATGCTAAGGTAGTCCCTAGATCGGATAGGGCTGACTGAGAGCGCCACGAACTACTGAAATGTCAACCGACTCAATGTCACATTGGGACAACTGAACAACAACGAGGCCAGATCAGAATCCGCGGTGAACGGGCGGGCACTACCTGACCCCTCCGAACGATACGTAGACGACCCTACAGATATGATACAGGACACCCGACGCCCGACGGGAGGCGCACGGACGTCCACTGGATAAAATGATAACGAACTCA
The DNA here is from genome assembly GCA_000697665.1 of Jaapia argillacea MUCL 33604. Taxonomy (NCBI): domain Eukaryota; kingdom Fungi; phylum Basidiomycota; class Agaricomycetes; order Jaapiales; family Jaapiaceae; genus Jaapia; species Jaapia argillacea. The sequence goes on from KL197717.1 coordinate 186,973, forward strand.
ATGTCTGCTGCTATGGCAACAAGGTACACAAGCCTCACCTCAACACCTCTGCGTCCATGACCCGTGTTCGCCCCCAACGTAAATTGAACCCCAGTTTGCTGCGCCACCCCCCCTACTATATCCGGACTCGCAGCTGACGCGCTCCACAGCCATCCCCACCACTAGTGGACCACACTCTTCGTGCCTCTCTCTAAGGAGAAGTGCTTCAGCCCTAAAAACCACAGGAGCTAGAGGGGCAAAGATCAGGACCCACCGTCGGAGCATCCTCGACATGAACTTTCGTAAAAAAGGGAGGTAGAACCAGCACATAGTTAGGAGGATCACAGCGACTGGCTACTGGGAGGACGTAGAGTGCCTTTCCCCCCCCCATTCCCTCCCTTTTTAAGCAGGCAAGGACCCTGAGCTGGGGAAGACCTGCCTACGCCCCCCCAAGGGGGAGGGAAGTGTAAATCCAATATGTGTAGATTGCCGCTGTCCCAGCCACATGGCGCACCCTAGTCTAGTGGTGCAGAAAAATCAATTGAGACGGCCATTACATACTGGGTGTCCTTCATCCGCCCTTCTTTTAAAAAGAAAGAACGACCAGAATCCTGTCACTACTACCGCACCACCACACTCGCTCAACCAGCTGAGGACACATGATGATATTCAGCCGCAGCCACTCGCCCACAAACCCTCCCACCCTGGAATGGGCTCACTCCCCAATCACCTTCAGTAATGGGCAGTCTCTCCTCCTCCATGGGGTCGACGCGTCCCAGCTGCACACTGCACTCTCAGCTCTCCTCGATAGGGGGCAGCACAACCAGCTCACTGGCGACCCGCATGAGGACGACGAATACCCACTACTACCAGTATACTCGTCAAAAGATCCACTAGACCCACCACCACCATACGCCGATCAAACACGTACCAGCCGAATCCCCAACCTCAGGATCCTGGGGCTTGGGTGGATGCTCTTGCACAGCATGTACCAAGCACTCCTGGAGCGCACAGGATGGGGCGCCCTGTAGGAGGCCTATAAACCAGTAAGTACTTGATCAGATAGATCTGGAGAACATCCAGCCTCACAAAGCCCCCTCCAGCGCGACTCAGGTGCTACACAGGCCCTATAAGATAGAATGAGAGGGAATCTATGTGCCAGTTATACTGTAGCAGACGATCTTGGAATCACCAGAGACCCCCCACCCCTATCACGATCATATACATCTGAGCAACAGACCAGAACCACCTCCCTGACACACTGCCAAGCCGACATCCTGCGAAGATACCAGAACTGCAAGATACCGAGCCGGCCCGACCTGGCCTGGCCACAAGAAAGGCTAAAAGACAATCACCGGAGCCGGACCGTAACTAAACTTGACACCAATATGACATGCTGTCAGGCAAACTGTGCCCAGCTAGGACCTACTACCGAATAGGAACCAGGAGCCTGCCGCAAAGCAAGAAGAGCGAGTGGATAAACCTAGTAAGAAGCGTGCTATAACGACAGACCAAGCCAAGCCCTAAATGGCATGACGACCGAACAATACGCAGCAACCCCATGAAGCCGGGGATGCGATGGACGCAGAGGAAGAAAGAGAAACCTGGACTGCTGACACGGGGAAAGCTTAAAATGCTCCTGGAGAAGCGATGTCACACAGTGGTGCGAAGGGCACGAATAACAACCACCAACCGTGCTAGAACCACCCGAACAGAAAACAGTAGCGACACGAACAGAACACGGCGAGGCGAATCGAAGCCAAGAACATACGAGAATGGAATAGACTGACTATCGCCTACAGTCGATCCGATCCTCGCTCCTAGGCTAGAGTGCATGAAAGATGGGTAACCTTCGGAACCTGAGGCCCATACCTAGGAATGGGCACCGAGTCGTCGCAGTATCAGACTGCTAGCTAGAAACTGAGACGCCGAGGCGGCAAGCACACAAGGTGAAGGCCCAAAGCAAAAAGAAGGTGTGACATGTGTTGGAGATGGTCGAAAGTGTGCTCCACCAGAGTCAGCCTGACTATAAACTCCAAAGGAACGAGGGAGAGTGAGACAGACCTGAACCCCTACCCCCTCGAACAAGAAGAAAAAACAAACAAACAATACCTCACCGCAGCTATGAGCGACGTTTCGAAAACACTCACTACCACGGCGATCAGCAGAGCCAGGAGCAGCGCTAACCAGAAAGTCACCGGAACACGCCCGAGTAACAAGTCCCACAAGGACGACGGAGACCAGTCTGCTGGACAATCGGTCTCTGCCGGAGTCCCCGCAGCTGAGTCCACGAGCCCTGACAAACCTCCCGCTCACACGGAGTCTGACCTGACCGTGTTGGACCCTCTCCCCACTGCTCAGGACACAGCACCCACCACCCCACAGGCTGCGCCTGTCGCCTCTGACCCTCACGGGCTGAGCGCTGTCCTGCCTGACCCATACGCACCCAGTATGCCGCCCGCCTTACTCATGTTACCCAGCATGCCCCCCACTGTCACTACGACAAGCGACACCACCGCTGCGAGTATACCTAATCCGCTCGACCCGACTCCCCCCTACATCCTACCCTCTCCCTACGGAGTGGCAGATGCGAACATGCAGGACCACGGCCCGCTGCCGTCTGACCTCAAGGGACCACATACCCCACCACCAGCCTCGACCTCATCTGTCAAAAGAGGGAAGAGGAAGGAAACATTCGATGAGGCCCTGATGGCGTTCTATGCAGAACAGGAGCACACCATAGAGGAGTACAGGAGGGGCTATACGGGTATGTCCATCCTCACACCTACCAAACACTACCTGGAATCTAACTGCCTACCTACTACGACCCGAAGGTGAGCTAGCGCCATGGGGTATCAACCGCGCACTAGAGACTCCGCCGCGAGCCCCACATCTCTCGGCCTCGCCCTTCCCTGGCCTACGCGCACCAACCCCAGCTCTCCCTGTTCCACATGCGCCTACCCCAGCCGAATCTACTTCGACCATACCCTCTCTATTCACGCCAGCGAGGTATCCCCCCCTAGATGGTGATATGTCACCTGCTGCCCGGGCAACGGCCCACATGAGGGCCCACAAATCCGCAAAAGCGATCAACAGCTCCTTCTACCCGAACCCAGCCGCCTCGAACGACCACTCGCTCTTCTGCCCTCGCCCCACCCGGGGCTACCCTGACACCCCACAAATCCATGCTGGCGGCCACCTCGAAGCTGTTGCACCCGAACAGCTTGGAGACTGGTTCGGAATGGGCGACCACGCAGTTATAGCCATCCCCTTCGACACTGACTGCAGCGACCCCGAGGAAGTCGAGGTAATTCGAGCTCGGACCGCACGTCTACTCCTCAATGCGAAGTCGTTAGCCCCTGGAGGTGCCACGATGCCAATACTGGCTGTAGCTCCCCCCATCCGTGACCCCGAGGCGGCCGAAGGCGAGCACCCGAAGTGCTTCCTGATCCACAAAATAACCGTACCCTTTGGGAGGTTCCTGATTGAGAGGGGTGTGTGGTCCCAGCGCGACATCACCATTAAGGTAGTCCCACTCACCGACATGCCCTTCCCCACTATCCTCATTACCATTGCACGTCTCAATGACGCATCTAACGACGAAGTAATTGGCCTAGTCAAGAGGGTCTGGTCTACGGAGGAAGTCCAGACCTTCGTCGCTAACGCAGCTGGGATAACGGACCCGATGGCCTTTACAGAGGCTTTCGACGGCTTCATCGCCTCTATCTCTGTCGAGAGGGTGGATAACAAGCACAAGCACGGAGTCGCAACGCCCCGCTTCAACATCCACGGTGTGCTCCCAGTCGACGATGCTGTCGCCTGGCACACCATCCGGGACTACCTGTTCGGCCTCTCATACTACCACTCCTTCCACGGCTCGGGCGAAGGTGTGCGGTTCATGACCTGTACGCTCTGCCACGCTGTTAGCCACCCCCGTGGGCTATGCCCCTTCCCTCAGCTGCCCGGCTGGACTGGTGGTGGTCACACCCCCGCAGTCGTAAACCCCTTCACAGGTAGTGTCCGAGGAAGAGGAGGGTTCGGACGAGGTGGTCCTGGCAGAGGTGCTCGAGGTGGTGGCACCGGCCGTGGACGAGGGCGCGGGAACTAGGCCCATGATCGAATCGTCGTCGTGAACACAGTACTGGCCGCCTACTTACCCACTGTCGTTACTCTGCCACCTGTCTCCTGTTTTTTATCCTGTCCCCTGATACTGTCTAAGGCTGCCTCCCGATGCAAGCCTCTCCCTACCTGTCAATCCCCTTCTCACATGTCATCACTGACTGCTGTTCCCCTTCTCATGTGTCACCACTGCTTGGACCTCGCATGACTGTATATTACACTTCTCGTGTGTACTACACTTAGCTAGTAGAACCAGAAAGAATCTACCCCACTGTCGCTACATCTACGAGACCACCTGTGTGATGAATGCCCACGTGGAGGAAACCATCGAGCATACTCCCTGCTGTCGCTCCTACCCCCCGGATGGTAACCATGGTCTAAAGGGTACAATCTGACGTCCCGCAGAACGACAGCGACAAACAGTCAACTGGTACGGGATACGGAAAAGCGACCCCAACCTCGTAAGAAGGGGTCAAAGCTCGGTCTCTGTCAGGGGATGCAGGACCGATGCAACGGAGCTCAACCCGCCCAAATATACTGACCGTACGCGGGACAGGAAAGCGGGAAGAATTATCCTCGGGCCGACTGGCAAAGCGCCAACCGGAAACTTACTTAGGTTTGGACGAGCCGTGCTGAGAAGCTTAAGTTTGCGCAAAGTCTGGAGCTATTCGAGAACACTCCCTGATGAAGCCCAAACATAGTTCACCCCTGGTTGTTGGGATATACAACCCTCAAGTGCTGGAATAGTCGTGTGGTACTTGAGTAGTTCGACCCCTGCTTTTTTTTTCCAACCCCCCCCCCACTTCAGTAATGCAGCCGGTGTTGGTTCGGAGATACCCAGGGATGGAGGAGGGACACCTCCAACTGCCGAGGGCCCTCTAGATGAGAGACCTGGGGAGAATGATGGCAGAAGAGGCCCCTGTAACCAGCCTCAGGTTGGGGACCAGGGGCAGGACGTGACAGGACGTCAGACTGGAATTGCTTGGAACACTAGAGCCAATATCCTGATCGCCACACTAAACATGAAAGGGAGATCCTCGGCGACGCTGGGGAGTGGGCAGATCTCCAAATGGACGGAACTCCATAGCGTAATGAGAGAAAAGAAAATTGGTATCCTGGCAGTACAGGAGACCCATCTGACTGAGGAGAATGTCAACCAAATACACCAGCTGTTTGGGCGGCGTTTGATGGTCCTGAACTCAAGTGACCCTGAGAGACCAAGCAACTCTGCGGGTGTCGCCTTTGTGATCAATCGTGAGATAGCAAACACAGCTGATGTTGACTTCAAAGTACTGATACCCGGCAGAGTGACTGCTCTCACGACAAAGTGGCATGGCACTGAAGTGATAACCCTGCTCAATGTGTATGCCCCGAATGACTACGGTGAACACCCTGCCTTCTGGAGAGGGATTGAAGCTAAAGTCGGAGAAATGCAGGTGCCCAACCCAGACTTTGTACTGGGAGACTTCAACATTGTCGAAGATGCAATTGACAGGTCTCCTGCCAGGCTTGACAATGAGGCAGCAGGCAGAGCACTACGTGACCTACGAGGGAACCTAGGTGTTATAGATGCATGGAGGCAGGATTACCCTGATACAAGACTGTTCACCTTCCGCAGTGTGGTGGGGGAGGTGACACAATCGAGGCTAGATCGAATATACACAAAGCCCAGCCTAACAGAATTCCTGTACAATTGGGACTGTACCCACACGTCAATCCCAACCGACCACTCGATGGTGCTGGTACGGTATTCCCCAGCAAATGCACCAGAAATTGGACCTGGTAGATGGACGTGGCCCATAGGCCTGATTAATGACCAGGGCCTACTGGAAACTGTCATAGAACTAGGAAAGGACCTCCAGGCCAAAGTGGACCTGCAGGAGGGGGGTGGTGGGGACACACAGCTCATATGGGAGGAATACAAGGAGAAGATATGCGCTACGGCAAAGAAGGTAGCGAAGAAAACTCTGGCGAAAATAAACAACAAGATCCGGAGTCTAAAGAAGGATATCATGGCCACAGCAAACGACACCCAGCTGGATGTTAACCCGGATGTGAGGAGACACGAGGCAGTGCTGAACAGCGAACTAGAGCATCTAGAGAGGAAGAGGAGGAAGAGATCGCAAGATGCAAGCCGAGCAATGTGGGTGCTGAAGGGTGAAAAGATTGGGAGCTACTGGTCGAAGGTTAACAGCCCTAAGAAACCACGGGACCTGATACGACGACTGGAGGTCCCTGGAGAGACACCTAAACGGTATGTGTCCTCGACGAAAGAAATGACCAAGATAGCTAGAGACCACCATGACGGGATACAGAGACTTGACATAACTGACCCAGAAGTGGCAGCTAGAGAATGTGCAGAAGTCCTGAATGAGATACCTGCTGGGCAGAGGCTGCGAGACCCAGAGGCGAGTGACCTAAATGGACTCCTGAAAGAGGATCAGGTACGGGAAGCCCTCCGAATGTCAAAAAATGGAACAGCTACCGGAATGGATGGTATCCCATATGAACTGTGGAAGAAGATGGAGGAAAGCCACAGAGGAGATTCCAAGGCTAACCGCCCGAGCTTCAACATCACCCGAGTACTGGCAATAGTGTTCAGGGATATTCAACAGCATGGAGTCGATGCCAGAACTAAATTCACTCTGGGGTGGATGTGCCCGATCTTTAAGAAAAATGACAAGAGTGATATCTCAAACTACAGGCCCATCACTCTACTGAACACAGACTACAAAATGATGACAAAGGCACTGGCAGTCCAGCTGGCAAAAGAAGTCCCACCAATTATCCATGAGGACCAAGCAGGGTTTGTGCCTGGTAGGTCAATTGTCGACCTTGTGAGGCTGTCCAAATCCATAATAAGCTATGCAGAAGCAACTGAGTCGAATGGGGTCATAGTAGCCCTCGATCAGGAAAAGGCATATGATAAAATAGACCACAAGTACCTCTGGGAGGCACTAGAAGCCTTCAACATGCCAGCAATCTTCACTAACACGGTGAGAGCGCTGTACTCCAACATCAGCAATTTAGGACATTCCTGAGATCCTGAGCATCCTGAGATTCAGACTCTCAGGACACTCAGCGCGCTCAGGCCCATCTCAGTGTGGCTCAGGATTGTGGTTTTCTCACAAATCCCTGGATTGTCTACTTTAATATATACACTCGTGAGCATGATAATCGGCATATCTACTGAGGTAAAACAACCGAAACGCCTCAAGAGAATGGTGAGGTGCAAACCGGATTGGAATTGGTGTTCTACCAGAGACTCCGATTAGATGGCATGCACGTACCACCGAGTCGAGATGAACAATGCCAACAGTCCGTTTACCACCAATAACTTCAGGCTTCACCACCCACATACCAGTGACTGGATCACATTGATCACCATCAATGAGGAACCACTCGATCAACGCACACGGATAGCGAACTTTCTCGTGGACAAAGGACAGGAAGAGACGGACACGGCCGACCAACATACCACGCATATCATCGAAGTTCGGGTCCATTTTGACTAAGACTGTATCGTATCGCGGGTGCTTCTTATGCCAAGCAGGGTTGGCCCGGATGATCTCCCGATGCATGCCGTTTGGACCTGATCGTTCACTTGGGGCGTAGAAGGTAGCGTTGGCGCAGTGGTACACGGAGATACGGCCTCGTATTTGAGGGCACTCGTCCAGAGGCAGGTCAGCCGCAGCTAGGTTATCATCGCGGTAGAGTTGATCATGGAGGAATCGTCGGAGAAGCTCTGGGAGCAGCGGCTGATGAACCTCCTGTGAGAGGACATGTATTGGGCGTGTATACTCTACGAGACAAAATACAGTGAGTAGGAGAACACAAGAAGTCGCGGAAAATAAATGGGAGAGTACATACTGGCTCGTTTCGGCAGTTTAACAAAGGAGTCTCTTCGGGGGCCATCTGCACCCATCCCGTCCCTCTCTGCATTTCCTTCTCCCTCTCCCTCGCCCTCACTCTCGCTACCCTCATCCTGCCCTCCAGGTACCAGTCGAGCACCCCCACGGAACATCCGTCTTCGTCCAAACTCAACACGCAGTGCGGCAAGTTTGCTGTTCCGAGTATTCCTCCTGATCATTTGGCCAATCGGCTGGTTCCTGTTGGAAGCGCGCCAGGGGCGCTTGACGACTGGAATGTGCTTCGATTCGGTGATAGACGAACAAAGTCCATTCGGAGATCCAAATAATTGAATATTCTTGATGTAGTGGACCATGGCATGTTGGCGAGGGAGTGAAAATCCATTCGGTCGAATACCCTCTTCCTCGAAGATCACGCGGTAGTGGTGAAAGCGACCGAGAGCTTCGGCCATGGATGCGAGGCATGGCGAGTCATGGGAGGGTCGACGTGCAAGGTAGCAGAAGTCGAGGAAGGCGGCGATACACCGCACCATGTCATCGGGTACATAGCCAACGATCGCCGGCAGAAACACCTAGCAACCATTTAACAGTCAGACTAAGGATGGATGATAGAGTAACATGGCAGTACCTTCATTAGCGCCTTGGAATCATTCCCGGTCCATTGCTTGAAGCGTCTACCCTCAGGGAAACGACGAAGGCCTGGGAAAGGGGGAACCGCAGCTATGCTAGAATGGGGTTAGCGTCGATTAAGATGGACTTTCATAGTAGTGCAAAAACGTACCGGCGATCAATATCCGCAAGAATTATATTTGCCTCCCGTTCACTCGCAGCATTCAAAATCACATACTGCTCAACCCAAGACACCAAGTGGTCCTTAAATGTCCCTTTGATGAGTTGGTGGAGGATATCCGGGGTGATCAGTTCGTGGATGTCCGCGCGAGGGAAATGATTCGTGAATGGCTAAACAAACAAGGTTTACGGAGTTAGCCTTTAATTCAATCAGAGATCCGAAGGGTGGAGCATTCGATCGCAATCGAACGTCGTGGATCCAATCATAGTTTGGAAGGGTGGAGCATTTGAACGCGCTCGAATGGCGTTCGAACCGCCAATTGATTGATAGCAGACACTTACAATGACATCAGCAACGAGGCCGAAAGCATCCCACAAATCTATTGGTTCGAAGGTGTCCATCAAAGCTTCTGTGTGAGCGCGGAATCGGGGCCTCCCCTCTCTCTCCAGTTCTTCAGGAGGTGCACGACATCTACACGAAAGACCATTAGATAGAAATATACACCCGGAGCAACGATACGGCACTTACTTCGGACACCAGCCTTGGACAATTCCCGCTAGATAAACCTGCTCTGGATAGTCTGCTATAAATGGCCCAAGTTCGAAGATTGCTCTTCGATAATGACCATCAGGGCAAGCTAAAACCTCTGGGTCTGTCATCCCATGTCGGAGGGGGGACAGTATTTGGGCAAGGGATGAATGGTAAACTTGCTTCTTGAATATCCGGTATTCTTCGTCATCGTCGAACTCTCGGCTTGCTGTGGAAGCGGACGATCAGATTATATAGCAACAGTGGAACGAATATGAACTAGCCTTTTGGAATCGACAGAAAAGCAAGCGGGACGACAGCATCTCGATGTGATCGCCGCATCTCATTATGGATGTTTCCAGCACAGATGTAGACCGGGTGGAATTCTTGATTACCGGTACCGACAGATACCGTCGTTTTGTCAGCGCCGAGGATGATCGGGACAAGCATGGCGCCGTGCATGCCAGGATCTGTAGCGATCTCAGTCTGGCATGATTTCAGAGAGAAGTGAAGGACTGAAAAGAAAAGACACTGACCGCTTTCTTGAACGCCCACCTTCCGGACATGAAATTCGACCAACGTTGGCAATCCGGGGCGGTGAATTCTTCAAACGGAATATAATCAAAACTACCGTCGAAATCTACACTCCCAACCATGCTTCGAATGACCGAAAGTGAGTCTCTTGTGTGGACAACAAACTCTTCCTGTTTCCACGAAGGAGACTGAGGTGTAATCTCCCCAGTGTACCTGACCTTGAAGCTCGTCCAGCTGGCTTCTCCGTACTCGATCGCATCGATTGTCGCCTCAAGGTCTGCGCAACTGTGATAAATCGGATCCTCCAAACCATCTTGAGTGTTCTTCTTTGCCAGGATCCTCAACAACTCGTCGATATCCCCACGGGATGACTGGACTTTCTCAAACATAAGTTCAGCAAATTCAAATGATGGTTCGTCACTGAACGGCGCCCAGTCGTGTGTCGCATCGCGAGGTGGAGGTGGGGAGTGATCAGGAAGAAAGTCGCCGTGTTCGTTGCATTTCCGGGCTGTGAGGATGACAGTGGTGAGCAAACTCAACAGACCGACTTTAGATGGTCCACGATGAGACTTACCATTCAAGTGGGGGTGGAAATTGAAAGTAGATTGATGTTTAGGAGGTTTGGGGCGCTTGTGACGAAGGTTGTTGTGCTGGACAAAGCCAGAGAGAGTGGGGATTGTCCGTTTACAGGTGCGACACCAACGAGCCATTGGGGGTGGTCAGAGTGGAGATGGAACCGTGAGACACAAAAAAAAGTTGGTGGACTTGTCGAAATCGCGGCGACACGTCTGGATAACACTGACGATAATCTCTTCCGCATTTTTTTATCCACTAACAACAATGGCTGGACGCAAACGACGTGCAAAATCCCCGGCTCCTATCAACCTCCCTCTCAGTGACGATGTCCTCAGCGAGCCAGCACCTAGCAGCAAAAAGCGAAAGATATCAGCACCAAAAACAAAAAAGGCAACGAAAACAAAACAAAAGCCAATGAAGGTAATCCTTGCTACTCACTTCTCGTGAACATCAACTTGAAAGCTAACCACATGCTCTTGTGAAGGAAACTCCAACTACTCCTTCATCCCCCGACAACGAAGAGGCAACTCAAGATATCCTCGATGAAATTCTCGATGGGCCAGCTACTAGCACCCGTCGTTCTTCCACACGTGCAGGAGATCGCCACCCAGCCGAGCGACTTGGCCTTAAGAAGAAGACTATGGTTGACATCAGCGCAGAGGCGGAACGCAAGAGAAGGGAAAAGATGATCCAGCAGGAGGAAAAGGCAGCGAAGAAAGTTGCCAAGGAGCTTCGAGAGGGTGAGGGAGCCAAGAAGTTGGCAGTTCTTGAGGCTGCGAGAGTACAGGAAGATATGGACGAGGAGGAACACATACGTGGCAGCGCTTCACGTCACTATCGCGCTCCCACGAAGGCCAAAGTGCGGCCTCAGGAGGACCCAGTTGTCGAAGTCGTGGAATCCGGTTCTGAGTACACCAGAGGAGAGTCTGATCTGGATGACCAGGGGAGTGATAGTGATATCGAGTTCGAGTCGGATGATGAAGAAACTCGAGGGAGGAAGGTTAGCCGCCTCATCCATCGATCAGACCTGCACTGATATTCGAGCGCTGAACAGAAACGATTGACCGCCACCAAGAAGAAGAACATCCGTAAGAAGCAACTTCGTGCCAGCATCACGAATGATCCGCTAGCTGTGGCGCCCAAATCTAATCTTGAGAAGTACGTCACTATTGCTTGCGACTTGACATTGTTCACCTCATCTGATACTTATATTCTCTCAGGACTGCACCTGCTAAGTCAAACAAGGCAAGACTTGGCGGTGCTTTTGACCCCACCTGGCGAGACAACTTTCTTGCTGGCGACACTCTCGAGGAACCTGAATCTGACGACAAACACTCTACGCTCTCCGGTCTTCTTGCTCAACCTTCGTCATCCCGTCACGCCAACATGGCGTCTTCTCAGCCAGGCTCAGACCCGAAACTGGACCTCCTCTTCGCACCCGTGCCGCCAAAGTCGAACGCGGTGCAACGGAAGCCAAAGCAAGTCTCGCTCAAACGTTCACCATCATCAGACTCAATCGAAGAGATCGGTGGCTTCAAAGATGAGGATGTCTCGATCAAGAGGGAGGCTGCTACGACGTCGATAAAGGGCATCAAAAAACAGGTGAGCACTCTCTCTCTTTCTATCTCGCTCACAAGAAACTCATCTGGTACCTTATTGCTAGATGGTTGAAGTTATCATCCCTGATGAGCGTGACGAGGCGAAACCCAAACCCCCTCGCAAGCCCAAGACACCTGCAAAACCAACGAAAACACTTGCGTTCTCTGCTCTACCCCTCGACATCCAACCGGTATATCATTCGCCGCTCCTTTCTACTCTGATCGAATTCTATGGCGGCGAAAAGGACCCCTTCGATCTGGACCAAGGCAAGGACCTCTTCAAGAGGGTTACACAACGTACCGTCACGTCGATATTCCCTCACAAGCACATTCCAATTGTCAAGTCGGGTGAACCCGACAATGGACGGACCTATGCCATCGTAAGTCCAACCTTTTTCGTTACTGCACACTGACATGGATTTGGGTTTAGTCTCGCCAGGGTATGAGCGAATGGCGTCGAAGCTTCCATACGACAGCGAACAAAGTTGTCAAGCGAAAGATCAACGAGTGTCCGAGGACTGTCCTCGAGATCAAGGACCTGGTCCGTAAGGCCCTTGAAGATGATGGCGAGGCTTACTGGGCAGAAGTGGATCCAAATGTATGTGATGTTCCCGTTCATCGAGATGCCATTGTTGAACTCACACTTCACAAGGACCCGGGTGCTTCTCGCGCATGGTGCTCATCGTACATCCTTGAAACTCTTGCCTCCCACATCCAAGCAACCAGGGGTTCAGTGCTCCCTGAGGGCTCGGTCTTGCCTCTCGGAGCGCTCGCTCTATCGATCGTAGCTGTAAGCTCCCTCCGTCTTCCTATTGTTCTACTCATCAGAATTTTACTTCAGGTTCAACGCGCATTCTTAATGTATGAGTCCGGAACATTTGTTCCCACTGACGAGTTCTCCGATGAAAATATCGGCGACCTCACACGCGAGTACACTGGTGTCATCCTGCGGCGATTGATGGACAAGCCCTCTCGCTTCCAATCCTTGATAGCTAAGGCCAAACGGTACATCACCCAGGTGAACGGTCATGCTCGAGGCAAGCGAAAGGCTGGGGAGGGGGTGAAAATCCGTGCTGTGATGATTCAGGACCCAAGTAGTCCTATCCCATTCGAAGACAACTGAAACCAAGGCGACTTTCTTTCACCGGTGTGTATGTTTCTGAATATTGTTGTGGTTCTCTGAAAAGCTTACGGCGAATTGGTGGATATTCAGAATCGACTCGTATGGCCTGCTCTTCACTCTCGGTCATCAGTGTTCAGTTATAGTTCCGAAACATTCGTTTCTCTACCAGAATGATTTGAATAAATATGTGTTTGCACCACCACCCTGAGAGTCCTGAGAGTCCTGAGATGCCCTGGAATTGCGTCCTGAACAAGTTGAAATCTACGAAATAGACCGTCTGAGGACTGAAGGCCTGGAATGACCTGAAGCACCCTGGACCAACCTGAAAGCCGATTCTCAGGGTGTTTCAGGGCAGCTCAGGACATTACCACTTTTGCTGATGAATGCGGAAACCATGGTGATGGTCAATGGGACCCTCAGCGAGCCATTCCGAGTGACGAGAGGTGTGCGCCAGGGTGACCCCCTGTCGTGCCTACTATTTGACCTGGCAATTGAACCGCTAGCCTGTATGCTGAGAAACTCTGACAAGGTCCTGGGATACAGAATCCCAGGACTGGCCAAGCAACTCCTGATAAGCCTGTTTGCAGACGATGCAACTGTATTTCTCACGGTGGAAGACCGCTATCATGACCTGCGTGACATACTCGACAAGTGGTGTCGAGCAGCTGGAGCGAAATGCAATATAAGCAAGACCGAAATAATCCCCATAGGTACCCGGGAGCATAGACTCCGGGTAGTGTCAACAAGGAAAATACACCCAGATGACCCACCCCTGGATGTGGGGGTTCGCATTGCCAAGGATGGTGACCCAGTCAGGTCTCTGGGTGCATGGATAGGGAACGATGTGGATAACACGACCCCATGGGAGCCCATAGTCGACAAAATACAGACCAACCTGAGGAGATGGGCGATGGGCCACCCCACCCTAGATGGGAAAAAGCTGATTATCCAAATGATAGTTGGGGGGATGACACAATACCTTACAAAAGTACAGGGGATGCCAAAAGGGATAGAAACAGCACTGATAGGTATAGTCAGGAAGTTCCTGTGGGGGGATGCGCGGACACCACCAATTGCCCTGGAATACCTGTACGGAATGAAGGAGGATGGGGGGATTGACCTACTGGATATACTGGCGAGGAATGAGGCGATTGAAATCACATGGCTGAGGGCATACCTCGACATTGGTCCTGGGAGGCCCACATGGGCATTTGTAACCGATGTAATTATAAACAGGCTGGAGCCCGGGGGGTTAGACAGTGCTGGGAAACTTAATGCATTCTTGCAATCATGGGACACGCCTACCAGAGGAGGAAGAGCCGGCAGGCTCCCTGATGACATACTTAGGATGCTTCGGATCGCAAAGAAGTATGGCGCCGCCTTCCGTCCCCTGAAAATGTCTACGGGTGTGAAGGAAATGCTCCCTGCATGGTTTCACATGGGCGCCCCGAAACGTACCTACAACAGACTGCTCGATGGTTGTCTCAAGTCAAACCACAATGTGGTGTCAGTGAGCGACCTGATGAGAATTGCCAGAAGGACAGAAGAGGCGGCACCACGGCGGCACCACAACCGGAGGAACTGCGCATGTGCGCCGTGCAAACTTGATAGGACCACAAAGGGTTGTATGGAACCACACACGTGTGTGGCACGAGCGAGGAAGATCCTCGATAGGCTAGCAGAAAGATACAACCCAGAAGCTGTGGTGCGAGACGACGGGCTTACCCTAACCCACCGGCGGCTGGAGAAGAACCGACAGGCAGTGAGCGACAACGGAGATATACTGTTTGACCCATCCGTCACGCTGAAGTCCACCCTAGCGGAAGGTTTCCGTGTCTTCACGGAGCCCATGGGAGACAATGTGCCGCCAGCTTACAGGCTCGTCAACCCGGTGGGGGGTCATAACCTCATGGATGAACATGTTGTGGTGTACACTGATGGATCATGCACGAAGAACGGCACAGCTAGTGCACGGTGTGGTAGCGGGGTATGGATAGCCGATGGGCACCCTAAAAACATGGCGCTACGAGTCCCTGGGGAGAAGCAGTCTAATCAGGTAGGCGAGATAGTAGCAGTGATTGCGTGCCTACAGAACATGGACAATTGTGTCCCAGTCACCTTTGTAACGGACTCCCTCTACGTTATTGAGGGCCTGACAAAGAACCTCGGTGACTGGGAAGATAGGGGTTGGGTAGGTGTAGCAAACCGCGAGTACTTCCAGGCTGCCGCCTACCAACTGCGCAGGAGGTCCGCGACATCAGCATTCCGATGGGTTAAAGGACACAGCGGGGACGAAGGAAACGAAAATGCCGACGCTCTGGCGAAGGAAGGGGCAGGGAAGGCGGTAGCGGACCAGCTGGACCTGTCAGTCCAACCGAGCTTTCGACTCTCAGGAGCAAAGCTAGCCGCTGTTACCCAGGCAATAGCATACAGAGGCATACGAGAACGCGCCCGACGGAAGGAGAGACGGAAATCAGTCCAGTCGCTGGACCTGGTGAGGTCTAACCTGGAAGAGGTACACGGGCACCTAGAATCCGACAAAGCAATCTGGGCCGGGACACGGAGCAAGGACATTCAGAGGAAAATAGGCCAGTTCCTGTTTATGGCAATCCACCAAACGCACAAGATCGGGACCTTCTGGACGAACATACCTAACTATGAAGAACGTGGTAGATGCGGCGAGTGCGATGGCGAGATCGAATCAATGGAACACATACTCCTGGAATGCCAAGCCAAGGAGAGGCAGCAGATATGGAAGATGGCCGAGGACCTGTGGCCGCCCGGTAGGGGGGACTGGCCTCGTATGAGACTAGGGCTCATCATGGGGTGTGGCTCCGTCAAAGTGCACGCACCCCAAGAGGAAGGACGTGACCCTAAAGTGGACAGAGGCGCAACACGGCTGATGAGGATCCTGATATCCGAGTCAGCCCACCTAATATGGGTAATGAGGTGCCAACGGGTGATCCAGGGTGTGGCCCTCACACAGGACTCGATCGCGCGTAGGTGGCAGAATGCTGTGAACCAGAGGTTGATGACCGACCGAGTGCTTGAGACACGGACCAAGAAGAAGCCGAGAGGCGGTTCTGGACAGACAGAACAAACATGGGAAGGAACCCTACAAGACGAACTCCAGCTACCGGATAACTGGGCCACAACCCTTGAGGTTTTAGTGGGTATCAAGCCGCCAAGGACCCCCTCAACGGGGTAACCTAGCGGTACGGAGTCCCACACACCCCAGAACACTCTGGGAGTGCTTAAGCATGCATTTTTCCTCGGACCGGGGTGGTCCTCGACCCCCCCGTTTAGGTGTAGTAGTTAGGTAGAGCTGTTCCTATAGATAGCGATGCCCAATGAAGCGAACACTTGTCTAAAAAAAAAAAAAAAAAAGTTGGTGTGGAAGAAGGAACCTCCGCAAGCCATGTAATAGATGGACAGCAAGATGGCTCGAATATTGCATTCCAACGCGAGAGCGAGACATGCAATGATCCTAGGTTCGGTGGAAGGAAGTTCGGTGAAAGAAATGAGGTCGTGATTGTGACGGTCGTCCAGCTCAAAGAGCGTAGTCGGGTAGGCAGATACAAGATGATCGATCACTCGCTGGCGAAAGTATGGAGAATCATATTTTGTGCTGAGTCGTGCGACGGAGGTGATGACTTAGAACGGTGCTTTGTGCCCAGGGCGAAAATATGTCCTAGATTACAAGTCAGACGTGAATAAACGGCTGAGGGCCATTGTTATATCGCTTTCGAATAACGTACCCAGTACTAGTCATCTACAGTGTCTTGAACTTGAACAGGGGGACGTCCTTCGTGTAGTTTTGATCCAGCGACAGTGGTTTGCTGTGGTAGTGGGAACATATCCTTGAAGACTCTCGAGTGATCCGACAAGATACTCATATGAACCCGAAAGAGTGTTCTTTCCGCTTGAAGAACAACCGACCCGTCGGTGTACCTGAAGTCCTCGATCCTGACCAGTGGCGAATCGAGTGGCGTAGCCATATGATATCGCTCAGGATGGGCTCAAGCTGGGTGGATGGATAAGATTGTGATGGGATCGTACTACCAAGTAGTAGCAACGACAGCGAATGTCCAAGGTTGAGGACGTCGGACGAAGGAAGGCGACGGGATCACTGCCATCGATATGATCAAGCCAGCACTGAAGTCGACCACAACGTGAGTGAAGTGGGCGATACTATGAAGGAGAAGGAGAGAAGGTCACCTTCAATCACTTGGGTGATACTACTCAAAGTCGTTCACAAGCGTTCAACGTCGACAAACTTCAAGTTGAAAGGGCGACTCTGTAGACGCCCACCGGACGCCGCGACGGTGAACCGAGGGCATTTGTACTGTTAATAGTCTGCTATGTACAAGAAAGGTTGCAGAGAACTTGCCCAAACGGAGTTCACCGCGAAGCGAGGAGTCCGCAACCGTGACCAAGGATTTATTGACATGAGGATGAGATGGGACAAAGGGGAAATAAGAATGCTACAAACGATGCTACTCCGAGCTCGATTCAAGATAGAACCCAATAAGTTAATCTGATCTGCTCCCTTGTGCGTCCTTCTCCGTCACCCAACGACGGAGGAGCCTGAGAAAATGGAACATCATCACTCTTCCAGAGAGGACTCGTCAAAGACACTAGCTTCCGCCTTCAAAGTCTCCCAACCCGGAAACCCAAAGTACTCTGGCAATTTCTCCCAAACTTTGGCATATCCCTCCTGAATCGCTTCCTCGATGGACTTGGAACACTCCCTGCAGAACCCGAGAGAGCTGCCTGCCTCTGATGCATGACCAAGGCACCATCGCGCAAACGTCTCCGGTCCTGCAACATCCTCGATGGCCCGGGATCTGGCCTTATGCATTTGTTCCTTGTTCCCGCAACGAGGATAACAAGAATTCGTAAAAGAGAAATCCCACTTCAGGAATGCGAGGATGTGAGTGGCTTCTGCCTCCCGAAGTTTCTCACGACCGACGAGAAACGTGGTACAGATATCCCATTTCTCTGATTCGTTTAGGGCAAGTGATTGGAGGTTGGGAATCATTTCTGCGAGAGGGTATTGGGAGCAGACCCAGTAGAGAGGTGGTATGAGGATTCGGATGTTGCAGGATGTAGCTAAAGGGAGATATGCGTTGAGGGTAGGACCGAAGCCGCCTTCGAGGGGAGGAATGAGACGTAATTTATCCCTTCGGGCCCAACCAGCGAGATCGGCAGGGAAAGTGGACATGAGGTGATCGATCACTCGTTGGCGGAGGTATGGAGAGTCGTATTTCGTGCTCAGGCGTGCAATGGCTGCAACAACTTCGAATTTAGCCGAACGGCCAGGTCGGAAATATCTACGAATAGGAAGAAAGCTATGAGTGAGTCCCTGTTGCAGACAAGAGCAGACATGACTTACGACCATCTATAAATCGCCTTCAGATAATGTCTCCAGTCATCCGGGTTGTCGTGAACAGCAATGAGGGGGCAGCCCTCGTATAGCTCGGGGTCGGGGGTGGTTGGCTGTGGTAACGAGAACAAATCCTTGAAGAACCCAGAGTGCTCCGAGAGTATACCCATGTGAACTCGAAAGAGTGTTGTCCCCGCCTGTAGCACAACCGATCCATCGGTGTACCAGAAATCTGGACTCCGAAAAAGCACATCTTTCGGGGAGGCCATCTTATGATCCTCGAGCGTCGGAGATCGCGATATGATACTGGGACGAACGACGAAATGATAATGGTTTGGGAAGCGAGGGACTGCTATTGCCGCCATCGTCAGAGGTCGTTAGAAAGGGCAGTCTCGCTAGGGCATACCTGGTCGATTTCCGGGTTAACAGACTCAAGGTCGACTAGCACTGCTCTGGTTGCAGAGGTTGTATTGTGGGATGGAAAGCGATAGGGTGCTTGAATCCATGAGGCAGGAACGATGCCAAACAACGATCCTCCACGTGACGTACATGAAGCGCCAGCTGAACCGAGATGGCCTCAGATGGAATGCATGCTTGATAACGCCAACCAGCCAAAGTACTATACCTCACTGGCCCAAGGGCAAGTGGCTGACTGTTAGATGAAGGTTAGAACGACCGATAAACCTACGACTCGCAGATCTGATGTTGTTCAACGTCACATGACTCTAGTGATGGGTTTCCAGAAAATAAGATAAAATAGATGGTACAGTACTGATACAGCCGAACGAATAAAGAGAAAATGCGACAGTCTACACCTCCTGGCTCTCCTTTTTGCCCTTCTGTGTTTTGGAAGGGAGCAACTACAAAAGGAAACCCGATCAGAAAACTGAGGATAAGATAGAGACGAAGTGCTTACTTCGGGATTGATAAAGGGAACGACACCTCCTTGTGAGATGACGACGGATCCGAGAAGTTTGTTCAATCTGAAGAGGACATGAGAAAGAAGACCAATTAAGAAAGCAGGGAGCGTACTCTTCATCGTTTCGGATCGCAAGCTGCAAATGACGGGGAACGATACGCTGCTTCTTGTTATCCCGAGCTGCGTTACCCGCCAACTCAAGGATCTCAGCAGCCAAGTATTCAAGAACGGCGGCGAGGTACACTAAGTGATCACCAAGATCAGAAGTTATTCAATAATGAACGAGGATAGGTACTCACCAGGTGCACCGGCACCGACACGCTGAGCGTAGTTGCCCTTCTTCAAAAGACGATGGATACGACCGACGGGGAACTGGAGACCAGCCCGTGCAGATCGTGATTGAGTCTTGCCACTGGACTCAACACCGGAAGCCTTGCCAGACTTTGATTTACCGCTGACTTTGCCAGACATTGTGATTTGGTGAGGAGAGAGGTAAGTGGGTTGTTGTGTAAGTGAGGGCGGCGACGAAGGGCGTTGATGAATCGGTGGACCCAATACCCGTGGTATTTATACAAAAAAGCGTCGACGCGGTTTGTTGATTGAAACCTTATCACGCGCCGACGCGACTTGAAATAAGGTTTGAATCAACGAGACGCGTTTATCCATCACGTGACAGCTGTGTATATAAGCTGTCCTCAATCTGCCAACACTTCACCCATCTTTCGCCCTCATCTTCACCGCGAACTCCAACCTCGCTCTTCTCTTTCACCCTTTCCACTCTCAAATCTATCTCAATGGCTCCCAAACCCGCATCCACCGCCGGCAAAGCCCCCGCCTCTTCTGCCACCGCATCCAAAGCACCTGCAAAGACTACCAGCGAGGGGTCTAAGGCAGCAAAGAAGACTGCATCCAAATCTGCGGACGGTGAAGAGAAGTCGAAGAAGCGACGAAAGGTCCGCAAGGAGACTTACTCGTCTTACATCTACAAGGGTAAGCGCTGTACCTTTATCGTTCACTAGATCTCCTACTTACGAATATGCCTTGGGCGTTGTAGTCCTCAAGCAGGTCCACCCTGATACGGGTATCTCCAACAAGGCTATGGCCATCCTCAACTCCTTCGTCAACGATATCTTCGAGCGTATCGCAACGGAAGCATCCAGTACGTCCTTGGTCTTAACTTCAACCTCAACCTCCTAACCAACGTGTTTATCCATCAGAACTCGCCGCCTACTCCAAAAAATCAACCATCTCATCACGCGAAATCCAAACCGCAGTCCGATTAATCCTTCCGGGAGAGCTTGCCAAGCACGCCATTTCCGAGGGTACCAAGTCGGTTACCAAGGTATGTCGTCTTCCCTTTCGCAGTGTTGAATCGTCGCTCACCTAATTGCTATAGTTCTCGAGTGCTGGTGCCAAGTAGTGGCTTGGTGGATCCGTTTTAGCTCCTTGTATTTTATCATACGTGTATCGTTTCTGGTTATTTATAATCTACTCTTTCTTGCACGGGTCCTATGATCTGGGTGGTCACCTTGCCTTTGAACTGGCTGCTGCATCCATCGTGAATACTAAGCGTTCCGGGGTCTATTCCTCCTCTGAGCGCCTTAGCTTCCTTGTTGAGGGAGCATTTTGTCTTATGATAGCTTGTGCAGTATTCATCACGACGATGATGGGGTAGTCCATTGCTTCATAAATTATCAGAACGAGGGTATGTCTATCCGACCAACAGCGCCTCAGACCCTGCCCGAGGGACGATAGCCGAAAGAAATATTTAAAGTAGTACAGTCCAACCACATGCTACTTTTGAGGGGCAACACATCCTCTGATCCTCAACCTCAACCTCAGCTCTATCCAACAATCAAGCGGTCCTGGGGGGGACCTCGTTATGGTCAACTCGGTTCAGGATCACTGCTCCCGTCATGAGGGACGAGAACGCCAACATGCAAGAGCTTGCGGTGAGGACCATCTGACGAGCCGAAGACACTCCAGTTAGGAGCGAAACCACCACGAAGATGTTCAACGGGACTCTGAAGAGCGATGACAGCTATCAAACGACACGCAATCAGAACCCTTTACAATAGCCGAGAGAAGATAGGAATTACAAAAAACTCACCGTAGCCCGATGTTCATTCGAAATCAACGTCCCCCTCAACATCCCCTGCACAGGATAATACATCCCCACACAAGCCTCAAACGCACAAAACGCAAAGAACCTAACATGTTCATCTCTCGAACTAACACTAACCGCCAACGCCAACGCACTGACCGCGCACACTAGGGAGCTAAGTTTGGCGTGGAGGGTGAGGGAGGGATCGGCATTTGGTGTAGAAGGAGCGTGGGTGTGTGAGACGATGGCGGTGTAAAGGAGGGAACCGAGCATCATTGAGACCATGAAGGAGGAGAAGATATAGCCGAGGGGGAGAGGGATAGAGGGTGGGGCTGCTTCTTGGAGGGTGGGCACCCAAACGAAGACGAAGAGGTACATGGATCCCTCGAAACATGTTTGGGTGAGGCCGAGGACGAGGAGCGTCGGATCTACGATATATGGTGAGCTATCTGCGTGGACGGATGAATGCGTAAGGGAGGTATAATCTCACCTTCTCTAACGATCTTCCATGCCTGCCTCAGCCTTCTAATCTGCAACATATCAGGTTCCGAATCGGCTTTCGACCCTGCCCCCTCACTTCCTCCAAAGTTCTCCCTCCAAAGCCTTCTAATCACGAAATACCCCAAACAAAGTAAACCAGCGCTGGCAACGAACGGAGACGCGAACGAGCTCGTCATTCCCACCAACTGGTTACTCGCCACTCCAGCAGCAGTAGCGACGAAACCGTTGACCAAGGTTGCACGACCCATGATACTGGACAAGTCGGCTTGCGGGATAGCGAGAGTGTTGGCGGAGGAGATGAGCCACGATTCGAATGCTGAGAATAGGATTGATGTGGAGATACCGCCGAGGAGTCTGCCGATGAGGAGGAGGGGGAGGTAGGGGAAGAGAATACAGAAACAGGCTAGGGCGTAGGTGACGCAGAAGACGAGGCAAAGACGTTTGCGACCACTGTGATGGGATAGCGCGTTTTAGCGTTCGCAGACGAGGTGATGAGGTGGATGAGACGTACTGTTTGTCTGCCCAAGCACCCACTAGCGGGGCAGCAAACCCGGCAGACATGAATCCTGTGACGAACAGGATGGCCACCATCCTCTCCGGAAACTCATACTGCTCTCTATAAAGCGAGTATACGTATGGTCCCTGCAGCCAATCGGCCCCTGCAGACACCAAGGTCAACCTCCGTCCACTCCTTTCTACCTAAACATTCGTGAGGCACTCACCCATTACGATGGCATATACGATAAGGTATTGACGCGTCAATGTTGCGATAGCACTAGCAGCACCAGACGCGCCCCCAACATGACCATTCCCATTCTCGATATGATGCTCCTTCGCCCTGGCTTGCTTCTTGTTTGATACGTGGCGTTCAAGAAGGAGCGAAACGACACAGAAGGAGGTCAGGAGAATGAGCTGTAGCTCATAGAATGGAGGCATGCGGGCGGATGGGAACAAGAATCAATTGCGGTCAGCCACCGCTGGACGTGGCAATGGGAATTGTTACAAAGTTAGTTAGGTGCATATGGAAACATTGCCAAGCGGAGAAGATATTACCCCCGGAGGTTCGCTGGGAGGCGCTGACTTTCTGCAATCACGCTCAACTATATTGACTTGTAAAGAGTTATGCAGCCAATGGCACTTTGCAGGCGAAGGAAGGCGAAGGATTGTCCGCTGAGGATATAGTTACTTAGTGTTGCCCGAGGCCCAATGAATTCGAAGGGACTGCGGGGTAGTACTTGATTGGGTCACCTTCAGGATTCGGTTACTCCGTTCGACCTAAATCCACCCCGAAGCGTTCGGTATTTATTCCAAGGATCCTGCAAAGCTCGAAACCCATTCCCTGCACACTCACTGAACATGTCTGAACTCAAGTACACACCCATCGACGAGATTGAACAGGTTAGCAAGTCCTCGCTGGACGATTCCACGAAGTTGGTTGAACTGACGTCACCGAATGTGGCTTGCAGATTCATAGCGACTTGCGCAAAGGCTTCCTCTCTGGAAAGCTAAAGTCCATACCCTATCGCAAACAACAAATCCTCAACCTCGCCTATCTGCTCAAAGACAACATCGAGCGTTTCCAAAAGGCCTTCGAAGCCGACTTGGGAAGATGCACCCTGGAGGCGGACTTGTGCGTCGCTCATTTACTCCCTTGATTTTGTCTTAAATTCATCACAATGATACCATTTCCGAAGCTTGGAGATAAATGCCACCATCACAGAGGTTAAAGGCGCCTACTATGGTGTCGAGAAGTGGGCGAAACCCGAGAAGTCCCCCTTGTCGATGAATTGGACTGCTATGCGCCCTGTTACTCGTAAGGAGCCAAAGGGCGTAGTTCTTATCATCAGCCCCTTCAATTATCCTATCTGGCTATCCCTAGGGCCCCTCGTGAGCTCATTCTCTATTTTCGCTCGCATATTTCACTGATCGACCACGACGTGTAGGCCGGAGCCATCGCTGCTGGTAACGCCGCTGTGATAAAGCCCTCAGAACTTACTCCCACAATCAGTGCCTTGGTTGCTGAACTATTCCCCAAGTATCTTGACCCCGAGCTGTTCCGTGTCGTCAACGGTGCAGTTCCAGAAACTACCAAGGTCAGTCCTTCCCTCGCATCAAGAGGACAACTATTGACTTCACTTTCCCAGATTCTCGAACTCCAATGGGATCACAGTGAGTTATAAGGAAAATCGCTTTGCTAGCAGTTTCTGAATTCAACAACTCAATTCTAGTCTTGTACACCGGTATGCACATCGTTCTACGAGGGTGTTTGCTCTGACGTCCTCACTGCACGCCAGGTGGCGGACGCGTTGCCAAGGTTGTCGCAACAGCAGCAGCTAAACATCTCACGCCCATCAGTCTCGAGGTGGGTTCCTCTTTTTCTATTCGATTGGTTGATCACTCACCCAACTTTTCATAGCTCGGAGGTTAGGATCGATCCCGCCATATTTTTTGCGCTCAAAGCCTCACATATTCCCTTTGCCTTGTTTAGGAAAGAGTCCCGTAATCGTTGACCCCAAGTGTGACCTCAAAACTGCTGCCAAGAGGATTTTGTGGGGCAAAATGGCTAATGCAGGTCAAGTACGTTTACATTGATCCTCCCTTTTCGGATGTGCATCTTATGGCATTGCACCCTTTAGACTTGCGTAGCGCCAGATTATATTCTGGTCCCACAAGAGTTCCAAGACCCTCTAGTGGACGCTCTCACTGAAGTGTATGTCTCCCTCCCCATTTCATCAATTCTAGTCCTTCCCTACTGATGCCATGTTGACACTTCTCTAGGTACCACTCTTTCTATCCCTCCGGCCCGGCAGAATCAAACTCTTTTGGTCGTATCATCACTATCAACCACGCAGAACGTATCAAACGTCTTCTCGATAATTCGAAGGGTACAATTGTAGTTGGTGGACCGGGGGAATGCGATACGAGTAAGAAGTATATCGCGCCCACTATCGTGAAGGATGTTGGTGCCGATGATTCTTTGATGTCCGAGTAAGTTCTAGACTTGGGTGGTAAAATGGGATGTGCGATGGCTGATGGGTTATATTTTGGTCGTGGTCAGGGAGATATTTGGGCCCGTCTTGCCTATCGTACCTGTGAAAGATTTGGACGAAGCTATCAAGTTCGTTAATGCAAGGTGAGCCTCCATGTTTTCGATTTCTTTTGACACCATCGCATTAACGTTCAACTATTCACTTAGGGATCACCCACTTGCTCTCTACGTATTCTCAAGTGAAAACTCTACGAAGAATAAAGGTACGCCGTTCACCGTTATCGTCTCGCTTACATCGGCATGTCTAATGCTGTACTTTCAATAGTATTTGATAACACCCAGAGCGGCGCCTGCGTCGCCAACGAAGTGCTTATCCATACAGCAGGTAGATATTCCGCCACATCTCTTTTCTACTATCGCTTTGGAGTCTTAAGCATAATCTAATGTATTTCTTTGCAGCTGAAGGTCTTCCGTTTGGAGGCACCGGACCTAGTGGAAGCGGTTACCACACTGGAAAATATTCTTTTGATATGTTCACTCATTTAAGAGCATCGATGGATTCGCCCTCCTGGTATGTACACTCTGTCAGGCTCTCGCCGGTGAGATCTCTGGATTGACGCATTGCATTTTAGGCTCGAAATCCTTCTCGGCGCCAGGTATCCTCCTTACGACGTACGTCTCATCCAGCCCCTTCATCACCCCTTCACACCTCTTACAATGATCGATGTCTTCTTCACAGGACAAGAAAGCCAAAGCTCTATCCAAACTATCCAATATTTCGCTCCCGGCTCGGTCAGGTTCTGGCTCGAGCCCTACGAGGTGGTTCTTGTTTGCGTTAGTTCTCGCGGGACTGGCTGTGCTGACGAAGAGAGGTCGTTTGGGGGGTTTTATTAGGTGAATGGATTTCTTTTTCGAGAAGTGTGAGGGTGTCGGGGTTACGGGGTGTATATGCGGGGGTTCAATTTGGGTGGAAGTGAGGCGCGGGGAGGGAGGGAACGACGAGGACGTTGTTGCTGACGGTTTGGTCGTGATGTATGTATGAATAATAATTGGTCGAATCTCGAACATTTTGCTGGGCTTCTTGAATATTTTGCTGGGTATAATCGACTTCGGTTGGTTGAGTGTTGAGTACCTCCAATTCTTGGGGTTCGCTGTGCATGACCGGGTAGAACGGTCTAACTTTTTCGACAAAGTAGGTCTATGCTTTGGTGTCTGAAATCATTCCAATCATGATGGAAAGAGTGACACAGATCGGATACATGATACATGAAGCTGGAATTGTCGATATCGCAGCTCGAGGGAGTATAATAAATACAAACCAAAGGCATATACACGATACACGATACACGATACGTGAACGAGACTACCGGGAAGTAGAATGAACATCTTTCAACACCAGTTTGCGGGTAACGTCCCACATAGACCTATTTGTTCGAAAACAATCAGTTTCCTGCATCGAGCAACGGAGTACCGGAGAAAGTGATGATTCTCTGAAGCTCACCGAAGCCAGGCCCACGTCGGGCGATCACCAACGACCTGTCTTGCTGATAGAATATAGAGGGATCCTTGGGTTATCGAGTCTACTGGGTCTGGGTTCGTCGGACTATTCAGCAAGGAAAACATCAACTCCCCTCCTTTTTCGCGGCTGGACTGTGAAACTTCAACAGAGAATACATGAGTCGCACTGCTATTCAGTTTGTCTCGCCTGCGGCCAATCCAGTACCAGTTCTTCTCCGTCCCAGGGCCCACGTAGACGGGGTTGTAACGTGACTTCACTTCCCCAGGATCATCCATAGAGACCCAGCGAAGATGAGAATGCTCAGCATACAGCTCAGAAACTTCGGTATACTCGTGTTCTCGTTCGGCGAAGATGTCTCCCTGGTTTGGATCAACGTAAAATACCTGGACCTTGCTTTTAGCGTTGAAGATACAAGAATCATGCGAAAAAATCAGACCATAATACGATGCCCAGCGTGGGAGGAAAACGTTGAACAGACTCCTTGGTGTATTTCCGTCGGCCTGAATGCAATCGGACTCTTTGCGCGGGAGCTAGCCCAAGAGAGCAGCCCTTTAGCCAAGGTGCGTGCAAGCTGGCCATTATGCGTCCTCGCATGACAGAAATGCGCAAGGGCATCAAGAACGCCCCACAAACAGTCGTAGTCTTGCTCCACAACCTTCATCACATCATTCAAAGAACATTCCGACCTCGATGTCAGAACTTCAGCGTGATAAAAGGCTAGACAAGGTAGTGATAAACAAGTACCTCATAGCAAGATCGACGAGCTTCTGGCAGAGAGACCGCCGTTTCTTTGACGAGAGGGCACGAATGATGGGCAGGGGTGATCCAATGGCCCGAGGTGAGAATGTCCATTCGTGGACAAACCTTCGCCATAGTGGGATGAAAGGGTGTAGGAATTCCGCGACGAGGGATGCAACTCCGGTAGGGCCCGGAGTCGGAGTGGTATGAACTAGCATCTGTCCCAGTTGTTCCCGCATGTCTCCTGTCAGAGTGGCGGCGAGGTAATCCTTCCCACGAGGAAAGAAGTTATTGTTAAGTCCTTGGGAGAGCTCGATGCCTGAATGCTCTGGGTCAAGGAGGGTAAATGCAGAGAAATTTCACATAGAGATGACGAACGAACTATCGAGGCCTCGGAGATATACTCGAAACATCGGAAGAAAATAGCATCGCCAGACCCATGAATTGTTCTTCGGCATGTTCTCGCAGACTCGCTGGAACGAGAGCAGCAACTTGAAGTACGTACTAGCAACAAGCTGATCGGAGCTTAAGGACAGCTCTGCCCAACATTGTATCAAATCCGGTCCAACAACTAGTTCCATTGCCGGGTGACAGAAGCCAAGCATGAGTTCGGGTATGTGGGTCAATTGCCGGGCTGCAGGGAGTCGGCACTCTGATTTTCTGTCCGACGGCCTTGCTATCAGCAAGCAGCCATTTCAATAAATTTATCCCACTTACGCAGAGTAGCGAATGAGGCTTGCAAGAATATCCCACTTGCGAGGTATTGGGGTGCGCTTCGAAGGGTCTAAGGAGAATTCTTCCATGCTTAACGCATCATATTCGCGGATGGCCGAGAGGACTTCTGTGTCGGAAAGGAACACCAGTGCTCGGCGAGATGGCGCTAGTAACAAGTCTCGATCTCGGTGCTGCCTTGGTAACATGGTCAAGAAGCTGTACGATTTCCGGACAATCTCTAGGGCACCCAATCGTAGAAAGAGCAACTGAGATTCCGGAAGGACACAGATAATGGTTGTGATGTAATATACAGCGAGAGCCCTCGTCGTTGAATGCCCATCGCTGGGCAAATCCGGTTAGGACCTGGCAGCACTAGTCGAGGAAGCATGCTCACTTAAGGAACTTCACAAGTTTGCCACAATTTTGAGTAATCTCCGGATCTGCAATGAAGACGTCTGCTCTGATGATAATGTCATTCATTGCAGACTCAAGGATCTGACCAAAGGTTCGGGGAGGGCGAAGCAATGAGCGAAGACGAATGATTCTCGGCTGGACTTCCCAGGAGCAAAGCTCGTTCACTCTGCTAACAATCCTTTCCATGACGGCACTCGGCCCTCTACCAAGGCGTTCCGACACCTTGCCTACAAACTGTTCCACTTTTCGACCCGACTTGGAAATCCAGTTGCCAATTGTACGTCCAGGACCAACTTGGTCTGACAATGATGCATCCATGACACTGTCAATTTCCGGGTCGAGCCCAACGTTGTGTAGGCGACGCGTGACTGCGTCCACCTCCCCAATCTCGAGGTTGAATGATGTTATTGAGTCCACGTCGGACATGGATGCTAGTGAGGATGGCGAAGCGAGGTACGTCCACCGGTGTGGAAGCAGGGTAGCATATTCAATCGATGCCCAAATCTTGAGCACCTTGCGCAGTCCAGCGTTTATCAAGATCGATAGCAAACCTGTGCTTTCAGCGTCAATCTAAATGAAAGAAAACAACACGTTTTGAACTTACAATCTAGGTTCGACCACGGTCGAAAAGTTGCAAAGCGAGTTAGACACTCACTGGCAACACACTAGATCTCCTTGGGTTGCCGTCCAGCCTTGTACTAGTTGTAGAGTAAAGGCCAGCAGCCTATGAAGTTGTCGCGCTTGGAAATCCAGATACATACTTACGGACAGAGCATAGGGGTGGCCCGGGAGGGGAATTGGAGGTTCGAAGAGTTGCTCAGAGTCTGACGGCCGATGAGAAGGTAACGTGCAGGTCCGAGATTATTTGCGTCAAATTACAGGGCCGCGAACTTGAACGTCGGTCGGGCTGAGATGGACTTCACTCGCTACATAGCGACTCGCAGATGGTAGACCGTAGATAATACCATGGATTCGATGACCGCGAATAATGATACAGTACACTATCTTTTTATACAACCGAACCATGCAGAACTTAACCGCCAAAAATCCGACAGCCTCCGTTCGTAAAATCCAAGACACATGGCTCAAACAATCAGTATTCATACACACCCACAGCCCTATATTCACAACTTGGAACCCCTACGTTCTTCGTATTTCCGATTTAATAGGGTAGCCAAAGATATCGCAAGTCGGTATGTTTTTCCCCGTCGCATTTTCAACATCTTCAGCAAAATGGTATCCATTCTGCCATATAGTATCGGGATTGAGCCGAAGGGGTACGATGACTTCTCGATCGACCAGAAGCTGCACAACGAATTGAATCAAAGTTACAACAACCAACTGAGATCGAATGTCAAAGACGATACCCGCGTAGCCCTCCAAACCCATTGTCTCGCACCCCTATCCTCCGCCTGTTCCCACACCGGTACTTCACGAAGAAGCATCGACAACCCAATCGGCGTCGTAGTAGGATTCAATTTACACAGCAACACAGCTGCGACCATCGTACAATCCGAGTTCGCCACCTGCGTACTCTCATACTCCCAACTCGGCATCCCTGCTCGCATAGAGTCTCTAACGTGATAACACCATGTATCCCTACAAGACGGGTCGGGTTTCTTGGGTGCGACTGTGATGGCTGTATGGAATTTGATTCCCTCTTCCCATTGACAGCGTTGGCGGTAGAAGACGAGATAGAGTCTTTTCTTTCTTGGTTTGTTACTTGTCGCCTTGAGGAGAAACGAGAGATGTCAGGGCTCGCTGCGAGTTAGGAAAGAAAGCAGACATACGGGGAGTGGTACGGCCGCAGGCACCATCTCATACCCGCCTTGAAACATTGAGGTTACCCTCCGACGGACTCAAATTCTAGCCGTGTGTGATCCCTTTGAAGAAAATGGGCGGCGAGAAGCGGCGATCAGTCCAAGCTGGTAGTGAACCTCGAGGGTGGAGAGCGCCTGTCAAGTCGACGAGGATAGAGGCGTTCAACTTCAGACGATCTCTCCGATGTCAAAAAGCTCGCGATCTCAAGCAGTGTGACGATGGAGGATAAGGATAAGGCCGGATAACGTCGACTAGCAAAATGAGGCAGAGCATTTGGATGTCGGACTTGAGGATCGAATGGATGGCGCCCGAACAGCGTCACCAGACTTCGATCACTGACCACTATACCAATTATCCCCTAGTGAGGCAGTTCCGAGCTAATTAAGAGTTTAATGGTGTGATGACCTCGTATTTCACTAAACCATAGGCAAGCTTGCTGAAAGTTTAAACCGGGCACTAGTGGGAAAGGGATAGGCGTCGGTCACCCCGGTCACGAGCCCTGTGGGCGCTCAGGTGAAACATACGATGTCGAACATGTGGTCGGCCGCAAGTTTCAGCAATATACCATGAGGCATCTACAGCACGGCCAAGTTGCGAAGATGTAAGAAACAAGAAGCCTTGATGGTCCTTCGATGATCTCATTGAGCTTTTGCACTACCCTACAAACTTCCCCTACACTTTGGTCACTTCTTCCGATATTCGTCTCCCTTGTCCGCACATGAGGGTATCATACGAGTTTCAACAAATCACTCATAACACCCATAGCCGTAACACCCGCACCAGCACCAGCGCCTTGTACGATCAACGGACGAGCACCGTATCGTTCCGTATGGAACATAATGATATTGTCCGAACCTCCTAGGGATGTTGCAAACGGATGCGTGAAGGGATATCTACGACCCCAAATCTCATCAGGAACGCAACGCGAAGCAAAACATAAGGTAAAAAAACCCACTTTTGCAACTCAGCTTTGATCTCACCACTCGCAACGTCCACAACACCAACAAACCTCAGTACGGAACCTTCTTTGAAAGCCTCCTCCCTCATCTTATCGAACTCCGCATCAAATTCTTCCAATCTCCTGACAAACTCGTCGCCACTGTCGACGTCCTCGAGTTCCTTGGGGACCAATGAACGAGTGGAGACGGAGAGATAACCAGATGGGAGGGAGGAGAGGAGGGAAGGTATGAATCGGGACAGGATCGTTAACTTGCGAGCTACGTCTGCACCGTTGAGGTCGTCCGCGGGGTGTGGTTCCTGGAGATGCAAAGGAGGAATGTTAGATATAGGGGGGACGTCAAGGATGGAGGTGTGACTTACGGTGTAACCCTTCTCTCGGGCTATACGGACCACAGACGAAAACGAAGGGCCACCGCCTTGGACAGTTGAGAACTCGTTGAAAATATAACTCATAGTCCCTGAGAAGACACCCTCGATCTTCAAAACCTTCGCAAGAATCCTCGTCAGAACCTCCGATCACACCGAAGGTAATCGAAACTTACTTTGTCCCCCGTGGCGGCCAAATCCTTCAAAGTTGAGATGATAGGCAAGCCCGCACCAACAGTGGCCTCATTCAAGAACCTAGCCCCACTATCCATACTCTCCTTCAGGATCTTCTCATACAAGCTCAACTCTCCCGAAAACGCCTTCTTATTAGGCGTGATAATATTGATCCCCGCCTTCAAAATCTCTGGATACTCACTCGCCACCTCCTGCGAGCTCGTGTTATCCACCAAGATCACTTTCTGACCAGGTGTGACCAAAGCCGATAGCTCGCTGACGAGATCAGAGACCTTTTGTTTAGAAGTGGTAGCAGATGAGTTGGTGAGATCCGATTTCCAGCCTGATTTGGATAGGGAGAGACCATGGAGGGAGGAGAGGGTTGCTTTGGATGATGAGATGGAGACGATGCGGAAGGGATTGGGCGTGGGGAATGCGAGGAGTTGGTGGATGAATTCGGATCCTACGAGGCCGACGCCAACGACGGCGACACAAATGGCGCGGGTCGATGAGACTGCGTTCATGACTGCGATGTTTATCTGTGAATGGAGAGATGCAAGATCTTCAATCAAAAATCGTATTTGAAACTGTCATAAAATATCTGGTTAGGGTCCATTGTCGAATCTTCGACGACGTTCCAGCCTTTTCGAATTTCTATGCACTGACAATGCGAGTCGTTTGCGACGCACTCGCCTCCCTCCACACTCTCACTACATGCTGGGGATGTTTATTCATCTTCAGCTCCAGCACCGAGAGCACGTTGGATACACGTACAATTGTTACCGTTACTTGACCGTGTTCAAGCCCCCGACATTTGTCTCGGAATCAGCATCCCGGTGATCATGGTTTGAGAGTCGATGCGAGTGATCCCGAGTCTTGTCCCGCTAGGTCGCAAGGACGTCGGTGTGGTCATCACCCTCATCTGTACCCCGCTGAATGGTTCAGGGGTTGTCAGACAATCACTACCATCACTGGCACCCGCGACTGGATTCGGACTGTAAGATAACATGGACACACCCCAGCCACCAACATGGTGGCGCATCCTCATTGCATTGCGCCTCCCCACCCTTGTTGGACTCTCCTCTCGCCAGTAATCACACCTCGGAAGCATGGATACGCCTTCAAGTTCTTCATCCACATCCTCAGCCCCTAAACGACCTCACCCACCATCCTTCAGTTCCCAGGTCGCAACCAAGAGACCGAAACTTACTTGGAAGGCAGATGATTTGAAAGCTCTGAATGAAGCTGTGCAGGCCCTCATCCGCAGTGACTGTATGGAGAACATGAACAAGGATGATTTTTCAAAATCTCAAATCACCGACCTACTTCAAACGGTCGCTCGCTGCCTGGCCAAGTTCCAGCCCTCTAATCTCCTTGACGAGCGTTGGAGAGACAGAATGGAGTCGGGCGTGGCAAGTACTCTGACAGGGGCGGATGTTGAAGCTCTTCGGGATATTGTTTTTAGGTGCTTTACACAGAAAAGCTGGGAGGAACTCGCCAATCATTGTGAGTGCCACTCTCACGCATCATTCTTTCTTCATAGCCATTGAGTATGTTTTCCTAGCTTGTCTGCGAAAAGATCCTCCCACTGAGTCCACTCGTAAGATTCATGCTACTGACGTACTGTATGCCGGGATTGATCTCACTTTGTCGAATGTCTTCGTTTCCACAGCACGAAGCCTCGCTCACCCTGGCACTAGCTGGCAAGAGAAAGGTCAGCAGGCCAGATTCGACCCTTTCTTTTCCCAGAAACTAACATATCTATAGCGACGATCGATTCCTGGACTGGTGCATTTATCGGACATGCAGCTGATGAGCTATGGGGCCATATCGTCAAATACTCCAAATGGGACAATCTCTATTCTCGCTTTTGTGAGATTGTCCAATCTTCCGCTATGGGCAAGTCGAAGCTAGTTGATGAACTCTCCAAAACACATTTCGTCATTCCCATAAATTTGAGGGGCAAGGGGACAGCCGGTTCGTCATCTCTGCACGAATTCTTGCATTGGTACACTCATCGCTTTCCAAAGGTTATCCACCACCGGATGAAGAAGTTCGGGAATATCTGACAGCCAACTCGTCAGCCGACGAGCTTTATGCACGGCACTCTGCTTTTTTGACAGCGCTATTTATCCACACTACCGCCACATTGGAGCAGGAGGAGTATAAGGACGCAATAGAGGCTCAGGATACAACTCGGATTGCTTCATTATTCCGCGCTCACATGGCTGAGGGTATGTCTACGAAGAGCCATGGGGACTTTCGGAAGGCCATCTACCATACCGTCATCACTGAGGCAGAGAAGAAATTCGACCAGATAATGGTTAGTTTTGCTTCAACGCCCGGTGATCAGTCTAGTGCTTACTATTTCCTCAGAAATCTCTTCAGGAAGCCAAGCAGCGAGGTGAAAGGAATTACGGCACCGCATCCGCGACAGCTGCGTATGAGCAAGCCCAAGCTTTTCAAAGGCTCGTCGCCGTTCTGAGGAAGAGCGGTCATCGGGAAAGTCCCAGGCTTCCCCTCGTTATTCTTGCCTTCGACGAAGCCCATACTTTGTCAGTCCCGCAAACCGACAGGTTTTCGCAGTGGACCAGCTTTGCCGAACTGCAGTCAGCACTACGTTCTATAGAACGGAAGCCCGTCTTCTCGCTGTTCCTGTCGAGGACCGCCAGTGGGAAGACGTCAAAATTAACGCCCTCACAAGATGTAGACAACGCAAATCGCATTATCACCGGGGAGCTCAGGTCGATCCCGATTTATACTCTGACTGGCTATGACCAGCTCGCTCCAACACTTGACCTATCAAACCCAAAGACGCTGGACGAAGTTGTTGCCGACAGCTGGATTTGTCACTATGGACGACCACTGTGAGTTCGAACATCATACGCAGAATTGTTTTTCACTCACCCGATATAGGTTTGGTTCTCGGTATGATCATGGCGCGGATCCCATCAAGGCAGGCATAGTCGAGTTTGCGGCCTGCAAGCTTCTCAACGCGAAGAATCATATACCATCTGAATTCGACGGTCCGCAGCAATTAGCATGCCTCTCGCAGCGTCTCCCCCTCGAGTTCGAATCTACGACACAAAGATCACGGGAGCAGGAAAAGAAGCAAGTGGAGGTTCATCTGCGTGTGTGCCTCCGCATCGATGCAGGTGTTGAGTCGATGGTCACCACGAGCCCTTCTGAGCCACTTCTCGCCGAGGCTGCGAGCCTTGCCATGCGGCGACCAAAGTTCGACGCCCCCAACGCCCTCAAGTCTGTTCTCGACGGATTCCCCATCAATAAGGGCGTACGAGGGGAAACCCTTATACTCCTTCTCTTAACATTGGCACGCGACGCTGTGGTTCAATACCAGCCTGCCTACCGAGCGTTTACTGTGATCGAGTTGATCACCGCACTATTTCACCAAAACATGACTGCACGCGAATTGGATAGTACGGAGAGTCTCCCACTAGACGACATCTTGTTTTCAAAGCCATCCGTCGCCTGCGCCGGCCCCGAGAACATTTTCTCGGCTGAATTTGCCACCAGCTTCGTTCATTTCAACCATTTTATCAAGGCTCATCAGCCTTCCATAATCAATCGCAGGTTCCTTGCTGCCCTTCTCCATAGAGGCGCCGCAGTGTTGTGTGCAAATGGTCAGGAAGGGGTTGATATCGTTATTCCGTTCGTCCATGGTCCAACAAGTACCCCAATCCGAAAAGAGCGACTTGGCGCGATATTATGCCAGGTGAAGAACGACCAGAAGTATGATGCTAATCCACAAATGCATCTATTCCAGGCTATGGATCCATATAACATCGGCTTTTTTGACGAAGCCGACGAACCCATCCCCATCATTCGCATCGTGTTTGCCCTGGCAGCCAAAACGCCCTCACTCACAATCATTCCCTCGAAGGGAGAGGAAGGCAAATTCATCGCCTACGACATCTGGTGTGCAGGCATATCACCACTGATTTTTCGTCCCATCGACCCTTCACAGGGGCACGTCTGGGAAGCGTTGCTTCAGGCGTCGTATGGTTGGCAATCGGTGTATAGAGATGAGGATGGACGCTTGGTAGAGAGGAGGATGTCTCTGAATCCTGGCATAGCCGAAGATGATGGACACTGGTCTAACTGGGTGCAAGGCACATGAGCCGCTTCGAATCCCTGTGCTATTCTGTAAATTGTTACATGCATCCTCCGCCGCAGTGTACAAATATCTATCCATGCCTTTTCCGAAAATTCCACCTATCAGTCTCAGAAACGCCAGGATCTCCTATGCGATGTGAAGGATGGCCAGTCTGACAATGCCGTTAGGAGCGCTTAGACTATCGCCATGGACAGGCTCCCTGGGTATTCCCTCGCGCCTACCTTCGAAAGTATTGGATAGTCACCAACTCATTAATACGCATTGTCTCTTAATCTTGAACGTGCACGCACATCACTAAGTATATCATGTCAACCATGGGGAATGCGAGGAGTTGGTGGATGAATTCGGACCCTACGAGGCCGACGCCAACGACGGCGACACAAGAAGCACGGGTCGATGAGGCTGCCTTCATGGCTGCGAATATCTGGCGGCCCCTTAGGTCCATTATCGAATCTTCGACAACATTCCAGCCTTTATTGTGCGCACCACACTGAGATAGTGATGAAGTCAATGCCAAGTCGACTGCCCTCCCTTCGAACTAGTCGATTTTGTGATCTCAGACTCGCACATGTGGCAAACGACTTGAATCGAATTATTCACGAGCAAATACATCTTTCAGTTCTATCAAACACATCATCAACAAACCCCTCTCCACAACCTCACCAACCACACACACAAATAAACAGACACCAGGCTCCCCTCCATCTAATCCGCCATCAAGTTTCTAATTTTTCAAATCCCAACAACAACGAAAATTCTTCCCAAAAAAATAACACCAGGATC
This sequence comes from Jaapia argillacea MUCL 33604, assembly GCA_000697665.1. Taxonomy (NCBI): domain Eukaryota; kingdom Fungi; phylum Basidiomycota; class Agaricomycetes; order Jaapiales; family Jaapiaceae; genus Jaapia; species Jaapia argillacea. Next base: position 223,612 of record KL197717.1, read on the forward strand.
CCCGAATAATGATATTGCGACGACGAAGACGATGGTGTGATGATGGTGGTGATACAGTGATGCGATGCGACCATTAGAAATTGATTAAGAAGACAAGTGTTGTTGCTGATGACGACGACGATGATGCGAAGGGGGCGAGGCGAGGCGAGTGGGTAGGACGGTATGGCAGTGCGGTGGTGACGAAGTTGGAGGATACGAGGTACGAGGAGTAGGAAAAAAATCTAAGTTGAGGGGAAAGAGTGTCGATGGGTGGGAACGATAATTCCGGATACAGGTACAAGATTGATTTTTTGTGGGGGGACGGAAACCCGAAGCGAGGAAACCGCAAGGTAGAGCTCGGAGCCAAGAGACACGCGGAAGAGGGTCGTCCCCCCAACCTTGTCGCGACGGACATGCAGACCAGGCGTGGAGATAGGCAAGGTGTCCAAGGGTTTCCAAAACTCCGCGGTTCTCATGCGTTGTACGCGAGGGTATCAGGTGGATAGTCGGTGGGGTATGCGTGTACGGCGTGTGAAACGATACGTATGACACAATGAATCTGAAGATCCAAATCCAGAACAAAACCCAATTAGTTCAAATCTAAACCGATGAAGAGGAAAGCTCACAGGAAGACCAACAATATACCATCCCGATCAAAAAGCCATACGTGCAACGCAATGGGGCAAAGGGGAAAGAAATAAAATAAGGAGTGGGACTATAGTGTAAAACGTAGTATGAGGGAGGTAGCCATCGAGACTCTCGCAGAAGGAAGCACTACTGTACAGTGAATAAATCAACCATTGAAACAGTGAAGATCGTAAAGAGAGCCGCATAGAAAGACCCAGAGAAAACCGAGTTAAATATACGACATAGAAGGGCAAGATGTAGAGTGGTGGTGGTGAGGTGTGGACAAGGGGTAGGGGGGGTTGTGATGATGATGATGATGATGTGCGAGCGATACTTGATACACATTGTCACTGGGGAAATAATAGAACAAAGGAAAAAAAGAATATGGTGGCACAAATGTCATGAAAAAATTGCTCGAGGGTGCAAGAAATAAAAGGATAGAAAAACAGGGGGCGGCCGATAAATATCTCCAAGGGCTCACCGCAGCCCTCGAGGACCACTCTATAGTAGGCGATTAATGTCCCAAAAACCAAGATCGTACACTCCAAAACAAGAAGCACCCAACGGTGGATACGGAGACAAAATGTGGCTTGGCGGATGGGGGGGGAGCTGAAGACAATATACCCCAGAGACTCGATGCGGATGTGTGTCGAGGACGAGCCGGGGTAGGATATATAAATAAGCAGACCGATAATATAAATATCATGAAGCGTCATGTGAGTGGCTTGAGAGTTTGGTTTGTGAGGTAGGCGTCCAAAGATGGAGGAAGGTAGTGGGGATGCGGGGGACTAGCGTGGTTGTGGTCATACTGGTCGTCGTGATAATGATCGGGGTTCGGGGATGGGGTAACCAAATTTTTGCGCCTCCTGCACACTCTCCGTCACCAAACAATAACGTCCCTTTTGATAATACAACCTCATCGTCCCACCAAAGGGAGACAACCGAGGCAACGGATTGATCGATTCTTGTTAAAAAAAAGTAGAAAATGGCGATGCGATGCTTGAAATGTCTTGGTAGTGTTGACTTGGTGTTGTTGACAATATTGAAACAGTGGGGTGCGAGGTCGATAAAAAAGATAGAGATGGGAAGCGAGCGAGCGAGACAGAAAGGGGTCCGCAAGGCGGAAAACCAAACCGATCGACGATTCCGTTCTATGAATGGCGGAGTCGATCGGGCGACGAGTCGTCCACAAACAATTTCGGGAAACGATCGTCGCAAGGTGAGGGAGGGTGTCCGGAGAACGTTGGTAACCAAAAACCGATCTAAAAAAACCATAATTTGCGAATGCAGAGGTGCGTGTGTGCGAGAGCGTGTCGTCGCGAAAGTCAAAGAGGTCGACTGGGACCGGGATCCAGCTGCGGTTTGATGGGCGCAGAAGAGGAAAGGTAAATCGTCCATGTCCACGAAAAAAAGGCCGCGAGTTGAGCGAATAATGATAATGCGAAACCAACTTCCGTCGATAATGGCGGTGGGTGAGAAAAGTCTAAGTGTTGCATTAAGGTGGCTCAAGCCGCGGCCTGGATGTATAGCGTTATTTTGATGGCAGGGAGGACAAAGGAGATCGTCCGCAAAGGCGGCAGACCCCAGCCGAGTGGACCTTTATGAAAAGACCACAAAGAACAAACAAACACGTGTAACGGTCAGCCATGTGTGGACAATGGGTGGATAGCGGGGACGGTAAATACTCACCTCTAGACTCCGCGATAACGGGGCTCGTTCACACGCTCACTCAGACACGGGCCACAAAGATTGGAGCAGGCAAGTCTTCCGGACTAGGAGAATTCTGGAACATTGAACTCGCAAAATACGGTGCCTTCTCTTCTTCTCCTTCACTGTAACTAGTCTTAGCTCCTGGCGACATCCTACGTGGCGGGCCCGACATAATATGACGCTTCGCCATCTTCGAAGTAGAGGGTCTAAACTCTCCCATCATCTCTGATCCAGACGACGCAGACATGTCCTCGTCAAACGACAAATTGAAGACACCTTCACTGGGACTTCGGAAGTGGTTCTTAGGCTGACGACGTTCCGGGGTGACAGGGGCCGTATTAAATGGCCAGCCTGAAGTCGACGATAGGGGTGCAGTGTGTGGACCGCTTTCGAAGGGGGTGACCTGTTGCCATGTGACCTCCTCGCTACGAGCGCGGACTGGGGTTGACGGTGGGGTATCATCGTCGACGTCGGTGGTGTCGTCACACACGGGGAATGCATCCCATTCTGGGAGACTACTGGTCGAAGGACCGGTGGTGGCTGGGCGCCTGACGCTGGGTCGAACAGCCCGGGTGGGTGCGACGTCTGAGCGTGAAAGGTTGGGAGTGGAGCGGCCCTTCGCGGATGTCGGCAAGGGTACAGAACGTGCCCGCGCTTTCGATGGGGTGGGCGAGTCGGGGACCTGCATTGGCTGGCGGCGCTTGGCCAACTTGCCGGAAGGGCGTGTAAGCTTAGGAATAGTAACAACGGGGATGCCATTGGGGAGAGAGTCAGATTGGCTATCCGAGTCATCCGAAACGACGAAAGGGTCGAAAAGGTTTGAGTTGACCTTGCGGTCGCGGTGGGAAAAAGGAAGAGTGGGATTGAAGGTAGTTGAAACCTCTGCCTGCGAGGGTATTTCGGGAGCTGGAGGGGACAACTGGTGATGGGGGTGACGCCTCAAGGGTGTACGGTGGTTGGAGGGTGAAGTGCCCCTATGTGCGATAAGACAACCGATATCTTCAATTAAACGGCTCTCTCGACGACATGTATGGTAGAGATATACCTTGGTACAGCCTTGTCTTTTGAGGGTTTCTGTCGCATAGTCTTCTCGGGGGTGGGTGTCGCTGACGACGCCCGTTCAACGACTGTGCCTGAAATTTCGGCAACAGCATTTGTTGGCAATGGGACCTTCTTCTCTTCGTCAACGGGTTGCGCCTGAGCCCTAGCGGGTTGGGGAGACCGCTGGTTATTACCGGACGGGCCCTTGCCTCGAGGCAGTCGTTGTTGGGGTGTTTGTTGGCGCTGTTGTTGGTGTTGACGGGGAGGATTCGAGCGGGGTGGCTTCGACAAAGTGAGAAGGCCTGGAGTTTTCGTTGGTTGAACGAGGACGGCAGGGGGTGCTGACGGGTTCCGTCGGTGCGACAAATTTGCTGACGTCGCCATGGACAAGAACTGTGGGCGTTGTTGGACGAGAAGCATGGTGAAGGGGGGGCTGATACGGAGAAAGTTGAGGGAGGATTAGAGGCGGGGGAGGGCGGAGAGTTGGGCGTCGTTGTTGACGATGAGCAAGCAGAGGGAGAATATGGCGGAAAATGATAGAAGTGGGCAGAGAGCCTCGAGGATCCGTTTTACCGGACGGCACAGTGGCGCATTTGGAACTCCGCTGAAGGGTGGCCGGCATCTGTGCGGTGATTTGCGGGACAATGTGACACATGGGCCCACTTCATTTCACTGCCAACAGAAAGTCTCGATGCTCCACCATCTCGACTTTGCAGAATTGGGTTAGCACAGGGAACAGCCCTGACGGAATCTTCGACCCAGATCATTTTTCCCCCTCTTCTTTTCCCCAGCTGAACTTGGACTGCTATCAGCCTCCAACGCCAAGCTAAGCGCTGGCGATAGGCACAATGTCCGTCCATACACACCCATAATAGTGCAATTGTCGCCAGTGTCTGTCCCCTTCACAGTTGCTTTTGTGATCTTGTCAACAGTCCATTGTCCGAGTATGTGAGCCATCAATGTCACCGATTGACCAGCATGGAAGTCCCAGAGTCGTAGCAACGATTGTTTGTTGTTTTGCTGAACCGAGCGTTGGTCGACACCACAGCCACCAGACCAGATAATACAAGTGATCAACAAGAGATCAACGAATATTCGCGAAAGAGCTGCGATCCCAGTTGGTCTTGCTGTCCGCTGCAGTCTTCATTGCTGCGAGGCTCGACAGAGATCGTCGCTCGGGCTGTCAGTGCCATTGGTACTCCCAGGTCTTGAAGCGTGAAGAGTGATGGCAGTGGCCTCCTCGCTCGGAAGCTCGGTGGAGCTAAAGACTTCGTCCTTCGCCTCTACTGAGGTCGATCTTGAGGTCTCCATCGTCCAAGGGCATCGGACGAGGCCTTCGAGCCTCCAGATGCTCTCGTCCAAACAATGCAGGCCAGTCGTCCACACATCTCCCCGTAGTCAGACTCCCGTTGCGTTGACCCCCAGCTTAGATCCTTGGATTCCACAAGATACTCGACCCTGAAGGTCTGAAGGCCGAAGCGCAAACCACCATGATATCCAGTTGCACGAGGTAACCAAGCGATCCGAGCCGTCGTCCAAGTACTTATCCAAGCCGTCGCCCAGGTCATATCCAAGCCGTCGCTTAGGTCATCGCCAGTAGGAAGAGCAAGAAACAGTCAGTGACTGGTGCAAGTTCAAGTTCATGTTCAAGAGAACCACCAAGACCACCCAACGAGTAGGTGGCTCCTGGTTAATCATCGCCATCTGCCGAAGCAGGCCACATCCTTTCTTTCTTTTGTTGCACTCAAATGGTGGAGATGGATGCCACAAAGGCCAATGCGTTTTGGTGGCATCCGTCCCCAACGTCTGTTGATCTTTTTGACAATTTACTGAGGGGACGAAGACGTCGTAACCTTGCAATGTTGGTGCGTAAAAGTTGGCTAACGTCCACTTTCTGACTAGGCGAATCGTCGTCGCTGTGATGAAGATTCCAGACGACCATTGCTTCATCCTCGAACGTCGATCGGTCCACCCTCAAAGTGCTTCCCTCTGCCAACGTCTGACGGCTTGCTCTTCATCGAAGCTCAACCTTGACTATGTTTGTCTGAAACAACTTCACCACAAGTACCCCCCTCCGCGCGCTAGAGCATCAATATCGAACTCTCGAAGTATGTTTACATCCAACTCCGTTTCATCATAGCCTCCTCCTCACGCTAGAACATCAAGATCGTCTCCCTCGAATCGAACTCTTAAACCGTACATCCAACATCCACATGCTGAACAACCCCGCTTGCATCGCCTTTTTTAATTCAACTCTATTCGTACCGTGTTAACCCCACCCTTCCCTTCTGTCCCAGAATTCAACTCACTTTGGCTAATGCTTCAAACTCTCAAAGGGCGTGTTGCAAGTCTAGTCCTTCCCAAAACCTGCCATTAAACTACGAAAGGAAGGCATAGAGCTATTCTCCCAATCCAACCGTGTTACTCTTCAACAACACACGAACCCCCAAGAATATCAACTGACCCGATTCCTACCGTCGCTGAATGTCGAAGGCCGAACAACTCTGTTTTACCTCTCCTTCCTTGATATTTCAACTTCCCTCGATCCCTATTTCGCAGCCTCGTCCCCTTCCTCCAATGTCAGAGTTGCACTCTCATTGGCTGATACTTCTTCAAACTCTCCAAACTCTCAAACGCCATAGTCCAGGCCGAGGTCCACAATCCTCCTCCAACTTCGAATTCCTCATCAAACCGACTCTAGGATTCACACGGCCTCCAATCCTATTCAAGAAACCTATCGAACCTTCAAGAAACTTGGCCAAATGACCCGATTCCTGCCTATCTTAGTGGTCTTCCTGGAGTGAACACACCCTCGTCAAAACTCGGGCATCGAAGCTTCCGAACTTGGAGTTCCCTATCCTCAAGGCCAGACCTCACATTAAAAAAACACCTTCCCTCCGAGTCTCCGACGTACACGCTCACCCGAAACAAGCAAGTCTGATCCATCCCACATCACTCCGCAGCGAAGGTGTGTGGCGGTTAAAAACAATAAGCATCGTGGCGTTGGCACCAGATCTACCCAAGGATAGACACAGATAGAGTTCCAAGATCCAAACGGGAGATGAGGTTAGCCGTTACCACACCAAGACTCGAGGAGCGCGGAGATCGAGCTCGGCGAGGGACCATATTCCCGGAGTGCGGAACGCATGATCTTTCGAGGGGAAACCTGAATTGTATGACGTATAGCTTGGGATTGACTTCGTGGTGGGGTGTACCACATGCACAGCAACTCAGATTAGGACTGCCTCCACCTAGTCAGCTGGTCAACATTGTGGCGAAGCAATTCGCTTTGGCTAAATGAGCTGTCTTGCTTCCGCTGTGTACCTACAACGTCGTGGCAGAGCTGAAACTTGACGGGTTCTTTCGTTACTATTCGCGGTGGATATGTATACGAAGCAGAATTGAAAAGGAATGTATTTGTACTGGACGATACGAAACAAAAAATAAGACAACATTATCCTCCGTACCTAACGCACACTCGCCCTCCGCTGCTTCTCTAAACAGAAATTGCAGTTCAACCATCCACTTAGGCGAGGAGCATCTTCCGTGGGTCTTCCAAGTATTCCTTGAGCTTGACTGTATGCGCCACGAAAATAGGATATGGTCAGAATCTCACAGCGATGAAGGACACAAGCAAAGGACGTACCGAGGAATGTAACAGCTTCCCTTCCGTCAAGCAACCGATGGTCGTAGGTAAGAGCGACGACCATGATCGGCCGGATGACAATCTGTCCATCTACAACGACGGGGCGATCCTTGATGGAGTGCATACCCAACACGGCGGCTTGGGGGAGGTTAATGATAGGAGTACCATAAAGTGATCCAAACACGCCGCCGTTGGAGCTGTAGAAAATTCCAAGCATCAGCTTTGCCAACATGACGGTAGTTGGGCTCGAAACATACATAGTGAAAGTACCACCAGCCATATCCTCAATGGTGAGTTTACCGTCTCGCGCCTTAAATATCAAAATACTTAGTTCTGCGACGTTGGTGGAGGAGGGGATAAGATATGACATACCTTCTTGCCCAAGGCAGCGATCTCGTTCTCAATCTCAACAAAGTTCATACCCTCAGCGTTTCGGACAACGGGAGTGACCAAACCCTTGGGGGTGGCGACTGCAACGCTCAGGTCGACATAATCGCGGTAAACGATTTCTTCGCCCTACTTTGCGTCAGAACATAATGGGGACACGTGAGGCAAAGTGCTCACCTCTATCGAAGCGTTAGCAGCGGGAATCTCCTTCAACGCCAAACACGATGCCTTTGCAAAGGCACTCATGAAACCGAACTTGACGTCATGCACCTTCAACACCTCATCTTTGTACTTTTTCCGCATATCCATCAGCGAAGACATGTCAATCTCGTTGAAGGTCGTCAATGACGCAGCGGCGTTTTGAGACTCCTTCAGACGCTCAGCAATGCGCAAACGCATGCGATTCATCTTCACCTAATTATCAATACCGCCGGTCAGCAAAATGGGAGGCATTCAAAGTAGAAGACAAAACATACTCTCGTCTCGCTCCTGGCACCGGCAACCTTGGGCGTTTCAGCAGCACTGGGCTTCTTGTCCGCCTGGCCAGTCTTTGCACCAGCACCAGCTTTGTCAACATCCTTTCCACTCGCGACCTCCTTCTTCCTCTCCTTATCAGCCTCCTTCTGCGGGGTCACTCCCTCGGTCTTCTTATCCTGCTCTGTGGGTGCCGGAGGAACAGGTGACGACTTGTCAACCTGCTGATCCTTGGGTTCCGTCTCGTCCTTGGGGGCAGGGGGAGCGGCACCACCCTCACCAGGCTCAAATTTGAACAGGTCTTGGCCAACAGTGACTGTGTCCTCTTCGCTTGCAAGAAGCTCGGTGATGGTACCAGCTGCCGGCGCGTTTACCGACACGTCAATCTAAAGGAAGGGTATTAGCCACCAGTAGTGTCGGATGGATGGAACAAAGGAAACATGCAGACTCCGTGATGAAATGGCAAGTGTATAGAAGCTCGGAGCTCAGAACATTCGGTCGCACGTTCGTCGACTCAGATCATTCAACAATTCTCATCTTCATCTCGTCTGTCGGTGCAGATTCCAATGAAAGTGGGGACACTGTCGATGAATACACACCTTGTCGGTCTCGATAGTTGCAACTTCTTCATCGGCCTCAACTCTGTCACCAGGTTTCTTGTGGAAGGTCTTCAAAGTACCCTCGGAGATTGACTCTGCCATCTGAGGAACCTTGACGGTCTCAGCTGTATATGAAGCGATAAATTTCGACTTCCCGACAACGCATATTGTGGCTTTCACAGCAACTCACCTTGTAACAGACGTGTTGAATGGAACTGTGCTCGTCGGGCGACCTCCCTAACGTTCAGCCACGAACGCCACGTCAGAAAATCTCGATCACCATAGTCTACACGGTACCACACTCACCAACCCCTCGACATCGCGACAGCTCCAGCACCTCTCCCGGCCAGTGCACGGCCGCGAGCCACAGCAATGATACGTTTTGACAACATAATTATTAGAAAAGATGGTAGAGTGAGATCCGCTGGATGCCAACGATGGCTCTACAGCGAGGCTAGTATGGTGAGAGGAGATGACAAGAGGAAAGAGTTTGTGAAAAAGCCCTGTGCGTTTGGCGGGATTGGATGATGTACGTATTCCCAGCTGTCGGTCAGATTCGGTAATGTCGCGAAGTTTGTTGCCCCCTGTTTGCCTGGTGACGTCTCACTTTCGCTGGACAATCTAGTGAATATTCCTCAGCTTTGTCTCATTTTCCTGCTGGAGATGAATGAGTTCTGGTCATCTGTGCAGCTCGCAGAATCTCCGAACCGTTTTGTTCGAGGGCAGACGCAACCGCGACGCAATGGACGTCCAAACTCGGATGGACGTCGTGGGATCGTGCCGTTGCGGCTCGAGCGGAGAGCCGGAGGAATTGGGATGTGCTTGGGCTGCATCAGTCTGCATCCTCGCACAGTGTAAAGGCTGTTACCAACACACACAAAAGTTCGGACGCCGATTGGACATCATGAGAGAGAATTTTACATCCGCTGAGAAGACTGGAGGATGGCTTTGCGAGCAGTGTGAAGGTTTGGATACTTTATATCCCGGAAGCACCTGATTCCCTTTCATTGCGGTGGCCGAGACCAATGTTCCTGTGTGGCGGAAGACGAGTCTACCCAGTTATCCATGCGAATACACTCATTCCCTCCTCTATGCCAGTCATACAAGGAAACGAATGTCAGCTGGCTACTTATCATAAACGTGATGTCCAGACTCATTCATCATCAATCTCGTGAATCCCACCGCTTCGGAGGTTTCGCGCCTCCGGGGTGTGAAGGTGCAGGATTTTCGGGATTGCCTCTCCCCGTCAATAGACGAGGCGATTTTACACCCACAATCACTCTGAGGTGAAACCGAGGCAAAGCTAGGCGGGTTGTTCGTAGATGCGAGTCTCCCACTCAGGAGGCATGATATGCTCCCACTTTTCCAGGAGGCCTTTCGCTTTAGCTCGTATTCCCGCTGTCGCAGGGAACTTGGGCCCATCAACAAGATAACTGAGGAACATCATCACATGGGAACGCTGATAGACCTCTCGATGAGAACATCCAACGACGAGCAAGCAAACGTGACCGACCTCGAGCAGATCACCCGTGATTTTTTGTTCGTGGAGACAAGAATATCGTGACTCCGCATTCGCCAATTTATCCAACAGTTCCTCACCATCCTTGACATCCTCCTGCCAAAAAAGAGGTGGTATTGTCTGGTTAATAACCGAAAAACCAAAACACTCACCTGAGTTATGTCGGTGTCTCCCCGAGCATTTGAGAACTTTTCGTCAAGCATGTCGAGTAAGTTAGATACTCTCAAAAACACCGAAACTATGCAGCCCAGGTATGCCTGAGACCAAGTTCACAACAGGATGGTCTTGGACTCACCAGCCCGCCAAAACCAAAAGGCCTTGTAAGCTCGCGCCCTGACCCTATCATAAAGACTACACCTTCTCTCTGGGACCGATGTCCCTTTCGCAGTCAGAGAGAGACCCACATCTATCGTACTGCTCCTCTGTTCCTTGTCCCAGATTTCTGTTGTGCAACGCCAGTGTCCCTCGCTCAAGACTAGTAGCAGATAACGTCCAAGGACGCTGCTAATTCTCGTGCCAACCAATTGATGTTGGCCTATAGTAGCAAGGGCTACCTTCAAAGCCACAGCCGAGTCCGGAACGAAGGGATCAAAATCGTGAACGTCTCGATACTTCTGACGGAGGAAAGCCACGCTTTCAAAGGGGTTGTCGGGGAGACTGTTGAGGTGGATGTAAGTGATTGGTCGTCGTTGAAAACATACGGATTGAGAGAGAGGCGCACCTTCCTCCTGAGTCCAATTCGACCATAAATACATCACAGATCACTTTGAGGGTGATCTCTCGGAGCTGGCGCGAACAGTGGAGCAGCGACAATACGGGGTTCGTCTGACGAGGAGACTGGGATCGGCGATGGCGTGATCGATATATTCCGTGGTGATATCTGCCACTACTTCGTAGAGAAGCTCTGGGGGCAAAGGGACGAAGTTCAGGGGGTGAGATAACGACGCGTCCTGTTCCTGACTCGGGTTCATGTTTGAAAGTGGCTGGTGACACCGAAGCTGGGAATAAGTAGTGGTCAGTGATATCACTCAATCACCGTCTTCAGAGCAATGCGTGAAGTTTCAAGACAATCAGTAGGCCAGAACTCGACAGGCTACAGTTCTTCAGAATGGGTTGAGAGTAAGGAAAGTTGAATGCCACCAATATCGAGACACGACTTGTCACGGTCACGTTGCCTTAGCACGCGATCATCAGACAACTGACCACAAATCAACGCAGGCGAGACGACGCAGAGGACGGATCGTTCATGAACATACTACGGATACTGCGCCTAGGATCGTAGCAACATGGGCTCGAGTCTGTACTCCCTTCGATTCCGTAGGTAACACCAACACTGAAGTGGAGGGTTCGAAGTGCAAAACAATGACAACGAATCCGGCGTGACCAGGTTCACGATTCCCTCATCCAGTATCGGCGCCGTAGGTCCAGGCGGTGCTCACCACGTTGATGTAAGCCGGCCAGGTCGAAACTTCCCGCCTTGCACGTGTTAAGTTAAAGAATGCAATGTCATCAGGCCATCATGATGCCATACTACCAAGTAAGCTGCCCCGGGCGGGGGTACCTCGATTCTCGAATATACAATTCCTTGCAGACATGTGAGGTTGAACTGAGGTAAAGCTATGCGGGTTGTTCATCATAGATCCGAGTTTCCCACCCAGGAGGCATGAGATGCCCCCACTTTTCCAAAAGGGCTTTCGCTTTGGCTCGTATTATTTCTGACGTAGGGAACTCGGGCCCGTCAACGAGATATTTGAGGAACGTCATCACATGGTAGCGCCGATAGACCTTTCGATGAGAACGTCCAACAAGGAGTGAGGACAGCGAACCGACCTCGAGCAGATCACCCGTGATTTTTTGTTCGGAGGGAAAGAGGTACTGTGCCTCTGCATCCGCCAATTTATCCAACAGTTCTTCGCCGCGCTTGACATCCTCCTACAGAGAAAAGCATTGAGATTGTCTGGTTGATGGCTGCAACCCCACCACACTTACCTGAGCGATGTCGGCGTCGTCCTGAGAGTTTGAGAGCATATCATCAAGCGCTTCCAGGAGGCTAGATACTCTGGATAATTCCGAAACTAAGAACCCCAAGTATACTGAGCGAGATCTTTCATCAGGGCGGTATTGAACTCACCGGACAGCCAAAACCAAAAGGCCTCATAACCCCGTGCCCTCGCCCTAGCATATAAACCCCGCTTCTTCTTCGGCGCTGATATAGCGTCCACAAGCAGAGAGAGACCCAGAACCTTCATAACCTTCTTCGTCTCCTTGTCCGAGGTTTCCATTGTGTAACGCCATTGACCTTCGATCAAGACCAGCAACAGGTAACGCGCAAGGACACTCTCAGGATTTGAGCCAGCCACAGACTGAGGATCTGTAGCATCCAGGGCTAAGTTGAAAGCCGTTCCTGAATCCTCGTCGCGTGGATCAAGATCGTGAACCTCTTCGTATTTTTTACGAAGCGAAGCCACGCGTTCGAAGGGGTTGCAAGAGAGGCTATCAAATTAAATATAACCGATAGGTCATTGTGGAAAAAAACCTGAATGGGGAGAGATATACCTTCCTTGAGGGTCCAAGTCGACCAGAAATACATCAATGATCACCTTGAGGGTGATTTCCCGGAGCTGGCGACAACAGTGGAGCAGCGACAACACAGGGTTCGTCTGACCGAGGAGACTGGGCTCAACGATGGCGTGGTCAATATATTCCGTGGTGATATCTGCGACTACTTCGTAGAGGAGCTCGGGGGGCAAAGGGACGAGGTTCATGGGGCGAGATAAAAACGCGTCGTGTTCTCGATTCATGAGAGTGGCTGGTGACAGAAGCTGGGGGAAAATGGTCAGCAATATCGCCCGATCATCGTTCACAAAAACCAGAAAGTCTGACTCGCTAGGGTTCTTGCTACGGACCGATCGCCACATAGCGATAGCAAATGGCATATCTCTACCTGGGCTTTGCGTGGCTCGCTTGTCTCCCCCATGGAGTTTCGCCACCAGTCTCCTGTCGTAGTCGTTTGCTACCCGGACACAACGAACCCAGCCCACGGGCATCTTGCTCGCGCCCTTCGAGCTCAGTGAATTTCGTCCTCCTGCACCATGGGCTGCTACGCTGGATATCATTCCACACACCCTTCTGACTACATCCCCCGTAGTATCACTTAGTTCTATATTATTATTGACGAGTTTTGATTGGGACTTTGTTAGCTATTTGACTGCACTATGTGGCATGGATGGATAAAATGTATGCTACGGATTTGGAGACATTGAATCAAATTTCAGCCTACTCGGGGACAGTACATTCACAGAAAAGTAAAAGGTGACATTATGTAAGGATTCATGGGGGGTGGATACAGCAGTGTTACAAGTGGCAGGTAGGGGGTAGAGTGAAGGGGAAAGGAGGTGGGAGAGATGGAAAGAGATGG
>KL197717.1:237468-288785 GCA_000697665.1 Jaapia argillacea MUCL 33604
AAGAGGGGGGGGAAGAGGCAGGATAGGGGGTGGGATGGTAGGTGGCCTGGAAGAGAGATGTGGTCAACATGACTCCAAGTGATTAATGTAAGGGAAAGGGAGAAGATGCCAAGAATTCAAATGAGGGGAGGACGACTCACCTCCACCAGTTGTGACACAACGCTATCCCTGTCGTATCCCGCAGATAGATGGGTACCGGGGTTCATACGCCTCTCTTCTTCTCGCAGGTAGGGAGGGAGGTGGGTCGTCGTAGCCGAAAGCCGTCATATCCAGAAACCTGCTGGATGGCAGGTGAGAGAATGAGGAGCGGAAACGACGACGGCTGTTGCTTTCCACTCCTGGCAGCACCATGGGTTGGAGGAAAGGAGGAACTTACAATGCAGGGCGTCATTGTGGGGAGAGGAAGAGTGATAGGTGAAAGGTCACGCGTGTTGATGACTTCGTAGTCACTACATATTAGCTGGTAAACTTCGAAGTTTATGTGTAGCTCGAAGCTTTGGCCATTGAGCGTTAAGAGGTAGCAAATCGCCACCCCGCATGAGCTGTGGCAGATCGCCAGCTCAGCGCCATCCGTGGCGATTCGCCCTTTGCTACTTGCTACTTGCTACGTGGCAACTCTCCACGTAGCAAGGTTCCCCGCGGGTCGTATGTTCTCACAAAAACAGGCTTTAAGCCGCGAGAAAGTATGTCAGTTAGAAATGGGTCCGATGCAGTCAGATGAAGAGGGGAGAGTGCGGTCACATAGCTGGAACACGACCCGTCACGATCACGTTACATGTAACGTGTTGCACCCCCAAGTCGGACACACCGAGATGTCGGACACTGGGCTCCTGCTCGCGCGGGGGTCGTTGAACAGATCTGTAAATTCATGTATGCCATCTTTAGGGTGCCTCAATTCATCCTACAGGAGGAATAAGCACACAGGACATTGCATCCCTCACAATAAATCATGCCCATCGGGAGGACATGGTCTGCCATGTGGTTCGGCATTTTCCGAGCCGCGCCCCCCGCCACCGACAGCGACAACGAGTTTCCCTCAGAATGAGGACGTCTCAGGATGGTCTACCCACCCAGGCACCCGTGGATATGTATTAGAGACATAGTTGTGTGCTGAATTGGTGGGGCCGTCAAATATCATAACTTCATTTTGCTTTGTCCGACTTCCCGGTGCCCACATGGCCTTGTGGCCGAAAATGCCCCGGACATGCAGCGACCACAGATTTATTTGTACGATGGTTGGAACTAATTCCCGTTGGTGAGGCACAGAAAGGATACAAGAAAACTAGATTATCAAAAAAGTACTCGAAAATGTGGTCTGTAGCTGGAGGTGTGCATCCATCAGTAAAATGTGTCCGACTTGGGGGTGCAACACGTTAACACGGCTGACTGCTTAGTACTTGCTGAGTTCATGGGTGGGCAAACTTGCCAGGGCTCAATACAGTCATAGGCGTATCCGCAATCTATACATTAACATTTATCTAGAGATGCACACTGAGTGGCTCTTACGACTTTTAGCAACTACGATTCACTCGGAATCGTATGATCTCGATGGGTCCCATAGGCTCAGGAGTTGGTTAGCACGTTCCTGCAAGTTAGCCAAGCCAAACTTTGTCGCCTTGCACACCACATCTTCTAAGATGTCAAGCACACCCGTAGCGTACTGTTAGATAGTCAGTAGTTAATATAATGCAGTCAGCTCCCGCCACACGAGTAAGCTGACGGCCGTACCTCGAACATCTCGACTGTGACATCAAATGATGCATCCGGCGCTATCTCAACTAAAATTGCGCGACAACGTGGGCCAACCGAGGCTAGATGTTCAAGGGATTGCTCGAGCAGCTCAACGCCATCCTATCCAAAGGGTAAAATGTGTTGTACATTTGAATAGAGGATAGCGACGAACCAATCAATGGGCTTACATTGTCAATATGAGAGGCCTCATGATAATTGTCGAACTCTTCCTCCAGGTCTTGCGCCGAAAGGCGCAGGGACGTGACTGGACAGGTACATCAGCCTTAGTTAACGTCAATCCCCATAACGAGCTCACCCATGGCCCAAAAAACCATCGAACACCTGGATCTTACCGACACCGTCTCAAACAATGCCCATCTGCCTGGTGGAGATTGTATGGCGAGTGCAAACACCGTCCACGATGCAGGATCGTTGATCAGACTGATGTTGTCCCAGTCAGGCTGAGCGAGCGTGTGCTGGCAAAAGCCCTCGCAGAAGGCCAAGTTCTCATAAGCATTGAGAATCGACGAACGATCGGAGCCGGTTGGAGAGAAGGGGGTAAAGGTATCCTTGCACCAGGCAATGAATGCCGTCAAGCTCCTCGAGGGCGTGTAGACTCGTAGATGAAGGGCTCTCCGGTATGCAACGCGTATCTCATCAAGAAGGCGGAAGGGGTTCGAAGGGAGACTGTATCGGCAAGGGTGTCAGTACATACTGAGCACTGAGCTGAACCAAAGAAAGATGCTCACCTTCCATCGAGGTTTCGTTTGAATTGAAAGGCATCGCAGATGACTTTCATGGTCACCTCTCGAATCTGGTGAGATACCTGAAGCAAAGCCAGTACGTCGTTCTGGTCCTTGGGAGGCGGGTAGGGCTCGGTGATGGTTTCATCGATATATTCAGTGACTACCTTGGCAGTAATTTCGTATAGAATTTCTGAAGGCAACATGAGTTGGCCAGTCGATGGATACTTTACCAGATATGTAGGCAGGAGGATAGAGAGCTGAGAGCAAGCCGTGGAGAGCGGCGAGGCAAACCGACCATGATATGTATGGCCACAAAGGACGGGAGTGACAAATTGAAAGAGACCAATGATTGATAACTCGTGCATGTGCACTCTGACCAGCAAAGAGACAGCTTAGTACCATGGCTGATTGTCGTGCAAAGAAACGATTGTGTGAGGACAAAGAAAATCGCACGTCGCTTTTGCAATACCCGTCCCGATTTCCCGTCGCACCGCGGTTAATTGAATGGTGGATGTCGGACTCCTTGGAGAGATAGATAGATGCACGGCGTGGTCCCAGTGACACATGCGAAAGGTCACCGGTTACCTGGGGCAGGGCCCTGACCCAAAAATAAACGAAGGTCTGAGTAGATGAATACAGCTGAAAGCTACAAATGTGGTAGGGATACAGTGCCAATACAATGCCCAGCTATTCCGTCGTTCATGGGAACGTCAAGATGTACGCCTTCGTTGCCTGCTCCCAGCTACAGTCTGGCAACCCATTCGTTGTCCCATCCCCATTCCCTCCACACATCTTCTCCAACTGAGGACCAAGCGACTTGAGGATGACTTGTAGCTGACTTTTGACGTCGGCCGAGCGTCTATTCTTCAAAAACTTGGAGTAGTCGTTGCCGATCAATGAACCACGAGGAATGAACCTCTTGAACATCCTAGGCGGCGGGTTAGTTGTGTGTTCCAAAACGGTTTGCTCGATTTCCTTGTAGGTCTCGGATCCAGGCTTAACAAGATTTTCGAGCATATGGAGCGTAGTGTTGTAGGCGATGTACCGAAGCTTCCCATAAAAGTGGACAAGTGAACCTGGAGTCCCGCAGACGACAGGGCAGTTGGGGTTGGGGCAGCCAGGAGGGTTGATGGTGAAGTCCGGGGGCAGTTGACATTTCCCGTGGAAGTACGACGGAAAGATGGCTGTTTCGAGCGCCGAAGAGATTTCAGAGTTGTAGGTTGCTTGCACGGGTTGCAGGAAGTACGTGACTGTTGGGGGTTGCGCGGTTGGTGGGACCAGCTGGTTGATTTGATTCCCCTATTGACGGCTCGATTGAAGAAAAAGAAATTTGAGTAGGCAAGTAACTCACGATATTTGTGAGGAGGGTTTGGATGGGCAAAGCGTAATTGTCAATCCATCGTTGTGTGACGCCATCCATGCAATCCTTTTCGCAAGCAAGCACAGCGACCGGCGCCATGAGAAGGGGTATAAAGGACAGAGCTTGGAAGAACATGATACAGGTTTTTACAGGAAATTTAGGAAGAATGAGCGAGCTAGATATGCTTGGGGATAGCGGAGATGGTGGTCAAGTTCAAGTTCAAGTTCAGTTCTGACTTTAAACTCCGCGACGCGTTCGAAAAGGCGACTCTGAGTCTCCGTCGGACCGTTAGGTTCATCTCTCTCCATGGTCTTGTCTCGTCTGATATCTCGAATTCTAGATAGCCCACCATTCTGGTTATTCAACTATCAAGATAACCCGCGCTCTCCACCCTCCGTCCAGGAGGAGGTAAACTCGCTGTCGTCCACTACGAGATCTCCAAATATCGCTGCTCTGCCAGGCTGCAACAGTATGGTCTTGCCTCCGGAGCTTCTTCACGATGTTGTAGCCGAAGTCGTCGCTGAATACATCGATCGGACTATAGCAGAGCCTAACGGAGTCTCGAATGATCTTTTGGCTCTGCTCCAAGTGTCACATCAGATCCGAGAAGCCACTCTGAAAGTTGTTTGTGATGCCTTCACGTTTGAACGAAATCCTAATGGAAGGTGAAAGTTCTGTTCTCTTTCCAGTATTAACGCCCCTCATCTCTGTCTCTTTTTAGCCTCCCTTCGAATCCGTTCAATTTGATCGCGGCCATGCGGAAGAATTATCAGGATTCTGATGCACACAATGAAAAGAATGGGAGTATGCTCTGTGAATCATGCTCAAGAGCGAAATCTGCATCGGACGATGTAACTCTCCTCGACCAATACCAGCTCCTGGTAATGGGACAATGTTACTGGCAATTTATGATGGGCTTGCCAGAGTGGGAGGACCAGAGGCTGCTGAAATTAGGTTATGAGATAGTCGCTATGGCCCTATTCGTTCCGCCTGGGAGACTCATTCTGCACAGCAGAGTGACGGCCAGAGCTCGGAATATTCTTGCGTTTTGGGTGTTGGGTAAGCGAATCGAACTGCAAGTCTGCACCTCAAGACATTTGGCTTATCGTTGGCAGTCGCATACTTGCGGCTCAATTGCCTGGAGCTGAACAGGCTAACGGTGGAGTTCAGTAATTGTGACACCGAAGATGAACTCGATCCGGTACGTCCTGTACTGACCGCCACGCTCCCCTCAGTTGTGGATTTATCAAATTTTTCGATTGTATAGGGAAATGTTAAGCGTGCCGAAGAGGTCCTTAAGACGTTGGAGAAGAGTGAGGCCAGATGCTCCCAACAACTGGAAAGAGTAGCGATCAGCTCATGGCAGGTCAAGATCACAAAGAAAATTCTTGAGGTATTTTGTCTTGCTGATCAAACTGGCTTACGAGCCTCCTCACACCACTCCGAGCTCGCAGATGTTGGTACCGCACTTATATACGTCGAGGCAAGGTGCAGGCTCCCCGCTCTGGAGAGAGTCTGCGATGGAGCCATGCAACTCACGGACTTATGGGGTCAGATGCTATGGGAGGACGAAGATAGTGCTCCATTTCGCTGGGTGCCGCGGAGAGGGTTGGTCTTATCCTCACAAGTCCATGTTCTGGGTGCCGGCGATGTATGATTAGCTATAACCTAGTGTAGAATAAACCATGGATATGTATTAGTATCTAGTTCAGTTTCGACTCGCCATTGAACAGTGTAAGGAAGCTTGTAGAGGGACGCTCAGTGAGAAATATCTACCCCGACAATCTGTCGGCTGTAGGGTCTTCATGACCAGAGTAGCGATGGCATGCGGGGGGTTCCAAAACATAGTAGCATGCTTCAGGACTCCACGAACCTAACGGGCTTAGGGAGCAGCGAAATGCAGATATGGTGGCCTGTGATATCTCTCCCTCCACCCGTCGCTCATCAGAGGTGTCCACTGCTCTAACAATATCTGAACACGATGCTGAATAGGATCGATCAGCGGATTCGAAGGGACTAGCAAGATCTGCTCAAGCAGTGGTAGCGCTCGAGATTTCTGAGAAACAAGGAAGTTAAGGCTACGAGTGATGGGTGACGGACATAGGATGTTGGCGCCGTACCTCAATCATTTCTCCTGTCAACTCCTGATGATTATCTGGCAGGACTTTCTCGAAGTTCTTCCAGAAGCTGCTCTCGAGCCGCGTAAGAATTGCACTGGCGGTAGCTATGTCTTCTGACTGAACCAGCAGTCCGGTCAGATCGTATGACAATTGAGTGTTGGGCAAGGAGATACTTCTATGTCAGCACAAAGAGCGACAGACTCCACCCACACTGCCCGAAGGATCTCCAATTTCGTCGAATACTTCAACAGCTCGGACACTTTGTAGACAATGATAGGTGGGGATGAATCATAAGTGACGGTACAGCACTGGCACGTACCGAGGTTGAAGAAAACCACCCTGTCCTTTCCTCTCTCCCTGACGTTGACATACAACGCTGTTCGTCCGCTGGGAATATCCATCGCAGACAAGAAACCATCTGAACTCTTCTTAAAAAATCTCTCAGCTCCTGGAATTCCGTTGTACTCCACGGCGAGCGCCAAACGGTACTCCCCGAGACCCAGGAAGAAATAATTGTAAAGGATGTTCCGGGAACCATCTCCGGGGCGGTGAAAAGGAAGTTTCTTGACATTGTCTTCAAAGGGTATAAAATTGGTTCCCGGGTGATATCTGCCGTCGAATGTCATAGCTGATTGGTAGAGACGGCGACTATACTTCAAAAATTCAAACGGATTTTCCGAGAGGCTAGTAGGTTCACCAAATAATCAATCATGCTGATCGTGATGGAAGGAACTACGCCAATAACAGAGCAGAGCGAACCTTCCGTCCGGTTCCCGTCTGAGGGAGAAGAAGTCGCAAAGAAGCAACAGAGTCACTTCGCGGAAGCGATGGTTAACTGCGAGTAGATGCTGAATGATGTTCTCCTCGGGGGTGGGGGATGATGGATCAGTGATGAACAAGTCGATGTATTGCGCGATAAGGCCGGTCAGGGTTTCGTACAGGAACTCGGGTGGTAGTTTGGAGTCCAAACCACTCCGCAACGCCTCTGGCGAATGAAGTTCGACCATGATCTCCCAATGAGTGGTGTCAGACGAATCGATGAGACAACCACTGCTGGAGGGAGTATGACGGACAGTATTGTAGAAATGTCTGATGAATGCCCGTCAAAGGGACGTCCTTGGGGTGTTTGTTATACCTCTGCCACGTACTTGATCTGCCAGTGACTGTGTCGTGACTTCCCTTTGAGGCCCAGTGTCAGAGCCGGCGTAGTCAAGATGGATCGACAGATACGCGGCGTGAACGAGAAGAATGGACGGGAATGCACAGTGTGTAACGCCGATCAAGCTTCTTAGAGTATCACGATAGCGAGCGTGACATTTTCAAGTGAGATTCCAACCGTTCAGCGCCATCAAATGTGTCGCATTTAAGTTCGCGAAATGCTCAACATGAAAATGGTATCGATCACGCAAGGCCCGAGTAGATATGCAAACACAATTTCACCTCCAGCCATTAATTATGAGGACAGGACCAGCTGAGAGTCCGACGCCTGATGATACTGGCACTCGTTTTTCGGAAGGGTCTTGAAGAAATCTGCAACAAGGCATGGATGGGTTGTCACGGTGGGGCGAGCAACAGAAACATGGGAAATAAGTGACCCCATCAAGCTTCAGATGCCATTCAAAGGGGGACTGGGTGGCGAAAGGGGCGTTTGATGTATGCCAAAAAAATAATAGGGATGAAGGTCCTTCCGCAGAGGCAGATGGGACACGCACCGGGTGGCAACTTGAAGTCGACGAATGATAGAAGACAAGGAAGGTCTAAGCCCGGGATCATGGGACCAACACTCCGTTATCAGCATCCAGACATCGTCAGTGAGTCCACGAGAAGGCGGTAGAGAGGGCCGTTCAGGTCGACTCCCTTCAATTGCTCTGACGAACACGACGATGCCTGGCTCTAAGTTGGGAAACGGGGCTTTGCCTGAGAAAATCTGCGGTGTTGCCAGTCGGATGAGGCTCACCAGTCGAGGCTGGTTTAAAGGGTATACACACCTCCCAGGACGCGATCCCAAATGAGTAGACATCGCTCTGCTCTGGACTGGCGTTTTCGAGACGGGGATCCATATATCTGTACGTTGACTGATGTGGTCCGGTGACCGAATTGAGACTCTTCTCACCGTGGAGAACGGCACTGTGACCAAAATCGGTCAGACATGCGCGAAGATAGCGATCGACGAGTATGTTATTCTGATCGGGAAATATTCAGCAACAGATGCATAGGATAAAATACGGACTACTGACGGGTTTCACATCTCCATGAGCTATCCCAACACAGTGAAGAAAAGCTAGACCTTCCGCTGCCTCCATAAGCTGACGTGGCGGGGATGAGTTGACGGGCGATGGAAGCATGAACGCTCAGGCGCTTACCAGTCGTGGACGATCTGCATCAGGATTGCGTCTTAGATATTCGGTGATGGTACCATTCTTCATCCACTTTGAAACCATGCACAAGTCGCCCCGGAAGAAAGTCACACCCAAGAATGGCACCACGTTGGGGTGTCTAAGTCGGGCCCAAACAATTGTCTCGACGATATAAGGCTGTCCATGAATCGTGACATGCACCAAAACTTCAATCGATCGGGCTCACCTCGATGGTCGTAGACCCAGTAGGTCGCTTTGGTCGCTTTACTGCAACGGAGCAACGGCGACAATACCCTTTGAACACATCTGCAGTCCCACCACAATCAACCGGATATTCAGACACCCCAGTCAAGGGCCATGGCAGGGCATAGGACGAAGGTAGAATACCCGCGTTTCGGCAGAATTTACGCAGAACTTTCATGCATCGAGTATGTAGCGGACTTTCCACAGGAAGCTTGCACATTGCCTGAACCGCTGAGTATCACTTCTAATCAGTCTTAGAAGAGGAGGCTCACCTCACTGAGCAAATCCGCGGATGATTGCGCATCTTCGCGGTTCAGACTCCTCAAGGTGGCCAGGTGTTCCTTCGTAGAGAGGACGTCAAACAAAGTCGTGTCAACGGCATCTGCGAATTCGGGAGGGGGTGGAAAAGCTTCGGAAAGTTCTACTTTAAGGCCGTACGATTGTGCCAATTGGCCGACACGTTTCAGAAAGTAGTTGGGACCGCGACCGTTCCTGACCAGGCGATCCTTCAGTTGCCCCAACACCTCAGCAACCTGCTGGTGGCGAGCTAACAAAATGACGGGACCCCAAGATTCCCAGATCCCGAGTTGAGAAGTCAGAATCTGATACCATTCACGACTAGATCCCAGTGGAGAAGGTTAAAATTGCGCGTTCACACGGGATGGGGCGAAAACAGACCTGTCCGAGTTCGCTACCGTGGCGCTTTCGGCTCTTGAGACAATCGAGTCCAGAGAAGGACGTCGTAGCGAGCCGACACTGAAGGTCGCCAATGCTTGTTGGATCAAATGACGGACGAAAAGCTGTGACGAAACCACTCAATCAGACAGCAATCGGAAGGTATTACAATCCTGACCTACCGAGGCAAAGTGCACAGAAGGTAGGTCTTCTAGCAGAGAACGGAGCTCCGGTTGCGACATTGCTGGTTTTGACCTCTGTCAGAGGGAAAGAAGAAATCAGCTACCCAATCTGAGAACCCATAATATCGGAAAGGTAAGGAGGCCGTTCGACACGGGCTGAGCCTCACTACATTCACGCGGCATCAATCGTATACGATGGAAAATGCCTGTAATCGATGTCGCAGTGGGTTTCAAACTAAATCGATCGATCCATGTTAGATACATGCACCGAAAGCGTGGAAGAGGCTCTACTTCTAGAGAGCCGCATGACAAGCCTCGAGAGGAAATCGATAAGCGTTGGTGGGCGTTACCAGAGCGCCAGTATGCCAACTTTGCGTAGCTCTGCAGTTCACGCATGTATGGCCAGTCTGATGTGTAGGGTTAGTCCACGAATAGAAGGGCCACCTTCTGATAGAGTGAAGAGTTGGATACACCATGAATTCAAAGCGAGGCAAGGTACGGAGGCTCGACATATCGGTCTTCCCAACCTTCGGCCAACAATGGCGTCCACTTCTCCAACAAGGCATTCGCACGTTCATGAAAATTCCTATCGGGACTGAACGGGGGATCAGAGATGGTACGAAGCAGAGCTGGGATGACTCCCGAAAGCTAGAGGTGGTTGATGAGAGTGAACGCATGAGTTCCGCGGAATGGTCCGTTGAAATGAATACTGCGTACCTCGATCATTTGTCCAGTAATCTCAATATCCTCGTAAAGCCTAAGACCGGACAGCGCATTGACAAGATAGTCTTTGATGGTTTCGATAGACTCCAGGGACATATCAACACACACAACTTTCTCTTCCTGCTTCACATTCAGTATTGCAATAGGAAAACAAGGTGGATGCTTACCGGGGGTGGTAAACCCTGACTCAGAGCATGCACGCAGATTTGTCGACAGAGCTCTAGCCTTGTGGTGTGACCGACCAAATGTGCAGCTGCAATTTGGTCAACAATTGTCAGTGACTCGACTCGACAGATCTCAGCATGATGAAGGTGTGACCCACTGCTTAATGTCAACACCAGCAAGTCCCTGGCTCTCGTCCAAACTCTCTGGTACAAAGGCCACCGTCCTTTCGGTACGGACAGCGCTGCCACAGCCAACTGCATACCCGGAGACAGGTGGCCACCCCGTGCTATATGCTTCAAACATAGTTCACCAACGGCGAGACAGTAGTAATTGGAAAGGATACTCGTCCGATGGTTCTTGTTGTCTTCTGCAACAGACTGGGAGTTCGCGTCAACGGGGACTGGCAAAGGGATAGGTTCGGGAGGTGGGGCCGACTTGGCGTTGCAGATGACCCTATATGTCTGGCGCATCTGGGCGAGAGCTAGGAAGGGATCCTCGGAAAGACTGAACATGGAGAGGGCAACAGTATACTGTTAGTCGTCACGATATTCACTGGAAAACACATTGATATGGAGACAAGGGATTCACCTGCCATCTGTCTCTCGTTTGAGAATGAACAAGTCACAGAGAACTTCGAGCGTCACCTCTCGGATTTGGTGGCATGTTTGAAGCAGTGACAACACTGGGTTGTTTGGGAGAACGTTGGATGACAGGTCTGGTGGGGAAGACGCAGTGACAAAGGTATCAATGTACTCTGCAACGATTGGTCCAACTATCTTGTATAATATTTCCGGTGGAAGTAGCTGGCGGTTCTGCAGAGGTCGCGAGTTTGTATTATTCTCCGTGGCTTCGTGAACAACCGTGATAAGGACCAACACCAGCGGGTTACCGATGTTATGAGGACGAACGAACCTGGATCCATCATTGAAACCTACAGCCTTGATGCGAAAATACGATAAGTGACAGTAAGTGACGCTGGCTTAGTCGTACGTCGTTGAGGAAGTGTGTTCACCACACCCAGGAGCTGCTTGTCACAGCAAAAGTCTCAACAATATCCGAAGCTTGACTTATTGTACGTCTGACAGTCAGTCAACAGTCAAGCACTGTAGGCCGCGATGACAAAAGTCGAGTAACATCTTATTGCCACTCGAGCCACTCTACGAACTTTGGGACGTGGCTCGGAGGCCTTTGGACACTCGAGTCCTCATACGACTCTACACGCGCGACTCAAGTATTATGACAGGAATCGCCCCGGGTTGAGCGGCCATTGGAATCGTCGGCGAAGCCACTATCCCTCAACACCAAATAGGGTGAGCGTTGGCGGGTGGTTGGACACGGATGGGGGGACGGATACTCCAAGCCAGCGTATCTCCAACGTATTAGTAAGGGTTTGGACTGGGGGGGTCCTCCTACTTTGTTGACCCGCCACATTGCTTCGCCTGCTTCGTAGGTACAAAACAGCAAGTGAACCATGTTGCTGGGTTTCCCGAATATCTCGGAATGACCGTCGGCTCAAGCCTTAACTAGGCGATGGATCTCAGAGAATGCTCGGAGCATCGCAGCACACACCTTGCAAGAATTCTGGCGGATGTTCATACAACACGTGCAATTACATGAGTGCTTTAATCGTAATCATACCCTGCAGTAGTAGCAAACGCACATCAGCTTACTTGTCAGGACCGTCGCGGGTATAAGACAGAATATGAACATACCTCCACCACCTTCATCTCCTCCACCCCCACCCCCACCTAGGTCATCCATATCTTCACCTTCGCCGTTATCAAAGTAATTCTCGGCGTAATCGTTGTCATATTCTTCGTCTACGTCGTAGTCTGAGTCAGGTGCACCAGAGTGGATTGATGAGCGGTCTGAGGCGTTTTCCTGGAGGGTGATAATGGAGGACCATTAAATGAAACATGTGCGCAAGGTTAACAGGCTCGTACTTGGTCGTCACCGTCTTCAGCCATCTCATTGAGATTCAATTTCTTTTTTGACGTCGATTTTGTGACTGAATACGTGTCCCGTTAACTGGTCAGTGGGAGAGGAGAAACGGCGTACTTTTCCGCTTCTTTTTGGGATTGAAGTAACCCTCGAATATTTCTTGCGGGAAAAAGGGTTGATGGAGGTCGCTCCTCTTCAGGGTGGGTTGAGAGGCGGGGGACGGCCGATACTTGTCCGAATATCTCGGTAATTCTGCCATTCAACCAAGGGGATGAGGGGAGTGATGCCTCCTGGTCATTGGAACTCACCAGTTGACTTGGTCGTCTCAACGATATAATAGGGTGATTTGCGCATCCGAGTAATAAATCCTGTTTGCAGGTCCGAAATTGTCTTCTCGTCCGGGGTGTACTCTGTCAAGGATGGCAAAGGGTCCATTGGCTTGAAGTTCCATGATTTCCATATGCGAAAGCGGATCGAAAGCCAGCCCGAGTTGCAACAGTACCAGAAGGCGAGGGTTGAAAAAGCAGATGACTCAGAAACCAGATAGATTCACCGGCAGATTAACAGCACTTCGACATACAGGATACAAAGCAGTCGCCTCTCTGGACATGGCCTGAATATCGGCGAAAGAGAGACCCATTGGAGGAGCGTTGCTTGATCCTGCAAACATGCTTTTGCCTCCCCCACCACCTCCACGACCCCCACCAAATCCACCCCGACCACCACCTCGGCCACCTCTGGACATCGTGAGCGTATGGAGACCAAGATCCCTCGAGAATGGAAGTGAAAATCTGAAAAGTCAAGATGGTAGCTGAGGTGAAAGCAGTGAATTTGCAACTCCGCGTCAAAAGTGCCAAACGCCAAACTTCCGACGCCGTCTCGTCTCGAACCACATCATTCCTGCGCGTCGACAACGACCTCTATCGTCTGCGGAACCCTCAAGACGTGAACGAATCTCCCATTTGTGAACTTGTAATGGACAAATCCCTTGACGAGGTCAGTCGAGCATACCTACTCTCCTTTGTTCGATAACTGGATTCTCATTGTCTTTGTTCTTTGTTCTTTAGATAATCGCCGCTCGCCCTCGAGGAATTCGTCGTGGAGTTGGACGTCGCGGTGGAGGGGCGCGAACTCAAGTGCTCGGAACCGGGGGCGTCAGTCCTGCTGCTCGAGCCCGGTATAACGGCGGCGTTGTTCCAGCTGCAAACGTGGCACCTCGCGCACCCGCACCTGAACAACCTGCCGATAAAATCATCGTGTCCAACCTTCCACTTGATGTCAACGAACTCCAAGTAAAGGTGCATCCCATTCACACATCTACAAATTCTGGAGCTGACGAACACCATCTTGCTGCACCACAGGAATTATTTCAAACGACAGTCGGCCCCCTCCGAGAAGTTCTTCTTACGTACGACAGCGCTGGACGGTCCAAAGGAGTTGCGACCGTGCAATTTACAAGGAGAGGAGATGCGACCAAGGCCTATCAACAATATAACAATCGGCTCATCGACGGGAGTTAGTATCGACTACTTTTGCTTCTTGCACTTTACTCTTTTTCTCTGTGATACCTGTTATTTCCGCTTCTACTTCTCGAGGCCGTCTGGACGCGATCACGCAGACAATATTTGGAGGATCGTCGCATACCCAACGCGAGGCGACACCAGGAATGTGGGGTGGAACTTTGGCGGACTGGGGCGGACATTGTGGGCGAGGTGCGCTTTTGGGGCGAAATCAGGATGACGATGGAGATTCGAAAGGGCGGTATTGCGTTTCGATGGAGATGGGGTGGACTGTTGGGACGGTATCAGTATCCCACAACCTGACCTGAAGCACAAGGCAAACCGCTTTCAAGATCACGATCCTGGTAACGCCATCGGATTCGAGTCGGACTGTGTCCTCACCTTTTCGTCACTTGCCTTTTCTTGCTCTTGCATTCCAAATTACCAAGGAACCGACTGATGATATAATTGTCTCCTCTTACCTTCGCTTCGACCACCTCCCCCGACTACCATCACCACCACCGACAACCACGACGACCGCCAATCTCAATCACGCTACCTTCGGAATCACTAGAGCGTCCCATGCGAATCGAAATCGTCGTCGACCCTGCACGTCCGGCTCCTCAAACGCTCGCCTCTCGTGTTTCCGGTCCTGCCGACGGGCCCAGGTTAGTCTTGGCTATACCTTAGCCACTGCAGGTGCCTGATGGATGGGTCTACTTTTGCGACATCTAGAAACGATACTGGTGGCGGAAGACCTTTTAGAGGACGAGGAGGACCTAGAAGAGGAGTTGTACGAGGGGGAGGCGGACCTCGAAGAAATGAGAGACCCGTGAAGAGTGCCGCTGATCTTGATGCCGAGATGGAGGTTAGTTATTTTGCTGGCCATTCTCTGACAACTTCTAACCTCTTCTGTCGCGTTAGGATTATACCGCGAGCACTGCGACTGCTACTGCTGAGGCTTGACTCTTTCAAAGACCCTTTTCTATGATGCATCCTGTACCATAGTTTATCCTCGGTTACATGTAGTTGTTCTGCCCGGTATGTTGGGATTGTCTCTGCCAATCTATAAACAAAGACCATTCTATCGTTGTCGTCGTCCGAATAAGATCTCGAATGAGCCGAAATGTCTCAGCTTGGTTTCAACCCTATTGTTCTTCCCTCCGAATCCCTGAAGAGTTAACAGTGTCGCTCGCTTCTTCCTACTTCCATCTCTATCACTCCACTATCGTTGACCTCCGAGCATGTCTGCCAGTTCTGACTCCATCGAGCTCTACGCTGACGATCCTGAATGGGCTGATATCGAGCCCGTCAGGCAATACGAGAATCCTAACCCTCTGGCGCCAATATTCTACACTGAAGAATGTACGCGGGGGGGCATCGTCATGGATTACATTCCCATTGTCCTAATTCTTGGATTGCTCGACAGATAGGGATGCAACCGATTACTTTCGTGGTGTAGTAAAGAAGGGGGATATGAGCCCCAGGGTACTGGATCTGACTGAAAAGATCATCCGATTGAATCCTGCTCATTATTCTGCATGGTGAGATTCCTATCCAACCCCTCCGAAGCTGTCTTTATGATGCGCCCTCTACATGTACTGATACTCCCTCCTTCATCTCAGGCAATATCGATACAAGGTTCTCCTGGCACTGAAGTCCCCACTTGACCTCGAGCTCCGGTTGATGGACGAGTTAGCAGTGAAGTTCCTTAAGACCTATCAAGTTTGGCACCATCGCCGTCTTCTCATATCCCACCCTCAACTCTCTTCTTCCAAATCTTCGTCTTTCTATCTCACTGCGGAGCTCAGATTCATCGCCAAATGCCTGGTTGTCGATTCCAAGAACTATCACACATGGTCTTATCGGCAGTGGCTCTTGTCAAATTTCTTCAGTGGCGGCGAGAGGGGGAAGGAGGAGGAGGAAGTGTGGAAGAAGGAAATGGAATGGATCGAGCAGATGATTGAAGAAGATGTGAGAAATAACTCGGTTTGGCATCATCGTTTCTTTGTGGTCTTCCAGTCGGGGATAAGAGTAGGCGACGAGGATCGGGAGGTTGTTCGGAGGAGGGAGATCGAGTGAGCCCTAGGCTTCCCCCTTCGTCCATCTATGATTACTCACTCGTTGTCCGCACATTTCAGTTTCGCGAAGGATAAAATCTCCCTTGCTCCAAGTAATCCCTCGGCCTGGAATTATCTACGAGGAGTTCTTGACAACAATAACCTTCCCTACTCCGATTTATCCATCTTCGTTCGACCCTACGCCCAAGCCCGCTCGCCAGACGCTGAAGCAGACGAAGTGATTGATCTTGAGAACCCATCACCCTCCAAAGGCGCACAACTGCCTTGCGTTCCGGCCATCGAGTTTTTGGCAGACGTTTACGAAAGTGGAAAGAGTCGGGATGATATCGAGAAGGCTGCCCAGGTACGTTTAACCCCCTCGTGACAATTTGAAAATTTCATTCTCCCATAGCTTTGGAAGTCGCTTGCGAATGAGTATGACACAATCAGAAAGAAGTAAGTTTCTTACCGGAACACTCTGAGCTACTATCTAACCGCAATGCGCTAGGTATTGGGAGTATCGGATCAAGGAGGCTTTGGAAGTTTTACCTGCATAGCCGGGTCTATATGTACTATGGGTTGCTGCATTGGTTGAGATTCGTGCTGTGGTAACTATTCAAGTGAAATGTATCAACAATTTGACACTCTCCCTTTTGCTCGATACCATACATGAAGCTCTCTTTTTTCAAGGCGGCGCCGAATTATCATACAGGACGACAGGAATAATATACACTGCATACAATGCCCATCCTTTCCCATGCCATCCCTTCAACTATCGTTACCCGCGGTCAGTTGGACTGTCGGTCAAGGGCACGTACTATTCACAACGCATAAGGGCGCAAACACGATCAGCTTTTATCCTTCCGTGTTAGAAGGAAGAACCAAACACTCGCCTTCACACCAAATAAGTCCTCCACTCTGACTCGCCCTTCAGCATCCTTGTCGACTAATGTGACGACTTGGCTGCCACGCTTCCCTACTGGGATGAACATACGTCCCGGACCGGCTAGTTGATCGATGAGGGCTTGGGGAAGTTCAGGCGGTGCGGCTCCTACGTGGATTGCGTCGTATGGGCCTTCGTAAAAAGTGGATTTTGTCTTCAGTTCGATTCAAGAAGTCCTTGGACCTTACCGCCTGCTGGAGATCCTATGTTAGAACCAGAGGTCAGCTTTCGATAACATTCATACCGCCGGCGAACAACTGACCGAGCCTCCCATCACCCTCAATAATCTCGATTTCTCCATTATCCAAAGCCTCCCCAAGCCCATCCCTCCTGATATTCTCCCTCGACCACTGGACGATTTGTGGTATGTGTTCGATTCCTACCACTTTGCCTTTCGGACCACCTTCTTCACCGCTAACCAAGTGGTGAAATACAGCAGTCAGGTATCCCGAACCACTGCCTACGTCGAGCACTTTGGAGCCGGGACCGAGAAAATTGAGGAGATGTTGGGCTGCATGTGCGTGCTACGAGATTTACCGGGTGAGCCAACCTTCAGGATTTTGATGCAGATCTTCGTCGCTCACCATGTGGGGTGCTGAGATGGTCTGCGAGTGCCCTATCGGCCTAGAAGCACTCTCAGTATCAACAAATATCGTCGAAACTCACAGACAAGGGGAAGACGGCCTCACTGGGGGTGATCATCGTATGCATCTTCCCTATTCCGAACGTAGTTCGCTCGGTCAACTTTGAGCATCGCCTGTGCGTGCAACACGATGGAGATGTGTTTCAAGATATCCTGACGTCGAGGAAATCAACCGATCTAGAGCCATTGGATACTCACATATCTGACCCTTTCCGAAAAGTACATTCCACGTCGAGCCAAGTTATCGACTAGTTCAGCATTGCTGGAACCAGATGATCTCCGCGACATATTATGTTACGGGAAGTACTTCAAAGAGCAACGCCGGCGACCGTGACGGTGTGGCACTGACGAAGACCGTCCCTTAAACTTAGGTCATAATATAAAGAGGATTACTGTAGCCACACGCATATATACCCTCGCAGGCTCGGTCGCATTCTATACTTTCGCGGCGTGGACTGAGTAATTGAATCACGTGACATTGACAGCCCGTCGCGTCCAGTCCATCGCGACCCACAATGCCTTCGAAAATATTAATGACTCGCGACACTATCGTCACTATCCCTAAAACGCCCTACGTTCCGCCCCCTTGGGAACCCCGTGAATATTTGCAGGGAGGTTTCTTTCTTACCACTGAGGAGACTCTAAACTGGGCGACACGGCTTAGTGGAAGAACTTTCTCCCCTGCCACTTGTCTTACGGCGCGTAGAATAATTAACGACAGAGTCAAGCCATACGGGGTTTACTTCTCTATGGTTGGGGAGGATCTGTTCACCCAGTGGATGGTCGTCACCCAGCACGGAGTCTGCCCTGGGGGTACCGCGGGGATGGATCCTTCCAAGATCCCGCAACTTGAGGAGGGGAAACGAGAGGCGATGGCGCGTGAGCTGTTGCAGCAAGAAGGTGTGTCCCCATCACTCAATCTACGTTGTTCGTGATCTTGCGAGGAGCTCAACTCATCCACCGTATTCAGGCTTGGATAACCTGAAGTTTGTGACTTTCCTGTCTGGAGAGTTTCCCGACTGTCTGACTCTACCTCGAGTACGTGTCTTTGGTTGAACTCTCACTAACCACAACTGAACCTGCTCGTCAGCGTCGCAGGGCGAATGCATGAAGATGTTTTGGTTTCATTCTATTTACACGGGAATCTGGTTCGCGAGCTGGCGACCATCACACGGTGGACAATGAGGGCGTCCTTGAGCCTTGGCACGTGGTGAATATTGTACAATCTGATTGGTATGATACGCAAAAGTCTCTCACTCCTAAATCTTGTTATCCTGCCATTCCGAAATGTTAATGAATCTCCAGTGGTTCCGAGAATCGTGAGGATCGGATTGAAGGACCTGGAGGAGTCGTAATCGTGTCTCAAAACAATAAGGAATGGGTTCATTGCTTACTACAGTGTCTTCCTCGCCATCAGAAAGGCCCCAAAAAAGTGTTGAGAATAAAGGCGAAATCCTGACGAGAAGGATAAGTATGAATGCAAGCATTAGAGCAAATACGTACGTATAGATCCCCGTCTCCTCAATCTCCCGAGTTTTGAAATGGGATATTTCGGGGATCTCATATGCGGTGTTGTAACCAGCGATGACATCACCCACTTTGAGGAAATTAGCTTCGATACGTTGATGGCTATCGAGGCAGCTAAACGTGAGTCCGCCGTCACGACAACTTTCGATTCGTAACTAAAACCAAGCGGGTTAGCCCAGAAACACTAACTCTCACTGATGGAGAGTCGCGTACCATGGTTGTTCGATGAAGCTTTGGCGTAGTGCGAAGAAAGGTGGAATGCTGAATGTCTGGGACACAGACGAGGCGTCCCGAGAACAGGTTTTGGATGCGATAGGTGCCATCAAGAACCGGCCCTCTCCACGCAAGTGCTTCGATGTCGTGGAGTGAAGCGACATCCTGGAGAAAAGGATCTTCCGTTTGACTGTTCGCTGCGGAAGTTCTTGTTTGAGAGGAACGGAGAGAGGCAGCGATATCGCCACGATCGGGGGGTTCCAGTGCACCCGCCAGCTCGGCGGCCGGTGGAGCAGAGGCTGGTGTTTTCTGGAGGCCTTCCGTTTGGCTGAATGCGCCCTCGAACTTTCCCAGCACTCGAATCTCGAAGTACGCCTCAATGTACTTCGTGGCCTCCTTCAAATCAGTATTATCCCATGAGGCACGCTCAATGGTTGCGAGATGAGAGAAAGCTTGGAAGCGAAAGAAGGTCATGGCATCCCACTCATCCACTGCCGTGGATCCCGCTAGGAACTCTGTAAACTTCTCTATCTGACCCTCCTTATGAGGTGGTATCTGAAACCGACAGCGTTTGGAGCCGATGGTCCTCGCCAGATTTCTCCGGAGACATCCCGCATACCACCAGCAATTGAACGACCAAACCCTGTACAAGTCGGCTGCCTTTCCGACCACCTCCAGAAGAATCGCGATGTGTCGTAGATCGATGTCAGTCCGATTGACTGCGATGTGCGCGATGATTCGATCGCCCGAATTCTGAGCATCGTGGGCACTGCTCCATTTCGAGACCGTGTCGTTATAATTCGAGCCACACAATGAACCAA
Organism: Jaapia argillacea MUCL 33604; assembly: GCA_000697665.1. Classification (NCBI taxonomy): domain Eukaryota; kingdom Fungi; phylum Basidiomycota; class Agaricomycetes; order Jaapiales; family Jaapiaceae; genus Jaapia; species Jaapia argillacea. The sequence continues at coordinate 257,418 of KL197717.1, forward strand.
ATATCTTGAACCACGATTCGGTGTCTCGTTCGAAGCGAAGTGCGGTGTCGTAGATAACATTAGGATGGAATTTGTCGCCAAATACGAGGATGATATATTCGTGGGATGGGAAACTGCGTTCTTTCGCCCAGCTGATTTCGCGGATGTAGGCGAGTTCGGCGGCGTCGTGGAGAGAGGCGGCCCACTGAATAAATGTCTTTGCACTGATCTTTCCTCTCGAAAAACGCCCAAACTTTCCGCGGTTGAGTGGAAAAGTCGAAAACCTAGGGTTCTCCGCCATAGGGATTCAGGTGGAGAGATGGCGTTCGGGTGAGAGAGAGAGATTCAGTGCTGAGTAAACCATAGCCAGCACGTTCAGCAGTGCTTCGTTCCTTATCACGGGTAATATCAGGCGCCAGCAGTGGAAGAGAAACTTTCAAGAAATGAGGCAGGCATGGAGTCATGATTGGAGCACAGAACCTGGCAAACAGAACCACAAGAAGTTCCCGAGAGTGGCCATTCGGACGGCGTTGAACGTCAGTGAAAATGAAATGTCAGCGCTGAACGACCCGACTGTCATGACTACTAGCCTGCTATCCCTGCAAAACGCTATCGTTCAGCTCCTTGGCACCCCCGTGAATACTTGCAGGGAGGTTTCCTACTATTATAACCAATGAGGAGACCCTCACCTGGGCGATATGACTTCAATACTGGAAGGACTTTGCGCCCTGGTACTCCGATGTAATCAACGAGGGAGTCAACCCATACGGGGTTTACTTCGCTATGGTGGTGGAGGATGTGTTCGTCGATTGGATGGTCCTCGCTCAGCACGGAGTCCGAGTCTGTCCTGGAGGTACCGCAGGGATGGATCCTTCAAAGATCTCTGCGCAACTTATGTAAGGAGGGAAGCGAGAGGGCAGCGCGTGAGCTGTTGCAGAGGAAGGTACGTCTCAATCACCCTATCTATAAGTTCGACATGGTCTTCAATGCTGAGCGCTGAGGGGCTCAACTCATTCACCGCACTCAGATTTGAAATTTGCGACCGTCTTTTCTGGACCATATATCGAATGCCAGACTCTTCGTTGGGTAAGTACTTTTGGTTGAACTCTCACTAACCACGAGTCACCCTGCTTGTTATCGTCGCTAGCGCTAAAACGAAGGCATGGTGAATTTTTGGCTTATATTCCGTTTACAAGGGAACCTGGTTCACGGCTGTCAGCCATCGCGTTGGCGATGAGGGTGTATCCAGGAACCCAAGTGTGGAGGAGGCGTAGTGGAAGCAGGCAAGGATTAATTTGATCGAGTGTGAAATCGAAGGTGATTATTCAACGGAATATTCAGGTGGAGTACACTCAGAACTTCATGATAGTCCTCTCATGTTCACGAGGCCTCATGTATCATGGCTCGGATGATTTATACACTATCGTACACGAACAACTCTTCTCCAGCCCCGCTCCCGAGGTACTACTCACTTCCCGTGGCCCGTTGGGCGATCAGTCAAGGGTACGTACTATCCACAAATACGCATCAAGGCGCATACATGATCAGCTTTGATTCTTCTATTGATATGTGAACCAAACACTCGCCATGACACCAAACAAATCTTCGACAGTGACTCGCCCTTCGACGTCCTTATCCACCAACGTGACGACTTGACTGTATTTTCCGATTGGGATAAACATGCGTCCTGGACTTGCAAGTTGATCAACCAGGGCCTTCGGGAGCTTCGGCGCAGCTGCTCCGACGTGAATTGCATCGTACGGGCCTTTAAGAATTGTCAGCTTTACCTCTTAAATTGATGGGAGGGTTGCTTGGTTCTTACCGCCTTCCGGGTATCCTGCGTTGGATAAACCTTCAGCTCGGCCCGTTCACATTGTGCGGAAACAACTCACCTAACCTCCCGTCCCCCTCAATTAGTTCGATTTCCCCGTTATCCAACGCCTTCCCAAGCCCGTCTCGTCTGACATTATCCCTCGACCACTGAACGAGCTGTGGTATGTGCTCAATCCCTACTACTTTACCCCTCAGACCTCCTTCTTCATCGCTAACGAGATGGTGAAATACAGATGCCAGGTATCCTGATCCGCTGCCAACGTCGAGAACTTTACATCCCGGTTGGAGATAGGTTAGGAGATGTTGAGCAGCGTGTGCGTGCTACCAAATTCAGTTTGTGGGTCAATCTTTTTCACGTTTTTGACGTTATCCGCTACTGACCATGTGAGGTGCTGATATAGTCTGCCCGTGTCCTATCAGCCTAGAGACGATGTTAGCATCAGTAAGGCTCGTCTATTTGGTCGAGCTAAATTTGTGCAAGATGACAGAATGAGGGATGGAGCCGTCGTACTCACTGGGGACAATCATCGTATGCATCCTCCCTATTTCGAACATAATTCGCTCGGTCTACTTTCAGCATCGCCTGTCCAGTTCAAACAAAGTCCACGACAACGGTGAGACTTCAGGATATCCAGGTAGCCAAAGACAACGGATGCAATCAGAATCAAGGACTTACAGCTTTCACCCTTTCCGAATTATAAACTCCATTTCGAGCCAAGTTAGCTACTAGTTCTGCGTTGGTCAAACCAGAAGATCGCCAGGCCATGGTGCTGAGTGATATTATCTTAAACTTGAGTTATGACGGTCAACTCGTTGCGTGTTTATATAGAAGTACAATGACGAGAGACTCAGTATTCTGGACCGAACGGGACCTGGCTTGGTCAAAGGATGCACCGGTCCCGGGCTGACTGTACATGTATGTTGATGATCTGGTGCTTGCACGAGTCTTCTCCGTTCAGAATGGGAGAAGCTTATGAGTGGCATCGTGATCGAGCGTTAACAGACGAGAGTAGTGAATTTCATATCGATACATTTGGGATGGTGAACTGTTGTAACACGTTGTGGTCCTCACCAATCTGCAGCACAACTACAATTCGCGCCTCTTCTTCGGGGCATCCGTCAAAGGCACATACTGTGCAGTGAAGTCAGTCCGGGTGTTCCATCCATTCGGGGGCAGACGGACCATAACATCAAGAATCTCTTTCTCGGTGACATTCCCCTGCTTGTCCTTGTCGATCTGCATGATCACTTGGCTAAAAGTTCCAACTGGGATGAACATTCGGCCTGGACTGGCCAATTGGGTGACGAGGGCCTTTGGTAGCGTGGGTGCAGCTGCACCGACGTGGATGGCGTCGTATGGGCCTGTATGTGGAGTTTGAACAACGTGAATCGATTAGTCGGGGTCCAGATGCTCACCACCTTCCGGATGCCCTAAGTTGGAGCCGATCAAAATGGAATCGAACGAAGAGGTTCATACGACACTCACCCAACCGCCCATCACCCGTAATGAATTCAATCTCCCCATTCTCCAAGGCCTTTCCCAAGCCATCTTTCTTCACATTCTCCTTTGACCATTCAACCAACTCCGGAATATGCTCGATCCCAACAACCTTCCCATTCTTGTCTTCGGAAGTGGTGAGATGGTGGAATACGGCGCAAAGGTACCCGGAACCGCTCCCAACATCAAGAACTTTTAAGCCCGGATTGAGAAAGGAGAGGAGGTTCTCTGCTGCGTAGGCATGCTGTGGAGAATAATAATGTGGATTTCGGGCGACGTTGGTACTAGGAAGGACATACCATATGGGGTGCCGATATCGTTGCTCCATGACCGATAGGTCTGAATCAGACGACGCTTGAAACAGCATCGTGAACTGATCGGAACACCCGACTTACTGAGGGGAATCGGTGTAGGCATCTCGCTTGTCAAGGACGTAATGAGCGCGGTCAACGTTGTTCATAGCCTAGCGGTGAAATGCTCGCCCCTCAGTCCTGTACGGATCTACGAAGCGATGGTGCTCACTGTTGCCACACGGCTAGAAGTGAAGATGGCGTTTCTCGACATGTTTGCGATGAGTTCAGCGTTTGTAGAGCCAGAACATCTCCAGGCCATTCTTGGGATTGAAGGGAATAGGGAGGGTGCAGGAATGGGAGGTGCCACAGAAGGTGACCAAATACTGATATCATCCAAGCCAAACATGCCGGACCCTCTTTGTCGCGAAGCTCATCGACTACGATCTCTGGCCATTGTGATTCAGTTAGATATCGGGACGATCTGCTGGTTCACCTCTGCCGCAAGGTGCTGGCGGGAACCCACCCACAATCCAAGTTGTCCCCCCAACTTGAAAGCTAAATAGCCTCAGATTGTGGCCCCCAGCTGCAACTGTCACCCATCATGTCGATTCACCGCCATCCATCTTTATATTTCGAAGACGGGAGCGTCGTCCTCCTCTTGCCATCCACTGATGAATCGCTGGTGGCATACCGCGTTCACCGAAGTCTCCTCTCTGCCCACTCAGAAGTATTTGCCGATCTCTTCACCGTCCCCTCGCCTGCGGTCCCCGAAAAATACGATGGCGTCCCATTGGTAAAGCTATCGGATAACGCCCAAGACATGGAACACTTCCTCAATTGCATTTATGTCCCAAGGTGTGAATTATTGTCTTCTAATACATGTCGAACATTCTCCATTCATCCCTTTGTTTCGCAGAATATTAATGACGGAGGCGATCACAGTGGACTCTGTCTTCGTAAACGGAGCGATGCGTCTTTCCAACAAGTATTCTGTCCCGTTCATACGGGACTTCATCATTGAGAAGTTGGAGGAAAGGTGGCCGAGGACGTATGGCACTTGGGTCTCTCGCGACCTGGAGCACATCTCACTTGCGGATAAGTACAAAAGTCTCGATAATGCCACTCACCATGGCAAGATCGATGGACAGTACTATTGCGACGTTGTGGGCGACCCTGCATCTGCCATCCGTTTTGGGGTAGACCACAACGTGCCAAGCCTGCTACCTTCCGCATTCTACGAGCTCTCCAGTGTGGACCCATCCTTGGACTTAGATGAGTGTCACACCGCTCTTGAAAACGGAGATGAATCTCGCGAAAAAGCCATCCTTGAATCTACGAAGGCCAGCGCGAGATGGAGCATCATACAGCCAAAAGAGTTCCGCCTTTTAATTGGGGGAATGGACAAACTCAAGTCGCATTCATTGACTACGTTAGGCTTTTGGTTTACGATTCCCTCAGAGTCATGTGAGCGTCAGGGAATTTGTGAAGAGCAGGTATCAGTTCTCCGTAATCGCCGCTGGGGGCGGCTGGAGTATGACAGCATTCTCCGCTACTTCCACCTCGCGATGGCGATCGCGGCTGCAGACCAAAAAATCTGCTTGAAATGCAAAGGTGTATTGCTCAAGAAAGGACGAGACGAGGCCCTGAAAATATGGAATAGTTTACCGAAAGACTTTTCCATCCGATGTTTGGAGTGAAGGCGAGTTCGAACAGCTTGCGCACTGTCTGTAAAGGCTGACATGAATATTGTGTCAGATCTTCGAGAGACATAGGACGAATCACCCTTGGGTTTGGTGTTGGAATCCCAACGAGTCACGGACTTTGTACGATCACGTCGACATAGTTCGGGACACGGAAAGTTCGTTGTTTCGTCGGAGCGTGCTGAACACCGAGAGCTCTGTAGAATTGTACAAGGGTTTGGCGATGAAATTAGGATAAGCAGCTAGCAGATATACAGATAACGTGCACCATAGAAAGCATATCGAGCGACGAGCAACAGGAAAAGCGAATTGGGACATGATGAGGGGGCGATTCAAACTCAACAACGTCCATTCGAATTAGTGGCAAAAAAAGTCCTTCTGGAAAGCTGGCCAGGACGATGTCAATGGTATGAGGGTGGGATTGAAATTAGAACCCTCACCTCCCGGGAACAAAGCTGTCGCATGCATCACACAAGTTATTGGAACCAATTTCTCCCTCACCTCGATGGTTCCACCCGCGGGTACTGGCACGACGTTCTTCGTCTCCCAAGTAGTCGTGAGCTTCCTTGCCAGGGCTTCAAATATTGGTTGAAGCTCCGTTGCTGTGTCCCGAACCCGGATACCAAGACACGTCCCGAACTCTCGAAAGGCGAGTCGGTAGGCCGTTGGAAGGTCGAAATAACCTTCCGAGTTCAATTTCCCTACAACCACAGTTAATTAACGGAGTCAGACAAGGTGTGAACGGGGCGTACCGAGATCTCTGGAAGCTCTCTGGGAGAGTCCAGTGGCCCATTCTTCCTCGCCTTCGAACCAATGGCTCGTCCAAAGCGTCATCCCCAAATCTAAAGAATCATCACTACTATACCCCCTCCATTTCGTCTCCAAAATCTTCTTATAGTCGCAGATCTCTTCCACCAAGACCGTCGATCCCTCCCCGTCCGTTTGTTGCAAGAGTTTATAGATGACGTACCCGTCAATGGGATCCAAGTTACCTTCGCTCCGGACGAGTGGATGAGAGAGGTCCATTGACATCTTCCAGAACATCCGAGGTCGTTGTGAGTGACGGTTTACCATGAATCGTGGGTGGACTGTTTTGGCGAGTTGGAGAGCGAGGTCGTTGTACGTTTTTGTGCCCGACGCAAGGGACATTCGATTCAAAGCGAACATCCAAATGGTGAGATAATGAAAGTATTGTCCGTCGCCATCTGGTCCGCTCTCTTCCATCTTACCGATCCTGAGACCACCCTTGAGCGGTTCGGCGTCGGTTGCACCGTCAAGTCGTTTGGTGCCATCTCGAGAGTATCCTAAGATGTCGTGGACGTTTTGGATGAGATGGGCTGCGAGGGTGAGGTAGAGAGGGTTTGAGGTGGATTTGTGGAGGGTTAGGAAGTTGATGACTGCGAAGGCGTCGGTCCAGAGGTATCGGCCTCGATGACCTTCGGAGTTGGGTGGAGGTGTCCAGGTTGAGGCGGAGGAAGGTGAGAGATGCGTGAAGGGGCCGTAGACGTGCTGCATGGCAGCTAGGAAGTTCTGTTGGGTTTCTGGTGTGAAGTGGGCGGTCATGCTGTGTGTTAATCGGGAGCGGAGATGGAGTTGACTGGGATGAAGGTATGTTATATGATGGGACCTGGTTCGTGCGAGTGGGGAATGCAGTTGGTGGATCGTTTCTGAGATGGTTTGCTTGCTTCTGGGCATCGAGAGACTCCAAGCATACATGGTTGAGTGTGACGTCAAGGACACAACAATGTTGATCCTAGAGGGTCTCTTACAGGCCCATGATGATTCGAATGGGCCTTGTGGTGGTGGACTTGGAGGTAAGGCCTTCAGGATGCCTGGAGTCCTATGCTGCGACCATCCAATTGAGAGTTGCAGTTGACCTTCCGAGTTTCCCGGAGTCGCCTCATGTTCCAGGAACATGGAGTGGGGGTGACGATAAGCCAAGTATTTTTGTTGGATGTGCCTTTTGGCGTGTCCTGAAGTCACCATAGTTGCAGTCGCATCTGCTTCCGTAGCATGAAAGACCTGGCCAGACCTCGAAACGACACACAAAATGGAGATTGAATGGAGCTGGATGTGACGTATTGGTTGCAATGATGATATGTAGCCCTAAGATATAAACGCTAACGCATGCATTCGAGAGTGCTGGGCATGGCGAGAGCTCAGCGACCGACGACGACGATGCATCAAAGTCCCTGCACATGGGGCTCAAGGTTAATGCCTGCTGGCATTCCGTATTAGGCGCCCGGCGCACACATGACGTAGGTCCCCCGCCCCCGTTTTCCAGGTTGTGGAGCAACTGCCGCCTCGTCGACAGCCCCTTTCATTCCTCAATTTCTGCCCTTTCTGGTTGTCTCGTTCTTCGTTGCTACGGATATCTCGAAATTTCTGCGTTAACCGGGCTATTTATCTGGCGCAGCTCTGTGGCATCGCTCCGACCCACCGAGCCTGCTTCGGGAAAAGTTACACAAACTTCACAACCCACCACAGTGTAATTTTGGCGATCGTCTGGGATCAACCAAGCATCTGGTGAACTTTCCGGCGATTGAAGAGAAGGATTGGGTGGGCGACAATTGGCCATCATTTGTTGGACCTTGGTCCGAGGTGCTAGACTTGCGGAACTGAAATCATGAGTTCTTTGAGACCAGTAAGGGTGAACGCTCGTGTTTGACGGATTTAGTTGACGATGATCGCTCAGGAAACTTCGTCCTCTCGTCCGTCATCCGTTCCTGCGTCCACACCAAGTTCACCTGCAGCTCCGACCAACGATGATATCGAGGCTGTCATCCAGATGGCAACTTCAGGTCGTCCTTCTCCTTTAGGTCCTCCGAAGGATACCAGGACGCAACTCTTTGTAGGGAATGTGCGTCTCTTCCTGCCTATGTAATTTCGTCGTCATAATGCAACTTCATAGCTCCCGTACCGCGTTCGATGGCAGGACCTCAAGGACCTGTTCCGCAAGGCAGGCACAGTCCTCCGAGCAGACGTCTCCTTGGGACCCGACAACCGTTCTCGAGGTTATGGAACAGTGTTATTAGCCTCGGCGGAAGATGCAGGTCGTGCGATCGACTTGTACAACGGATATTCATGGCAGACTCGGGTTCTGGAAGTTCGGTTAGATAGACTTCCTCCGGACTTTGATAGTGCCAGTCCGTTTACTGGTCTTGGTTCTCCGAACCCCGGAATGGGGTATTATGGCGGGTTTGGGATGCAATCTCCGATGGGAGGAAGCATGTATGGCGCCTCTCCGAGCTCGCAGGGAATGATGTCCGGGTCTACACTTGGTGGCATGGACGATTACAACTCGCTTTTCTCTCAAGAGCGTCCCACTTCTTCTGGTGGTTCCAATCGTAGCCTCTTTGTTGGCAATGTAAGCCATTCTTCGCACACGGAATCTCTGCAGAATCAAGTTAATCTCTTTTGAAGCTCCCATTTCACTGTCAATGGCAAGACTTGAAAGACTTGTTCCGACAAGCAGGCACCATTTTACGAGCTGATGTAGCTCTTGGTCCTGATGGACGATCGCGTGGCTTTGGGACAGTTTCATTCGCTAATGATATAGATGCGGATCGAGCTGTGAAGATGTTCAATGGGTGAGTTGTCGCGCGTATCCTGGCTCTCTTGGCTAATTTTATTGCAGATTCGAGTACAATGGACGAGTTTTGAAAGTCCATTTTGACAGATATTCTCAATCAAACCAATCCGCAATGCCATTAACGGCTCCTACATCACCTACGCCATCGCACATGTCTGCACAATACCAACAATCATTCGCTCACCATCAACTCAACCGACCTCCTTCACAAATACCTATGCCACCCCCTGGATATCAGTTCGAGTTCCTTCATAGCCCTGGTCCAAGTTCGCCTTACGGTCCACCTAGTCATCATTATCCGCCTGGGGTGATCGGGCAGGGAATCCCGCAACACTCTTCAATGGAACCGTCAATGTCGTATAATTCCACTGGGGAGTTGAGTATGAGAGCGAACCCGCCTACGCCGCCTTCGCAAGCTAACCCCGCTTCGGATAATACGTCGCCGACTGGGTCAAGCTCTCATTCTTCGACGACACAACAACATCGACCTTCTCGTATTGCTCTTCCTCCTCCTTCCGCGTTACAAGGTTTTCCGATGGGACCTCCACATACCATCTCTCCATCTCTTCATCAACCCATGTCTCCTCAACTTCATATGCACTCTCTATCACCGTTACACCATCCGGCACATTCACCTCATATTTTGATGACGCCACATGGGTTACCGCCTATCACGCCTAGTATGCCGAGTTTTAACTTTGCGTATGGACCGCCACCTACGCAATCGCCTGTTATTCCATCGGCGAGTGCGTCTGGGATGAACGGGGACATGTCTGCTGCTTCGAACTTTAGTGGGAATGGGAATGGTGGGATGGGTGGGGGTGGAGGAGGAGGAGGAGGGGCTCCTATGAGCCCTCAGTTCCATCATATGATGTCGCCGCCGATGTTCACGCCTGGAGTGACTATGAGTCCTGGAACGCCGGTATTTTGGGGAAGGAACGGGTTCATCAATGCTGCTGTTGGAGCTCCTGTTCATGCGTATTCTATGGGTTCGCCTACCACGACGCAAGGAGAGGATGAACCTGCGAGTTATTTCCCGCCTGTTCCGAGACAGCAGGATTATTTTTCGACTGCGCCTGTTAATTCTGCTTGGATTCCGGGTTTGGGAGAGAGTGGGTTGAGGAATGAGGTTATGAGGGATGGTGGTGTTGGTGGTGTTTTGGGTGGTGTTGGTGGTGTTTTGGGTGGTGTTGGTGGGGGAGAGAAGGAGAGACCTGATTCGAGTGAGAGTGTTGTTACTACGAAGAGTGGGGGGTCTGTTGTGACGGACCGGACGGGGAATGGGGAGGGTGAGGGGGAGAATGGAGGGGGGAGGAGTTCGAGTTCTGTTGCTACTTCTTGGCATACGGATGATGGTGATGGGACGAATAGTGATAGTTTTAGGGAGGTGACTGAGAGGTTTGGTTCGCTTGGGTTAGGTGGTGGTAATAATGTCGGTTTGGGGTTGGGCCCAGTTGGTGGGTTGGGTGGGGGGAAGCAGAGGACTTCGTCGATGTCGAGTTCTAGGAGACCTGCGCCTGGGCCGTTGCAGCCTAGTGGTGGGAGACCTGGTTCGGACCCTGTTTTGCATCCTGGAGCGCAGTCGGAGCCGAACCCTGTGTCGACGAGTAGTATGGGTGGGTTCCCGGTTGTGGTTACGAAGAGTGAGGGGGCGAGTGGGGGAGGGAGTGGGGGGCTTGCTGGGTTTCAGTTTGCGTATATCTAGGGATTGGGGTTGGGACTTGGGTTCATTGGGTTGGTGGGTTTGGGTTTACTGGGTGGAGTGTATGTTGCATTTTGTCGGGCTCGGTTTTTCTTTTTGCTTGAATGTTTCATACGTCACTCACTCGCGTCTTGCTATTTAGTGTTTCTTGGAGTTTGTTTTGATCAATTTGTTTTGTTGCCCCCCCTCGCATTGTTTTTTGTTCAATATTTTGTATGCATAAATTTGTTAGATATCGGTACATGTCTGGATACATCTTCTTCCTCTATGAAAAGTGCAATGGGTTGTTGGGATTGGGAATATGTATCCTTCCCTCTGAGATATCTCTTGCGATGGAGACGCTCGAGAAGGGGATGAGGTTAGGTTTCATGATCGCGAGGGTGCACAGGGGTACTCTTACTGTAGTACCATCGCAGGGAGGTGTAGATCCGAGGATTTACCGGGAGGAGGAGTTGAGTGATGCGCCGTTGTCAGAGTCGGACGTTGTGTGCAACGAGGAATCAAACGTGTATGCTTAATGTATCCTGTGTAGATGACCGTTTCAGCATTGAATGAAATGACTGACAGTGCCAAGCAAGGTGCAAGCCCCGAGGTTCCCACACCAACCAACCAAAAAAATCGAGCTCTTCTCCCCGACCAGAGCAGTGATCCATCCATAAGATCCTAGCTCAATCCTTGACACAACGCTAACTCCTCTCCTATAAATCTCTGATCAACCTTGATTTCTCAATCTCAAACGGCGACCTCAGCATCTGAATCGCATCACCGACCCACATGTGATGAATGCCGAATTCCCGCGCCGGCGCTGAGCAAGCTTGAATTAGACATCCAATGCACACACGCCCAAGCCGTCTAATAAAACGCACCGACACCACCCCAACCATGAGCCCCCCTCCTGCTTTTGTCATCTGAGCTCCACCCCATCCTTTTTCGCTCAAATTCCATACTGAGGTCTGAGGCGTGGGCTGATCACCTCCATTGGAAATGTCCATCCTCCCTCCTCTCGCCATGCTCGCTGTCCGGCTTTGGTTCTTTGTACTATGGCTTTGTTCGTTCGTCACTGGTTCTTTCGTGAATGATATAATCGCGGCGCTAGAACAAGCTGTTGATTGTGGGAGTTGTCATGCTGCTTTGGCTCCGTTGCAGATGTTGGCGCATATGGGGGATAAGACGTTTGTCAAGACTATCGTTGCTGTTTGTGTCGTGCTTAGGGTGAGTAATAATGCGTGTTTGGGTTGGGTGGTGGTTGGGGCGTGACACTTATGGTGGTTGGATTAGATTGAAGATCCCGATGTTTGTGATGGCGCTATCGCGGAACAAGGGCCTATACTCGCCCATTCACTTCGTTCGATATCCATAACAGGAGAGACGGCTACTCTTCTCTGTGATGCTGTTTTCGGGTGAGGCCTCTGTTCTCGTTACCCGTGTTTTTACGATCCTTGAATGCTTACGACGATCCTTCCTCTCGACGTAGCTTATGTCAACCACCCCCAGTCCACCCACTTACCATCCAATTCCCGAAAGTAGAACCCTACCCTCCAAAGCAATTCGTATCGAGTGGGAAACCGAGGATACAGGTGGCGCACTTTAGTGATGTTCACATTGATCGGCAATATACCGTACGTCTGCCTCTCCTCTCTCTCTCCTCTTTCTCTCCACTCTCTCCCTCCCCGTCCTTCACCCTCTCACCTACACCCCAAATCCAGGTAGGTTCCGAAACAAACTGCACAAAACCTATCTGCTGCCGTCAATACCCCGACTCCTCCCCCCCTCTCATAAAACCAGCTCGAGAAAACGGCGAAATCAGGATGTGTGATACGCCGGGTGAGTTGGCGGATTCGATGTTGGAGGCTGTTGGGCACGTCGCGCCGGATTTGGGGTGGGCGATTTTTACGGGGGATGTTGCTGAAGGTGCGTTTTCCTGTTATGATATATGAGGGGTTGGGTACTGATGTAGGGGGTAGCGGCGGTTTGGAGCTTGGATAGGAAGTGAGTTTGCTTCGCTTTTTTGGGGGGTGGGGGTTGGGCTGATGCAGGGGGTGTAGGGAGGTGTCGAATGATTTGAAGTTGTTTAATGAACAATTAGGAGAGAAGTTGGACGTCCCTGTTTATGGTGTTTTTGGTATGTTCCCTCCCTCCCTCCTCCCTCCTTGTGTACTTACCTTCATTCTTCATCCCTAGGTAACCAGTAAGCACACCCTTTTCGCGTTTGGATGGCAGGGAATATTAAGGCGATTTGGGTGGTAGTGATATATCACCTGTTAATGGATTCCCGAGGAATACGACTGTCATCGAAGATGCGCAATGGGTATTTGATTTGCAGAGCGATGGGTGGGCTGTGAGTAGTCCTTTCTTCTACCCTTCAACCATTCGCCTCCATCTCATGCTGATTCTTTTGGGGCGTAGCAATGGATAACTTCGTCTTCGGCGGCTCAGCTCGCTGAGAATTCGGGGTGTTATTCTAGTGTTGTACCCGGTACGAATCTGAGGTGAGTTCCTCTTTTCCGTTGGGTGGTTTTTGAGTGGATGGAGCTGATGTTGGTGGATGGGTAGGATGGTCTCGATTAGTACGAATTATTGGTATAAGCAAAAGTGAGTGTTCCATCGCGCTGTGTTGGTGAGGAGGGAGGGGAACTGATTTTTGGGGTAGTTTTTGGTTGTATGATAGTGATACGAGACAGTATGTTCCTTTCCTTCCTTTCCCTTCCTTTCCTGTGGTGATGACTGATGTACTTCCTTTGTCTCTTTTGTGGATCGTCGTCGTTGTTGTTGTTGTTGGGTAGACACGACCCGAATGGGATATTGGCGTTTATGGTACAAGAGTTACAAGCTGCTGAGGATGAGGGACAGAGAGCTTGGATTTTTGGTCATATGCCTATGGGTGGGGGTGATGTTTTGCATGATCAGGTGAGTTTTGGTTTGGTTCTGGTTACTTGTTTCTTGTTCCCATCGCCGATCTCGAGGCTTTCGTATTCCTCTCCACCCCTTCGTAACTCGTTGTTGATGCTCATGTGTGCCGTTTGTTTGTAGTCGAATTATTACAACCAGATCATCAAGCGGTATAGGAATACGATCGCCGGTCAGTTCTTTGGACATACACACGGGGTAAGCAGCTCCCTTCCCACCTTTCCCCCCTTGCGAGCGATTTGGTTAACTCGTGTGGTGGGGTTCGTAGGATCATTTCCAGATTGCGTATTCGGATTATGATAACCAGACTCCTGAAACTGCTATGAGCTTTGCTTCGATTGCGCCTGCTTTGACTCCTAGAAGTGCGTATTTATCTGCTTTGGGTGGGGCGTTGGGTGTTGGGTGGGGCTGATGTTTGGCGGGTTAGGTGGACATCCTGCATTTAAGATTTATGATATTGATCCGGATACTTATGAGTTGATGGATGTGAAGGTTTTTTATAGTGGGTTTTTTGTGGGCTTTTTGGGTTGATGGTGGTGCTGATTGGATCGGATTTTTAGCGAATATGACTGAACCGAGTTTCAGGAGGAAACGTGAGTAGTTTCCCTCTTATCCTCCATTTTCCACTCCTCATCCCCTCCCCTCCCCTCGCTCGCTCGCTCGTCTCCCCCCAGCGCAATGGAAACTCTACTACAGCGCCCAAGAAACCTACGGTCCTCTCATCACAGGCCACAAGATCCATCAAGACCCACTCAGCCCAGCATTTTGGCATAACCTAACAGAAGTGTTTGCTACGAACCATACGGCTCTCGGACAATTTTTGCAGAGGAGGAATAGGAGTGAGAGACCTAGGAGATGTGTTGGGTATTGTGTTGAGAAGACTATTTGTGATATGAGGGCTTTTAGGTCGGAGAATAATTGTGTATGTTTTTTCCTTTGGGTCCGGGTGGGACGCGAGCTGATTTTGTTGGGTGATGTAGGTGAAGGTTACGCCTGGTGTTCCTGGGTTTGGGCCTGGTGGGTTTGAGGATGGGGATGGAGAGGGGTGGGTACAGGGGGATGAGTGGGAAGAGGAGGAGGAGGATTGTGAAGGTGTTGGGATTGGGAGGTTGTTTAGGAAGGCTATTGCGGGCAGGGTACGTTCTTTTTGAAATAGGAGTTGGTAATTCGTTGATGTGATGCTTTTTTTAGCGGTCGGCCTTGCAGAGTTCTCGGTTATTACAGACTCAGCCTGGAATCGATCAGTCATGATTATGGCTGGGCGATTTACGACTCGGACTGCCTGCTCGTGACATGACCTTTTGCTTTTTTATCACCTCTCATGACGACGACAATTTTGAATACCCACTTCATGTCTCCCTAGATTGCATTATTTTGGACTGTTTTACTTTATCATTTGCATTGTTTTCTGATTGTTGTATTTGGTCTAATGTGTAGAGTTTGGAGTGTATCTTATTGTGATGTTGACGCGTTTGGAGGGTGAGACGCGTTTAGGGGCTACGTTTTTCTGGTCGCGTCCTCTACCACTTCCCTGTGTCATGGAACTTTCCCCTGTATCATCCTCTGAGTCAAACGGTGTACCTGTTCCTCTAACTCAAGTTGAGCGCGACCACGCCCACGCGAAATTACTCCAGTTTGCGCGAAAATGCTGGTCTCGGAAAACAGCCGCCTTCGCTCGAAATACTCCTGCGTCCGTCATCTGGACTGGCGACACCCTCGAAACTCTTCTGAGCAACTTTCATCTTATTCGAGGGAGGGAAAACTTGGCACACGTACTTTTGGAGTGGCGGTGGGATGATGAAGATGGTGATTCTCTGTTTGAGTTGGTGGACGCTGTGAACCGACGACTTGATCGTCGTCGTGCCGAGGCTCAGGCGAAGAGGGATAGGGAAGTTGTTGTTGGTATGTCGCGCCGGTCATCCTCGTAGCTATCTGATTAGTTGATGTGAGGACAAAGCTGTTGGCGACAGCCTGGCCACTTCATCGTCAACCACTGTGTATGTTCGTGTTTCTGTCGTTTGATATCTAGTGTTCACTTCGTTTTATAGGTGTATACGGCCATTGGAATCCTCTGGCGAGACCGAAGACCAAGAAAAACGCGCCCCGCTCTCGTGACGGGATATCGACACATTCTAACACAGAATGGTTGGTAAAAGGTGTGATTTGCCCATGTTTCCGAGAAGGTCAGCTGACGACCGGCAATCTCTCGCACCTAGATTGGTTTACATTGTCACTGTCTATCGTCTACGGTCTTGGCTGACTCGTTTCTGGGTTCGCGCAAACCTACCCACCGACTTCGTCATTGGGTAATGCCGGTTCCTGTTCGAACTCCCACACGAAAAGGGGCGTCGATAACAGTCAGCCCAAGGTGCGCCCTTCACAAATTCCATTGATGATGTACTGGAACTGACAAACCCTTCAGGAATATGAAAGCAGAAGATGTTAGAGTTCTCGGCACGGTATGACCACCGATGTCCCTTACATTTCTCGCCCCATACGAACGACCGTGATGATCCCCTCCGATTGCTCTAAACTCAACCTAAACTCGCTGTTTGGGGAGCCGCGAATGTGCAAGGTTCATTGGTCAGGAGTTCGTCCGCGTTGTCGACGAGCAGGACCTTGATGCATATTATTTAGCCTCGAAGGTCGCGGATCAACAGTCTCACTATGTGAAGCTTAACTCGAACGTGACATACTCATGGCCAAAGCTTATCTGATACGCATCTTCATACCTATTACAAATCCAGTGCTTGATTTACTCTCCGCTCTCGAGACGAGCACTCCAATTGCTATCAAAAGCAGCACTGTGGTCCCGGTAACATCAGAGGTGTTAAACAGCGTTCCTAGCTTCGCACATCGATTCAATTCGTGTCTTCAGCTTGCAAAGCTCCCACCATTGCCCTCCGCCCTGAGCGGAAGTAACTTTTTGCAATCTGCGCTACGCCAAAGCTAGTGGGAAGAATAACCATCTTCGTACATTCATACATATCACCGTATACCTCATCGTCGGAATGTGGAGCTGTGTGTGGTATGGATCATGTATCGTGTATCTGCGTTTGGTTCGTATTTATTGTACTCCCTCGCGCTGCGATACCCACCGTTCCAGCTTTACTTGTCACGTATCCGGTACTCTTTCCACCACGATTAGAATATTGAGGGATCAAAGCATGGACCTAGTTTGTCGTAAAAGTAAGACCGTTGTACCTGGCCATGTAAAACCAACTCCAAGAATTGGAAGTACTCAACACTCAACCAATTTGTCGAGGTCGATGATACGCAGCAAAATATTCAAGACTCGATCAATTGCTACTCTTATATATAAGAAATGTATGACGACTAAACCGTCAACAATATCCTCGTCGTTACCTCCCTCCCTCTGCTCAACCTGAACCTCCTCAACCCCGACCCCCTCACACCTCTCAAAAAAAGGAATCCATTCACCTAATAAAACCCCCCAAACGACCTCTCTTCGTCAGCATAACCAGTCCTGCGAGAACTAACGCAAACAAAAACCACCTCGTAGGGCCCGAGCCAGATCCTGACCGAGCGGGGAGCGAAATATTGGATAGTTTGGATAGAGCTTTGGCTTTCTTGTCCTGTGAAAACGACGTCGAATAATCGTCATGATTGTCAGAAGCGTGAAGGGACGACGAAGCGGCGGAATGAGACATACGTCGTAAGGAGGGTACCTGGCGCCGAAAAGGATTTCGAGCCTAAAGTGCAATGTGTCAATCTAGGGACTTCACTGAAGATGACAGAGTGTAGATACCAGGAGGGCGAATCCATAGATGCTCACAGATGAGTGAACATATGAAATGAATATTTTCCAGTGTAGTACCCGCTTCCACTAGGTCCAGTGCCTCCAAACGGAAGGCCTTCAGCTGCAAATAACCACATTAAATTCTGTTTAAGACCCCAAGTGATAATGGAAAAGAAAGGCGGCGGAATACCTACCTGCTACATGGATAAGCACTTCGTTGGCGACGCAGGCGCCACTCTGGGTGTTATCGAAGACTATTGAAGTATATAGTATTAGACATATGGATCCGAGAGAGAGGTAGCGGTGGACGGCAAACCTTTCTTCTTCGTAGAGTTTTCAATCGAGAAGACGTAGAGAGCGAGCGGGTGATCCCTAAGAGAATAATCACGGTTAATGTGATGGTGTCAAAAGGTATCGAAGACATGGTGACTCACCTTGCATTGGCGAACTTGATAGCTTCGTCCAAATCTTTCACAGGGACGATAGGCAAGACAGGCCCAAATATCTCCCTGACCAACACCAAAATACATCCCATCAGCAATTGCACATCACATTTCACCACCCAAGTCCAGAACTTACTCAGACATCAAAGAATCATCCGCACCAACATCCTTTACGATAGTAGGCGCGATATACTTCTTACTCGCATCGCATTCCCCTGGGCCACCAACTACAATTGTCCCTTTGGAGCTGTCGAGAAGACGTTTGATACGTTCTGCGTGGTTGACAGTGATGATACGAGCAAAGGAATTTGATTCTGCGGGGCCGGAGGGATAGAAAGAGTGGTACCTAGAGAGGTGCCAACAAGGAATTAGTAGGTAGCAACGAGAATTAATGGAATGGGAAGGGAGGGAGACATACACTTCGGTGAGAGCATCGACTAGAGGATCTTGGAACTCTTGTGGGACGAGGATATAATCTGGCGCTACGCAAGTCTAAGGGTGTAATTCCATAAGATGCACATCCGAAAAGGGGGGTTAATGGCAACGCACTTGACCTGCATTAGCCATCTTGCCCCACAGAATCCTCTTGGCAGCAATTTTGACGTCACACTTGGGATCGACGATTACGGGACTCTTTCCTATACCAGTCAAAGTGGACCTGTGAGCCCTTGAGCGAAAAATACGTGGCGGGATTGATCCTAACCTCCGAGCTATGAAAAGTTGGGTGAGTGACGAACCAATCGAATAGAGAGAAACCCACCTCGAGACTGATGGGCGTGAGATGTTTGGCTGCTGCAGTTGCGACAACCTTGGCAACACGTCCACTACCTGGTGTGCAGTAAGGACGTCAGAGGAAAGATCCTCGGAGAAGGATGTGCATACCGGTGTACAAGACTACGATTGAGTGCTGGGTTTCAGAAACTACTAGCAAAGCGGTTTTGTATAACTCACTGTGATCCCATTGGAGTTCGAGAAGCTGGGAAAATAAAGTCAAGTAGTTGTCTTCTCGATAAGACGGAAGGACTGACCTCGGTAGTTTCTGGAACTGCGCCGTTGACGACGCGGAACAACTCGGGGTCAAGATACTTGGGGAATAATTCAGCAAATAAGGAGCTGATTGTGGGAGCAAGTTCCGAGGGCTTTATCACAGCGGCGTTGCCAGCAGCGATGGCCCCGGCCTACGCATGGTGGTCTATGATTGATATATGCGAGCGAAATAGAGAATGAGCTCACGAAGGGCGCGAGGGATAGCCAGATAGGATAGTTGAAGGGGCTGATTATAAGGACTACGCCCTTTGGCTCCTTGCGAGTAACAGGGCGCATGGCAGTCCAATTTATCGACAAGGGGGGCTTCTCAGGTTTCGCCCACTTCTCGACACCATAGTAGGCGCCTTTGACCTCTGTGATGGTGGCATTTATCTCCAAGCTGTATCATCGTGATAAATTTAAGACACAGTCAGAAGGAATGAGCAACGCACAAGTCAGACTCGAGGGCGGCTCTTCCTAAGTCGGCTTCGAAGGCCTTTTGGAAACGCTCGATGTTGTCTTTGAGCAGATAGGCGAGATTGAGGATTTGTTGTTTGCGATAGGTCATGGACTTTAGCTTTCCAGAGAGGAAGCCTTTGCGCAAGTCGCTATGAATCTACAGCCATGTTCGGCGACGTCAGTTCAACCAACTTCATAGAAGGGTGCAGTGAGGACTTACTCACCTGCTCGATCTCGTCGATGAGTGTAAACTTGAGTTAAGACATGTTCAGTGAATGTGGAGGGAATGGTTTTCGAGCTTTTCAGGAGCCTTGGGATAAATACCGCACAGAAATGCTTTCCAGGACCGAACGATTCGGGGTAGATCTAGGTCGAACGGAGTAACCGAAACCCGAAACCAATCAACTGCTACCCCGCGGTCCACCTGAAAGCTTCAAAATGCAGACTTGGACGAGATCAGTGCCCTACCCAAGGCCTTGAGGCGCGAATTGGGGTCGCGTGTCCACAGCTTTCAAAGTTCCCCGCTTTGACGACTCCATCTGTCTTGCATCCTCGCACCAATTCGTTTTGACCGGCAGTAATTTCTTGCCAACCTTCGTAGGCGCTACTGCTTGTGGGAAGATACTCCAAGCTCATTGGTCCTCATACCTGCATGCACAACGTCCTATACATCTCGCTCCACTTACACCCACTAGGATGGACTGGGCCTGGGCCTGGGCAACCCATTCTACAATCCAGGGTGAACTCTGGCGACAGTCAGACTAGTAGAAGGTTGGGCTTGCGGACCCAGGGAGAAGGTGAACAGTGTTAGTCAGAAAATCGCGCCAACTGTGTGAATGCTTCGAGATGAGATGGAAGGAGAGGGAGTTTCCTGTGAACAGGGTCCACGCGGATCTTCAGCGACCCGCGAACGGTTGCACGAACGAGAGGGTCGACACGACTTTTGTCGAAATTGGGATAAAGGTCGTGTAGGAAGTGGCTCCGGTGCGCAAAGGCTGTCAGACCAATGACTAGTCGTTGTGGAGGGGACGCAAGCGTAGAAGTGTGGTGAATGGCAGAGACAATTGCAGCCAACTCGAGAAAGAAGATGTCGATTTTGATGTGAGGGGGAGGCTCTCGGATAGCGTAGTAAAAGCCGGAGTCACCAGTGACAAGAGCGAGACCCAATCGGAGGCTCGCATCTGCTCGCATCAGTCCACATCACCATATCGGCCTCACCATCCTTCCAATATCCTCTGTCAACGAATCGAACTCCGATGGATCGAGGGATAATATCTGTTAGCCAAAGGAGGTCTGATTTGACCTGGGAATTGATGGGAATGCAAGCCAAAGCAGAGGTTTTATTCTTCGTCTTGCGATAAAGCTCGGAAAGAGCAGGGCAGTCCCAAGGAAGGACATTGAGGAGCCAATTGAGGTGCCCAGCGAGGCGTTGCCATTGTCGAAGAGGAGGCTTGTGATCAACAGTGTCGAGAAATCCGCAGATCGTCCCAACGAGGTCGGAAATGGAGGAAGGAGTGAGGGAGATGCTACCACTAGTGATGTCAACGTAGAACCCAATGATCTTGATAGTGGACCCATGTTCTTGTTTCTTGTGAGAGCAGGGACAACCAGTGGTGTCCCAAAACTGCAGGAGCTGGACTTGCCGATATGGACGAAGTTGACCATGGAACATGACAAGGTTGTCAGCAAAATCCCAGCCATAAAACTCGTCCATATAAACATGTAGGTCAAGGATGTGAAAGATATGGATCACACAAGGCGTCATACAGCGCACCAAAGGCGAGGCGAAGCACGGTTCCCAAAAACGAGACGTCCGACAGTGTAAAAGTGACCGTCCACGCACACAATTTGACGTAATTGTCGCAAGGGATGCACAGGGAGATTGAGGAAAGCAGAAGAAACGTCGTCTTTAAAAAGAAGTAGAGGGATGTTTTGACAAGCGATGCGAGGATCACGAAAGGATTGTCCAAAATCGTGCATGTTGTCGTAGCGAACGTAGGTATAATTCCCGTTGGGACGGGCATCGACTCTACGAGTTGGAGGCGTTTGTGAGCGAGCTGGACAAATGTATTGAGGAAGTTCGGGAGGCTTTGGTAGAGCTGAGGTGTCTCAAGCATAAGCCTTGAGGAAGTTTAGTGCTCCTCGAATTGAGTGCGCTCTCGTGCGCGGGAATAAAAATGCATTTTGACCGTCATAGAAAATGACCTCCTTCGCTCGAAATTCCCCTGCTTCCGTCATCTGGACTGGTAACACTCTCGACACTCTTCTGAGCAACTTTCACCTCATTCTGTGTACCTTCGGAGTGGGCATGATGAGGATGGTGATTCTTTGTTTGAGTTGGTGGATGCGGTAAACCGGCGACTTGATCGTCGTCATGTCGCACGTCCACGAAGCCTGGGTTCGGACGAGTCCGAAGTTCATAAGTTCTCCTGCAGCGGTGCAAGTTCCAGGACATCTCGTCCTCTGATTTCAGGTCCCAATAGTTTGCCTATCCGTTTTTTCTTGGGTCTCCAAAGTCAGTCGGGCAAGCTCCCTTAGTCACTGGGTATGTTCGTGTTTCTGTCGCTTGATATACAGTATGGTGTTCACATCGTTGATAGATGTACGCGCCCATTGGAGTCCTCTTGCGAGACCGAAGACCCAGGAACACGCGCCCCGCTCTCGTTTCACATTCTAACACAGAATAGTTGTAAAAGGTGTGATTTGGCCAGTTTCCGAGAAGGTCAGCTGACGACCGGCAATCTCTCATATTTATTGCCACTGTCTATCGACTCGATCTTAGCTGACTCGTTTCCGGGTTCGCGCAAACCTACCCACCGATTTCGTCATTGGGCAATGCTGGTTCCTATTCGAACTCCCACACGAAAAGGGAGGTGCGCCCTTCACAAATTCCATTGGTGGTATACTGGAACTGACAAAACCTTCAGGAATATGAAAGCGGAAGATGTTAGAGTTCTCGGTACGGTTTGAGCACCGGTGTACTACATTTCACCCTCGCCCCTCATCCGAACGTCGGCGGCGATCCCTTCCGATTGCTCCAAACTCAACCTAAACTCGCTGTCTGGGGAGCCGCGAATGTGCAAGGACATTCATCGTCCGTCCGCATTATCGACATTGACCAATCCTAATGCATATTATTTTTAGCCTCGAAGATCACGGATCAATAACCTCCCACTAATTCAAGCCTCCCTCCAACGTGATCATCAGAGCTTATCTGATACGCATCTTCATCGTATTCCAAATCTGGTCTTTGGTTATGCGGGCTCGAGGCGAGCGCTGCATGGCCATCGAAAGGAGTGCTGTAGTCCCTTCAACATCAGATCAGAGGGGTTCAACAGCGGTCCATCGATGCAATTTTGTACCTTCAGCTTTCATAGTTGCCCTCCGCTCTGAGCGGAAGTAACTTTTGCAACCTGCGCCTGCGCCACGGCTAGTGGGAAGAACAACGATCTTCGTACCTGCATGCATATCACTGCATACCTCATCGACCACTTCATCCACCAATAGGATGAAGTGTGCCTGGGCAGCGTATCCTGCAATCCTGCGTAGCTCTGGGAATAGCTAGATAAGTAAAAGATTGGGTTCTGGACCCGGGAAGCTGGAGAAGGCACGCACCGTTCGTGGAATGTGGAGCTGTGTGTGGTACTGCATCGGGTCGATATGGCGTGGCTTGCATCCGTCCATATAGCACCTCGTTTGTCATAATCTGGCTCCATATCCTCGTTTACTGCTTTTCTGGTCACCGTTTCCTCGGCCACGACACCACTGCAATCTAAGTCTATCCTCT
Organism: Jaapia argillacea MUCL 33604; assembly: GCA_000697665.1. Taxonomy (NCBI): domain Eukaryota; kingdom Fungi; phylum Basidiomycota; class Agaricomycetes; order Jaapiales; family Jaapiaceae; genus Jaapia; species Jaapia argillacea. Next base: position 280,397 of record KL197717.1, read on the forward strand.
TCCCTTTTGTTTTCTCAGCTAGGCTTCTTTGGCGTTCTCTTGATCTTGCCCCTCATCAACATCCATTTGATTTCCCGTTCGGACCTCTAGATGGCGCCCGCGAAATACGCTCGGCTAGTTGACTCGGAACCATACTCTGGAGGTTATCAACCTGTGAGCCCTTCCCATTATTTTCCAAAGTAACGTTGAACTGAACGATTTCCCAGGCTGCAAAAGCGAGCTCAATCTCATCCCCAAGTTACAATGGTCAATTTGCAACATATCCTCCGGATCAAAAACCACGCGAAATTCAACCCCGTACGTCTTTGCCTCTCCTTGATGGCATGTCGACGATAGTGCTTAATAGTTTCTTTGACCCTCAGCCCCACCAGGCCGACCTTTCCACCATAGTTCAACACCGTGGGTGCCGGTTCCTTTGAGACCGTGGTTCTGGATTCCGTATACGGTCGTCTTGATCGGCATTGCAATCACCTTGGAAGTGTTGTTGAATTATAGCAACACTCATCAAGGTTCGTGCTCGTCTCCCTCTGCTGCCCTATCTAGAGACTGACCACTGCTCCAACTATGTAGGGTGGAAAGTCCCGTTTTCAAATACAAGTGCCGAGTCTGGGGTGTTGCATTTTGTCTCCGTTCGTCATCTATCAATTGCTATCTTTCAGTTTATTTATTGATATGTATGTTATCTGCCAGACGTCAGGTCCTGTTGCTTTCGCAATGGTGCTGGTGGGTGTATGGGCTTGGATAGGTTTTGAGATAAAAATGATGCAGGTCTGTGACGTTTCAACCTACCTTATCGCGCTCTCCGCCCGTTACTCAAATCAAATCCAGCCCTATGTCGATCTCGTTCACGGAGATTCTCCCCCTGAGCGCAGCCTCTTATTGGACTATACACGCTCCAAGTAGGCACCCGTCTAGATCACATTCGACTAAGTAGAGCCTCACATCTATCCATTTCACCTGAGAATAGCCAATTTCTCGTTTGGTCCGTTGCGGCTGCGAACAAGCATTACGTTGTTGCCCTAGCGTCTTTGTTGGGTCTCTTGGCTTTGGTACTGAAACCTATGGCAAGCACTCTCGTGACTATTCGCGATACTTGGATTGCGGCCCCTGGTATGCTTTCGCTTTCCTTGAATCCTAGGTTGGTGTTGATTCGGGCCCATGTTAGATATGGTTGTCAACAACTTGGCTGCTATCAGCCTGAACCAGGCTGATCAATTTTGGGACCTAACCTGTAGGTAATGAACTCCTCCCAGTGCAGCCGGGTCTGATTCCGACTGGCTCATTTGGGTTAGTTTTCTTGAATGCTGCGGGTTATGCTTCTGCCTCCATTTTGTATAACCTCTCCGACCCGGAGTTCATTCACCAAGGTTACACTGTCGGACCTTTCGAGGTAGGCGGGATCGACCTCTCGCAGGTGGAGTGGCTACATCACAATTATGTTCGTTTCAGATTCCTCAAGTTCAAGGTATCAATGGGACGGTGTGGGCTAACACTACGGCCATTTTGAGCTCTCCGAACTGCCGGGCCGCGACATCTGTATGTGCTAGCTGTTTTTTTTTATAGCCAGCTCCTGAATCCTTAGTTGACCACTGTGAATAGGTGAATATGACCCAAGCCGCAAATGGCGGTTGGCTGAATCATGCCTCGTTCCCCAGTTGTGATTTTTCCTGGAGCATTGCCAATGTATCGGAGAACTTTTTCGGTACGCCTGCGTACAGCTGACTTTCATATGTTTATCTACCACGCAATTCGCCAGGTGTTGATATATGCCCAAATTCCGGTGGTACGAACGGCACGATCCCACCATATTTCAGCCCTGGTGTCTTTTGGTTCTTTACCTATTCCCCAAGCGTCGCGGCATCCGCCACTTATTGTGCACCTACGATCTCCCTATGGGACGTTACAGCTGAAGTCGACATGGTAACTCAGAATCTCACCAGCGTAACCACCATCGGCCAATTCAATTCCCAAACTTCCAACTTTTCCGCTCTGTCAGCGAATGTGACAGGAGCACCGGTGTCTGGGCAGGCGTATAACGGAATCCACTTTAATCTGAGCGATGCGGATTCGTTTGTGTTGACGAGGGAGAGTGCAACGCAGCTTATGTTGCCCGCTGCTGTGTTTCAAGCTGCGATTGATTCACCTCAGGGTGTTACCGCTCCTTTCTCGGATGGATCGTTTGTGAACCTGGTATCTTCGGTTTATGTGAGTTTTTCTACGGTTGTTGACGGTGAAAGGGCTCTTACTGATGTTTCTTGAAGACGAAGTATTTGGTGTTGCTTGCAAAGACCATTTACTACTTACCGTACACTGAACCGATGACTATTATGATGATGACGGACCAGAAACGGCTGTGGCTGAGGTGAGCCCTTGTGTTTCACAACTTGGGGCAAATTTTGATACGGAATTCCCAGTGATGTTTCCGTTCACTTATTAGCAACTGCTATGGTCCTTTTGGCTTTCTTCGGGGTCGTCGTTCAAATCCTCCATCGACATGATAGACAATATTTGAGACTGGCTCACGAGCCGGGTGCGTGATGATGCTTCTCCTTTGACCTTCTGCTTACATTTCTTCATAGGCACCATCGCGTCTGCCGCCGCCATGGGTGAAGGAACCCAGATAGGTCATCTCCTCTCCGGCCGCTTGGGTTCGGAAGATATAATTCAAGCTCTTCGCGACAAACGATTCCGTATCGACCCTGTCTCAATGAAGATTTTGACGGAGGGTGAGTCTGGCTGAGAATCTTCCCAATCTCTGCATCCCAGGCGGTGATGTTTGGATTGAGTGGGTTGAGTCAGAGGAAGGCGAATTACCAGTCAGATTGCCATACTTGAAACGAGAAATGAAGTTTATGCAGTGTAATCATGATGCTAAATTCTAATCAGTGGAACCACTGGACGGCGATGGTATTGTGAGCAATCTATCTACTTGATGATATGCATATGAATTCGGTGCCTCAAATATTCAGTGACAACTAGTTCCGAATAAATCTAGCGTCGACTCGGGCGAATCGATTGGTGGTGAGCGGGTATGAGGAAAATGTTCATAAGAGCGATATCGCGGGGTCAACTGAACTAAATGCTCGAGTGTATGGTTTGTGATTACTTAGTACAATGCATGAACGCCAGCAGCTCAGGGACAGGGAGCAGTAACAGGACGGAGGCGTGACTAGTGACCGGTGACGCCTCGTCACACTTACTACAGGCTGTTCTCCACACCCATTGCTTCGAGGCTTCGCTCATTCTCTTGACCACAGCTTCGAACTTATGGGGAATCATGAAAGTGACCATATTTTGACTTGAAATTGTCGATTATTTTATCTGGTCGAGGTAGACCTTGCACAGAGCTTCAAACTGCAGACTTCGGCGAGATCAATACCCTACCCAAGACCTTGAGGCGCAAATTGAGGTCGCGTGTCCGCAGCTTTCAGAGTTCCTCGTTTTGACGACACCATCTGTCTTGCATCCTCGCACCAATTCAATTGTACAGCTATCTCCGCTCTGACCGGCAGTAATTTCTTGCCAACCTTCGTGGGCGCTACTACTAGTCGGAAGATACTCCAAGCTCATTGGTTACTTATCATGCCTGCATGCACAACTTCCTGTCCATCTCGCTCCACTTACACCCACTAGGATGGACTGGGCCTAGGCAACCCATTCTACAATCCAGGACAAACTCTGACGACAGTCAGACTAGAGAAGGTTGGGCTCGCGGACCCAGGGAGAAGGCGAGCAGTGTTAGTCGTGTGTTGTACTGTTGTGGGTGGTACTGCGAGGCTGTGTACAGCAACGGGTGTAAAATGTGTGGTGTCCGACCGCCCATATAATACCCTGCTCGTCATCCTTTCATCCTCTAACCTCGTTCACCTCTTCCTGGTCACTGTCTACTCAGTCGAGACGCCACGACAACATAACCTTCTCCTCGTCTTCCACTTCTCTCGGTTGTGTTGTGATTCCAGTTGGGCTTCTTGGGCGGCAAGTCAACCTTGATTTTCGTGACCACCCGCTTGATTTTTCAGTCCGACATCCAAGCCGTCCCGGCGAATAGGCACAGCTAGTCGAAATGGACTATCCACGGCAAGCTGTTGTAAATGGCACACATACTTCGGATATCACGGTTATCGACAAAGACTCTGATGAATCAGGGTATCTGCCATCAGGTTCTGCTGGGTTTGATATGCATCCGTCGAATTTACGGACGGGAGCAACGAACCGGGCCAGCGTCCCGCATCTGGAGTATCAGTCTGTGAGTCCTTCTCCTCATTCTCCCAGACAATGTTACTGAATGGGTTCTCAGGTTGGAACCGCAAGTGCGATTTCGTCCCCACATGACAATGGTCAGATCGCAAGTCGTCCTCCCGATGAACAGTCGCGACCTGGGAATGGAATTCAACCCCGTACGCCTCTGCTTCTTCCTTCGCAGCACCTCTATAACAGCTTAACAACTCGTCAGCACAGCTCTGCCAGGTCGACCCTCCCACTATAATCGAAGAGCACTGACACCGATGCCTCTGAAGTGGTGGTTCTGGATTCCGTATACGCTCGCCTTGGTCGGTGGCGCAATCGCCTTGGAAGTATTGTTAAATTATAGCAACAATCATCACGGTTTGTGCTTGCCCCGCATTGCTACTCTCGCCATGGGCCGACCACTCCATCTATGTAGGGTGGAAACTCCTCGGTTCTGGTGCCAGCGCCGAGTACGGGGTATTGCACTTCGTCTATGTTCGTCATCTATCCACCTCTATCATAGAGCTATGGAGCTCGCATACTGACGTACACGACGATTCAGACATCCATCCCTACCGTCATCGCTTCGGTGCTGGTGGGTGTATGGGCTTGGACATGTTTCGAAATCAAGAAGATGCAGGTTAGTGGTATTTTAATCCTACCTCATCCCATCCGCTCGTGATTATTCAATTCCAATGCAGCCCTATGTGGATCTCTTTCACGGACATTCTCCAGCTGACCACAGCATCTTGTTGGACTACACGCGCTCCAAGTTTGTACTTTCCTTGGTCACCCTCAGGTTAAATAGATTCTCACCTTCCTTCCATCTCCCGGGTATAGCCCCTTCTTCGTCTGGTCCGTCGCAGCTTCGAATAGGCATTATGTTGTTGCCCTAGCGTCCTTGTTGGCTCTCTTAGCTTTGATCTTTAAACCTTTGGCAAGTGGTATGTTGACTGTCCGTGATATCTGGATTGCGGCCCCTGGTATGTCTTCCCTTTCAATGTATCCTCAACACGATTCTCGACGTTAATTCGGGCCGCATTAGATATGGTCGTTAACAACTCATTTGCTACCAGTTTGAATCAGGCTGACCAATTTTGGGACTTGACTTGTACGTTGTCAATTCTTTCTCGCTTCCAGCGATGGCTGATTTGGGGACTTCGTCTTCCTTAGTTTTCCTGACTGCTGCGGGATATGCGTCTGCCTCCGTTTTGTATAATCTCCCCGACCCGGAGTTCATCCACAATGGCTACACCGTCGGACCTTTCGAGGTAGGAATGATCTATTTGTTCCTTCTGGAGGGCTGAATTCAAGCCGTTTCCAAATTCTCATAGATTCCCACCGTTCAAGCTCTCAATGCAACGGTCTGGACCAACACTTCGGCCATCCTGAGCTCTCCGAACTGCCAGGCCGCGACCTCTGTATGTGCTAGTTGTTTCGCCTTGGCCCACCGGCATCTCGATACTCAACGATTATGAATAGATGAATATGACTGCGACTGGAAATGGCGGCTGGTTGAATAGTGCCAAGTTCTCGGGCTGTGACTTTTCCTGGAGCATTTCAAATGCAACGGCAAACTTTTTCGGTCTTTACGGTATGTCTGAGGGCAGCTTATCTCAATTTCTTGTGCTCTCTTACCATAGATTTCGCTAGGTGTTGGTATCTGTGCAAACGGCACAACCCCACCGTATTTCAGCCCCGTCGTCTTTTGGTTCTTCACGGATTCCCCAGTCGCTGCAGCCTCCGCCGTTTATTGCACGCCTACCATCTCCTTCTGGGATGTTTCAGTTGAAGTCGACGTGGCAACCCTTAACCTCACCAGCGTAACCACCATCGGCGAATTCAATTCCCAAACCTCCAACTTTTCTGCTCTGTCAGCGAATTTGACAGGAGCGCCGATGTACGGACGGGCGTATAATGGCGTTAACTTTAATCTCAGTGATCCGGATCCGTTCGTGTTTGCGAGGGAGAACGCGACACAGCTCATGTTGCCGGCTGCTGTGTATGAAGCTGCACTTCAGTCACCTCAGGGTATTACCACTGCTTTCTCGGATGGGTCGTTTGTGAACCTGGTTTCTTGGGTTTATGTCAGTTTTTCGGTAGTTGGTGACGGCTAAGAGGTTCACACTGATATTTCTTCGTTGCAGACGAAGTATTTGGTGTTGCTTGCACAAACCGTTTACTACTTGCCATACGACGAACCGATGGCTATGAAGATGAAGACGACGCAAAAACGACTGTGCCTAATGTGAGCCTATTGGATTTTAGATCTGGTATATGAGTTTTGACGAAAGCTCCAGCGCTATTTCCGTCCACCTCCTGGCAGCCGCTATGATTATCTTGGCGTGTTTCGGGGTCATTGTTCAGATCCTTCATCGACATGAGAGACAATACTTGAAATTGGGTCACGAACCTGGTGCGTGACGATTCTTCTCCTCTGGCTTTTGCTTACATTTCGTTTGTAGGCACTATCGCATCTGCCGTCGCCATTGGTGCAAAAACCAATTTGGGTTCTCTCCTCTCTGGCCGTCTGGGTACGGAGGATATCATCCAAGCTCTTCGCGACAAGCGATTCCGTATCGACCCTGCCTCGATGAAAATTATGACCGAGGACGATCCTGTCAAGTTGAATGGGCAGAGTTAGTGTACTAATGTAGTGATGACGTTGATGACAGACACGATCATGTATGTGATACTTGTAAGAATTGAACGGCTCGCGAAGATAATATTGTATTATAACTGCAATGCTCGTGTCTTGATCAATACCGATGGGTCTCTACTACATTTCTGCCTCAATGATCAACTAATCCGATTTCCATTCTGTCTTCTCGTCCATCAATTTGGAGCTACCTTGACCTACACCCAAATGCTCCGCCCCGAAAGGTCGCTTGGGATGGAGGTTACCTCGATTTCCACCTGCGAGATCTTGAAACAGCCCCCCGCGTTGCTGGGAACGTGAAGCGGAGCAGAAGCTTCCGCATACCGTAAGAGTTGTTGGTGTAGCAGACCGGGTTGGTGGGGCTATATAATGCTTCATTAGGACAACGACTAATTCACCAACAAAAGAGATGCATACCAAGAAGCGCCACTGCCAACACCAACAACAGTGATGGGGGAGCAAGTGAAGCTGACAAACACGTTAGCGTCCTGGACGACGACGCTCAAAGACTTGAGGATCGAAGCGGCGAACTATTTACCAGCCTCGGAGAGGGACTAGCAGCACTCGATGGGACCAGTGGTGTACTGGCTGGCCGGGATGGGAGTGGTGTCCCAAGCGGCAGTGGCGACGGTAAGTGAGAGGGGTGAAGGCGGCGAGCTCGAACATTGTTGGAGAAGATTTAACACAAAAATGGGTGTCTGTGTGATGGGGATACAGAGCAAATCATGCCGGTTTTTATAGGTATTTTCAAGAGCACGTCAGGGGACACCGAAGGAGGTGCGTCCGTCATTTGCATGACTAGAGCTACAGGCCACAGTTTCAAGTTCCATTGGTCCATCAGATACCTGCATCATCAGGTACGGTGACCTTGGCAGAACATGTCAGAGGTGGGGTGTTTGGGAAAGTTTCAAGGCTGGGGCTTTTGCAGGGGTTGTCCAAGAACCATAAGGGCAACTTGATGCACAGGCCGTAACATATGGCGTTCCATATGCACTTTTATTATTCGACGCCCGCAGAATAAAAATAATGTTGAAGTCCCGCAGAAATTGAGCAAACCGCGCGCGCGACCGAATGCAAAATCGAACGCGAGCGCGCAGAGGTGTGGCGCGAGATTTCGGCGACTGCCGGAAGGGTTCTCACGCCTCTTCGGGAATGTCGTCAGACCCGTAGCTCGTAAAATACCTATAGCTAAGGCCTAGAAAGCGTAATATGGGACCCAGGGACACATGATAGCTCAACCTGAGAGAAAACCCGAACCTCAGGCGTGTTGTGGTTGTTGTGCTGCACCACAAGCACGTTCTTATTGAGTGTGTCACGGATGTGACTTGGTGTCACCACAAGCCACTGAAGTACAGATTTTTGCCTTCTTGACCCTTTGAGGACTTCTGAGGAGGGCTTGAGTGTGGAGGCTAGTTGCTTGGCTTAGAGGAGTGATTTCTCAATATACTTCTCAAGTTTGTGGGGGAAATATACTGTTAGTTTTCCATGAACATGGGGATAGAA
>KL197717.1:290760-318968 GCA_000697665.1 Jaapia argillacea MUCL 33604
CAATTAGCCTCCACACTCAAGCCCTCCTCAGAAGTCCTCAAAGGGTCAAGAAGGCAAAAATCTGTACTTCAGTGGCTTGTGGTGACACCAAGTCACATCCGTGACACACTCAATAAGAACGTGCTTGTGGTGCAGCACAGCAACCACAACACGCCTGAGGTTCGGGTTTTCTCTCAGGTTGAGCTATCATGTGTCCCTGGGTCCCATATTACGCTTTCTAGGCCTTAGCTATAGGTATTTTACGAGCTACGGGTCTGACGACATTCCTGAAGAGGCGTGAGAACCCTTCCGGCAGTCGCCAAAATCTCGCGCCACACTTCTGCGCGCTCGCGTTCGATTTTGCATTCGGTTGCGCGCACGGTTTGCTCAATTTCTGCGGGACTTCAACATTATTTTTATTCTGCGGGCGTCGAATAATAAAAGTGCATATGGAACGCCATAGTAACAGGACGTTACGAGAATACGAACGATTGACAGCCAGAATAATAGTGTGCTCGTCGCAAAGATACTTCGCAGCAACGTGTCGATTAGGCTTCTACACGCCGATCAACCACCACCAGAGACGAGAACCGGTTTTGTAGTTGTTGTAGACTTGACTGTCGTTATCACTCTCTGTACCCTCAAGAACACCCTCATTGCCCATGCAATGTTTGCCAGCTCGCAAACCAGACTACCATGTAAACGGGATATACGCCAACTTGAAAACACCTCCACGCCTTTGTTTTAGCGCGAGCGACCCTAAGAAGCAGCGTCACTCGTCGTTAGTGAGAGTTCAACCAAGAGTACTTACCCGACGGAGAGTCTGGCCTGCGATATATGGTCCAGACAAGACAGTCGCAAACCTCAGGCTGTCCAAACCTGAATGTGATGACTGAGATGAGCTCCTCAACAAGACCTTGAACAATATCGACGGGGTGATTGAGACACACCTTCCTTCTGCAACAGCTCACGCGCTTGCCTCTCTCGCTTCCCCTCCTTGAATTGCGGGATCTTCGAAGGATCCATCCCTACGGTACCTCCAGGACAGATTCCGTGCTGAGTGACGACCATCCAGTCGGTCAAAATATCCTCCCGCACCATAGCGAAGTAAACCCCGTATGGCTTGACTATCTCGTTAATTGCATCGGAGGCTGTAAAATAAGTACCGTAGGGGAAAGCCCTTCCAGTAAGTCGTGTCACCCAGTTGAGGGTCTCCTCAGTGGTTAGAAGGAAACCTCCCTGCAAGTATTCGCGGGGTTCCCAAGGGGATGGACGGTAGCGCTCTGCAGGGACAGTCGTGGTAGCATCGCAAGTCATTAGGGCCATTCACTGACCATCACCAAAACGGATTATAGCGGGGAGGATAACAATGAAAATTCTCGACGCGTCTTGGACGCGTCGCCTCACGTGCTCGAGATAAATGGATTCGACTAAATCAGCTGGGATTTGGGAATGAATGGCCCTATTGATATTGTAATTCAATCGTATGTTTTTCTATCGTTGGCTATGGACCTTTCCTACATCTCAGCCCCAATGATCAACCAATCCGACCTCCCATTTCGCCTTCTCGTCCGCCAATATGGAGCCACGCTGACCTACACACAAATGCTCCACCCCGAAAGGTTGCTCGAGCACACCTCCCCACCTTACTCTCCAACTCACCCACAAGCTAGAAGGAGCAGGGTCAAAATGGATCACCCTTCACGCGAGGACCGTTTGTGCTAGGACGAGGAGGAAAGGAGCAGCTAATCTAGATGAAGTTAGGAAGCTGGTCATTGGGGACCTGGCGCCTAGTGTGAATGGTTGTCAGCATGTGGAAGAGGATGTGAAGAGGGGTGTCTGATGGGGTGAGAAGATGGGAGGTGTGGGTATTCCAGTTGTTGGCAATGGGAACGTTCGCTGTTGACAGGGCGTCCAAAAGAACAAAGAAGAGGCGGGTGCGGCAGGTATCATGGTGAGGGAGACTCTCTTAGGGAACCCTTGGTGCGTCTCGATTCCTTTACCGGTTCATCTCTTCGCATGCCCCTCGCCTTACTCTTTCTTGACGCCCGAACCCGAGCTTCCAGCCTATTCGCCGGCGTAATGCCTGATCCCCAAATATCACTCGAGTATCTCCGCCTCTGCACCGAATACCCATACACCGTACGGCTGGACAAAATTAAGACCCATATCAGGCACTTCGTCGAGTTCCAGTGATATGTCGTCCGGCGCTCCTGCCTACGTCTCGCCGCTATCTCCTCTTCATCATTCATATCTGGCCCACTTTACATTTCTTTTCTTCGTAGGCACCATCGCATCGGCTGCCGCCATGGGTGAAGGAACCCAGATAGGCCATCTCCTCTCTGGTCATCTCGGTACGGAGGACATCATTCAAGCTCTTCACGACAAGCGATTCCGTATTGACCCTGTCTCGATGAAGATTCTGATGGAGGGTGGGCCTGACTGGGGATCTTCCCATGATCTGTATCCCAGGCGGTGGATATTTGGATGGACTGGGTGGAGCAACTTGAGTCAGAGGAGGGCGAGTTACGAGCCAGATCGCCATAGGTAAAACGAGCAACGAGGCTGATGTAGCGTAATCATCATGCTAAATGTTAATCAGTGGGAGCATTGAACGGTGATGGTGCTGCAGGCAATCTGCCTGCGTGTTGGTATTCATGTGAGTTCGGACACTCAAGAGGGGGGTAGAGTTGGCATGGTGTCCAGACTTGAAATCTAGCATCGGGAAGATGCTGATGGGAACGATATCATGGGGAAACTGAACTAATTAACAAACGGACCGTGCGTACAACAAGGTGGGAGCCAGACGAAGACCTCTCTACTCAACTCCATTACTGCTACTTTCCCAGCCATTTTCGCGCCCACACTTCGCCAACGACCTGTGCTTTCGACGTCTTCGCTTCGCTCAACACTCACCCTCTCGATCAGTGAGCTTTGTTCCGGTAGAGAATTATGCCGTCCACGATTTTCGGTGAGAATACATCTTTCTCCTGGCTTTCCCTCTCAGCTGATTGTTGGATTTTAAATCAAAATAGATACCCCCGCCGATGCCAGTTATGATCCTCTGGAGTGCCTTTCCAGACCGAATTTCGATGCTTCAGACCCCCCACCCATACTTCGATTTGTGTACCGTGCAATCTGTGCAAGTTTCGATCAACTCACTGCAGGGAACATCTTGTGCGATATGATCCAAGGAGACCACTCCGTTGCCGATATCTGGATTCTTTGGCGACCAGGAGATGAGGAGTGGCTTAGGAGTAATCTGCGGAGGGCTGAGAACGATGGGTGGCTCACTATGAGTGCTTGGGAACTTGCTCGGGCGGCCTACGGACAACGTGGACATCGTCTGGTAGGCTGTGGAGTCACCGATTTATGGCCTGCCTTGGTGAAGGAGAGGATCTGGGATGCTGATACACCGACACGGGCGTCCGCCATTGCTTGGCTGACGATTATTTCGCCCTTTCTTGCCCGCCTGCGGCAGTCCGTTGGATGGTTAAATTTTCACAACTGCATCGATGCGTGGATTCGCGTGTTACGGTGTTTCAAGTTGTTCGTCTCCCTGGGGTTCCCGACCCAACCACTCGCCGGATTCGTGGAAGCACTTCCTGACAATGGCCACACATGTTCGTTCTGGGATAGCCCAGCCTCATCTTGGGCAACCCTCTTCTCGTGGCTATACAATTATCACGATTACCGGATCCTCGTCGCGCTGTGCAACAAGAGAGGGTTCGTTCCATCAGATAAAGAAAGGTGGACTCCTTGTGATCCATGTCGATCCGCGTAAGTGCAACTGTCCACACACCTGGTTCACTCACAAGGCTGATGTATAGAGTAGGCGCGAAGGGCTTCCCTCTGGCCCCTTGCCTTGGGTATTAGATTCAAACGTTCGCCAAAATCAACCACCAGCGTGGCAAATCCTTCTGCTTATGGGATTCCACTTGACGATACGCGATGACTGGTCGAATGCTAATCTCCGGCGCATTTGGAGAGCCCTGCAGAGAAGCACTATCCTCCTTGATGACCCATTATTAGCAAAGTATTACACCGTCATCGAGCACGAATTCCAAAATCAAGAAATTCATCCCCATGACCGACAATATGACACCTATGTCAATCAGTTTCCTGCAGAGTGGCGGCCCATTGTCTCCTCACTTTCATGGACTCTCCCCCTCCCCTCCGAAACAATGAACGTCACACCAGTCATACATGACCTAGGTCAACCTCAGGGAGATCTTCGAACCATTGTTGGCGCCATCCTAATGGTGTGGGTTGACGAGTGGAGACAATCACTGCCCCCCGAATCGCCTCTTGCTACCTGTGACCAGATCTTCAAATGGTGCCACCTACTATTTGATATTATCCTTTCCGCGTTCCCAATATCCGATTTCGCCCCATGCAATTCTTCGAACCATACCTTTCTCGATGTTCTCAGGAAATCCCGACACAATTGCTACAATGCCCTCAGCGATGACGCATGGACGTTGTATGCTGCCAGCAAGTCTCTGGTCGACAAAACAGACAATGTTAAAGTACCGAATATGAACCTACACCTCAGCCAAGATGTCAGATACAATCAGCATATTTGTCCTGAATGTCGTGACATCGAATACATGACACTGTGCCAGACTGCAGATCCTGATCGACTCATCCATGAGGGCAAACCAGGGACCCTCACCACACTCCGAATTGTAGTTGATATGCTCTGCGATCCATATTGGACAATGCCACGCCGCAATGAGCACTGGCGGTGGCTTCTTGATTTGTTGCAACGAGTGAGTCTCCCATCCTCTTAGACTCTTTCCCTTTCTGAAATTCTCATTTAGTTTCTGGATCGTCCTTGGAACTCATGGGCAAGTGATGGTACAAACACTGCTGAGATCATTGCTCAACAAGAAAATTCCACCTACAAATCCACCATCCACCGTCTAGTTGAGAAGCTTGCAAGGGTATCTGGACTACTTCCCACTTCTATCTCCCTTCAAGGAGTAGTAACTCTCACTGAAGGAGGACTAGTTGCTGGTGGTGGATATGCTGACATTTATGCTGGATTCTGGAAGGGGAGAAAAGTTGCTATAAAACGGCTACGTCTTCATGTTGCTCCATTGTGTGAACGGGAGAATTTAAAGCAGGTTAGAAGTCTTCATCCTTGAGAACTTCCAGTGCTTACATTTTACCTGGATTGAATAGAGGCTGTGCCGTGAGGTCCTCATCTGGAGAGGGCTATGGCATAGATATATTCTGCCTTGCCTGGGAGTTGAGACAAAACTCTTTAAGTCTGCTTATATCTGCATGGTGTCACCTTACATGGATCACAGCACTGTTGTACAATTTTGTTCAAAAAATAATCTCACCACAGATGAGATTGATCTGATTGTTGAGTTGCTACTGAAGTTCTTGTAGATGAAAACTAACTTTTTACCTCTAGCTCAATCAAGTGGTGTCAGGTCTTGCATATTTGCATGGTGAAAATGTGGTCCATGGAGATCTTCGAGGTGTAAGCACAGCTTCCTCATAATCATAAAGCTATTATTAGCTGATTGTTTCCAGGCCAATATCCTTATAGATGACCAAGGTCACTGTCAACTTGCTGACTTTGGCCTGGCTGTGTTTGCTGAGGCAACTAAGGGAGCATACACAACCAGAAGTGAGGCTGGATCAACAAGATGGATGGCACCTGAGTTGTTGTTCCCAGAAAGATTTGGTATGGTTGGGACACGCCGAACATTTGCCACTGACATCTATGCATATGGATGTGTCTGTATTAAGGTTAGTTGACTAGCTTCTGAATCCTGCTGGAGAATTTGAGATGTACTCACATCTTGTTTAGCTCCATACAGGATTGCTACCATTCTATGATCTCACTGTTGACCCAGCTATTGTATACAGGATTCTGGCTGGAGAGCATCCACAACCACCTCCTGGAAAAGAGCTACCACCAATGACATGGAAAATTGCAGAAAGGTGCTGGTGTATCACACCAGATACTCGTCCCTCTGCAAAGGATATCGTGGAGGAGTGCCATGGTTGTACACCAAACAGGATGGCCTAGGTGATGATGGGCAGTTAGTACTCTGGAGTCGGATAAATATGAGGCGACTCAGACTGTCTGTCATGACTCGGGACCTTCGACCCTGCGCTTTTTGTATCACTCTATCTATATCTCTATCCCTCATGACAAATCGCTCCTGCACGACTCAGAGACCCATTCAGTGCTGTAACACGCTCGACCTTGCAAGCAGCCCCGCGGCTGTGCTAGGCCGCCTATCCTTGCGGCTCTTGGTGTGGCTTGTAACATTCCTACAGAAGTCATCTAAATCCATGTGATCTCCACTGTCTCCATCAAATGTAGAATGGTGAAAATGATTTATTTCTTGTGGCAAATACCGGTGATCAACACAGACATTGAGGGACATATCACTTTCTGTACCCTCAAGGACACCCTCATTGCCCATGTGATGGTTGTCAGCTCGCGAACCAGACTCCCATGTAAATGGAATATAAGATAAACCATATCCATGCCTTCGTTTTAGCGCTAGCGACCCATAAAAGCACGGTCAGTCACGGTCAGTGAGAGTTCAACCAGGAGTACTTACCCGACGGAGAGTCTGACCTGCGATATGTGGTCCATACACGACCGTCACAAACCTCGGGTCATCCAAACCTGAGTGTGGTGAACGAGATGAGCATCCTCAACAAGACCTTGGGCAATATAAATTGGGTGATTGAGACGCACCTTCCTTCTGCAACAGCTCACGCGCCACCCTCTCTCGTTTCCATCCTAAAGTTGTGGGATTTTTGAAGGAGCCATCCCTACAGTACCTCTAGGACAGATTCCGTGCTGAGTGACGACTATCCAGTCAGTGACAATCTCCTCCCCCACCATGCAGAGTAAACCCCGTATGGCTTGACTCTCGTTAATTGCATCGGAGGCCTGAAAATAAGTACCGTAGGGGAAAGCCCTTCCAGCAAGTCGTGCCGCCCAGTTGAGGGTCTCCTCAGTGGTTAGAAAGAAACCTCCCTGCAAGTATTCGCGGGGATCCCAAGGGCTAGACGGCAGCACTTTTCTTCAGGGATAATGGTAGTAGCGTCGCCAGTCATTGTTGAGTGGATTGTGACCGGAGGCCAACGTTACCGGGACGGTGTGTAGGATGTCGATGTTAACTTGCGTCAATAGGCCTCTACTTACTCTGACGTCCACGTCTTGCCTATCACCGGCTATGGACCTCTCCTACATCTCAGCACCAATGATCAACCAATCCGACCTCCCATTTCGCCTTCTCGTCCGTCAATATGGAACCACGCTGACCTACACGCAAATGCTTCACCCAGAAAGGTTGCTCGAAGATAAAGATTACCTGGATTTCCATCTCCGAGACCTTGAAATAGCTTCTCGTCTTGGAGAGGGCAGACCTGTTGTAGTCCAGGTTTGTGGGAATGATCCTGAGGTGGTGGTTAGAGGTGCAAGGAAGGTAGTTGGGTTGTGTGATGCGATAGGTGCGTCTGAGATCTGGTGTCTCGACTTGCGCTTTTGAGCGAGGGGATTGTGTTCATGCTGATCTTGTCGAAGAGTAAATAGATTTGAATTTAGGATGCCCCCAAGATCATGCGAGGGAAGGACATTATGGTGGTTATTTGCTTAATCCCTCCGATTGGCCTCTTGTTACGAATATCGGTATGTATGTTCCATGCACAATCCTGTACCACGTCCATCTTATCGTTTCCGTCACTGACACTCCCTATGCATTCATAGTCTCGTCCCTCAACAACTCCCTCCCCATCCCAATTTCAACGAAGATTCGTGTCTGCACACCTCCCCACCTTACTCTCCAACTCGCCCACAAGCTAGAAGGAGCAGGGTCCAAATGGATCACTCTTCATGCGAGGAGCGTTTGTGCGAGGAGGAGGAGGAAAGGAGCAGCTAATCTAGATGAAGTTAGGAAGCTGGTCTTTGGGGAACTGGCGCCCGGTGTGGTTGGGGTTGGAGTGAATGGTTGCCAGCATGATGTGGAAGAGGATGTAAAGAGGGGTGCCCGATGGGGGGAGAAGATGGGAGGTGTGGGCATTCCAGTCGTTAGCAACGGGAACGTTCGCTGTTGGGAGGACGTCCAAAAGAACAAAGAAGAGACAGGTGCAGGAGGTATCATGGTAGGGGAGACTCTCTTAGGGAATCCATGGTGCGTCCCGACTCCTTTACTGGCCCATCTCCTCGCCTTAACTGTTTGTTGACGCGCGAATCTGATCTTCCAGCCTTTTCGCCGGCGTAACGCCTGATCCGGCCCAAATTTCCCTGGAGTATCTCAGCCTCTGCGCCGAATACCCAGACACTGTACGGTTGGAGAAAATTAAGACCCATATCAGGCACTTCGTCGAGTTCCAATGGTACGTCGTCCAACCTGCCCGCCTAAGGCTCGCCGCTATTTCTCTTCTTCATTCATACCTGGCCCAGTGGTTGATACTATCCTCCCTACTCACAGTGCTCGAAAACCCTGGTATACCTCCTTCCGCGTCGCTCTCAATGCTTGCGAATCGCTCGAGGCGTGTCAGAAGTTGATCAGGGTGAAGTTGCAAAAGTGGAGAGGAAAGCCGATAATCAGGGTTGATGATGATGGGGATGATGACGACGATGCTGACGAGGTAGATGGAAACGGGGAAGACGAGGGGGGGGAGGGAGAAGGGGAGGAAGGAGAAGACGGCTTCAGTTTCGCTATGTTGGGATAAGTATGCACTTGGAAAGTATGGGTTCTTATGCCTCAAACAGTGAATTCCACCTCCAGCATGTGTGTTCCTATCACCTCTGCTTGCTTATAACTTCACTCTTTTCGCTGCACACAACGCGAACCTTGGGAATGATCATGATATTACATTACGCTGGAGGATATTACAAGCGACTACGTAGCTGGATATCTCAAGGGAAAGACACTACCGTACGACTAAACCAAGAAACTGTTCATGAAAACAAGGGGGTAACTATCATCCAAGCTCATAAAACGATCTCTGCCAAACCACCCAAATCCATCCTCTCATAATAATCGACCCAAACCCCCTCTAAAGTTCATCAGGAGGAGCAGAGTCAACATCAACCTGACCCTTCTCATTCATCACAGCTCCATCCAAGCTAACTTCGATCCCTCTCTCCCTATTCACCTCAGCCTCAGCTTCTCCCAAACCCAAATCATCCACGGGTAACCAAACTATCCTCTGAGGGTTAACAGCAGCGGGATGATCGAATTCCTTTGGTCCCTCATCAACCAAACCACTCGAGCCTCTCCTTGGAATATCGGGTAGAGGGTGTGATGCATCCTTATCAGCTTCGACGCCAGCTCCGGGGAAACTGACACCGCCAGTCTCCTTGGCTTTGGCCTTGCCACCGTCTGTCGAAACACTTTCCGAACGCTTTTCACGGGTGGTGATAGCATTGGGTTCCCCGATGGCGCTGGTTTCCTCCGAAGTATACGATTGATCCGCCAAGCTGAGTGGGAGAGACTCGATCAAAGGACCATAAGAGTTGTTGATGATATATTGGAAGAAAGCCTTCAAAAACAACCAACAATCAATCCCTATCCCTGATGCATGAAAGGAAACCAAGACGCACCGTAAAGATGATCAATACCACCATCAACGCACCCTCCGGCACAGAACTCGGTTTCCCACTGGCATTTTCGGCCAAGAAGAATAGCGCGCAGAGGCAGACTTGCATAACGTACAGCCCGACAAAGACATGTTGGAGGGCTTTAGGGAAGAATTGGCCACCGGTTTCCATCGAGGCGGGTTGATCGAACACCCAAAGGAAGAGGTACTTGTAAAGCAGGTAGAACAGGAAGAAGATCGCGCATGCGAGGCCGTTGATGATGGGTGAGATCAGCATATAACCAAGGGCTAAGAACGGAAATTGTAAGAATTAGTTTGGTCCTCGATAATGGCTGCGGAGATATCGCTTACCGACAACGACCAAAAGGGTTGTACCTGGGAATAACGTTCCCCAAGCGACTGAGCTGCCCTTGTACTTGATGTTGTAAACTGAACGAGGGGTCGAGCCAAGGAGGAAGATCTTGACGTAGTACAAGATCAAAGGGACAGCTTGCAAAAACCCAGCAGCCGTGCCGGAGAGACCTTGAAGAAGGATATATCTGATGAACGTTGAACAGTCAGCACAGGGGTATCGTATTAAGATGCAGAGGCGATCACGAACGTCAAGAAGAAAGTAGATGCTTGTGGCAAATGCGTCGCCAACAAGCTTGGGATGCCAGTCGGGTGATTGACAAGATTGGGGAGAGACGCGATGATTCCAGACGCAAGGGTGACGATCAAGAACGAATGCTACAATCATCATCGGCATTAGTACCGATACCCAGATACAAGGGTGGACAAAAAAGCTACTCACGATAACTTGGAACATGAAATACCGAGTCATCAAACTCAGTTCCAAACCCGTATACTTGGGGATACCCTCGAGCTTGGCCAACATCCGTAGGACGATAGGCAAGAGCATCATCAAGATAGCCAAAAGCGCAGCGGGGAGGATACCCTGGATGATACCAACGACTACACTGGGGAGTTTGCAGAGCCATGCGAGCCAGCTGTACGTTGTACAAAGCGCATGGACGTTGGAGACGGCACCGACGAAAGCCACTGCGCAACAGAACGTGAAAATCAGGCACTATTCATCACTGCGAACGAGTGAAAAGGACGTACCGGGGAAAGCCCAGAGGATGATCAAACCAATGGTGAGACCCCAACTGATACATTTCCTCACAGTCCTCTCATACGGGTTCAACCCCAAATTGGCCCAAATGACATCCTCGGGTGCAACTTCCACATACTTCTCCCCCATCCTATAAGGCTCATGATGCAACAAAGAGGACTTGGTCATATGCGCCGCAATCTGTTTATTGAACAAGATGAATGCAGAGCTGAGTGGAGGGTAAGTTTGTTCGGTTGGAGTAGCGCCTGAGCCATCGCTGGGCAGAGATTCAGGACGAGAGCGGGAAGTGAAAGCGACGTCTTTGCGGAGTGTCTTGCGTCCCGCAGCGAGTTCTTCATTAAGCCTAACGATCTCGTCCCGAGCCCAATTGATCGAATCGACTTCTTGTCCAACGAAAGGGAGTGAAAAGGGCATAAATCCGAGGGGAAGACGATGAGTCGGCCTCTTCTTCTTCGGGACCAACTTCTCAGCAAGTCCGATATCTCTCTCAACATCCCCATCCCCGGTACCAATACTCGGTTCCGTCAACGGACGACCAGGTTGTCCATCCACATTAACATCACCTTCTTGACCAAGCCCACCCTTCTTCGCAGCTTTCGCATCCTTCTTCAACTGCTTATTCCGAAGTTTCGTCGCCGTGTTCAATAAACTCGTCTCTGCGCTCTCGAGTTTGTTGCATGCTGCCATTCGGCGGTCGTAAAGGTCCGGAAGTTCCTTGAGATCGCGATTAAGCCAGACTTTGCGGACGCCTCCTGGGAGGTGTCCGAAGAGCTGTCGTAAAGCTTTTTCGGAGAGGTATTTTTTGGGGATGCCTGTTACGAGAACGGTACTCGCTTGGGCTGAAGAGGAGTGTTCAGGATCGACGAGCCAGTGTTGGCGTGTGGCGACGTAGTGTCTCATTTCGTATTTGATGTTGTACCATATCCACACTGTCAGAGGTACCCATTAGGAATGTGTTCAACAACCAGACGCCGGAAAGGGACGCACCAGTGAAAATCCAAGCCAAAATAAGATGGGCCCAATACCGAGCTTGCTGACCGGTGCCCACATTCCCAAAGCTGAACTTGTCAAGACCCGAGTTGTTACCCACGTGAGTGCCGACTGAGTTGACGGGTAGGAGGATGACCCAGGATATGAGCCAGATGGGCAAGAAAATGCGGGCGATCATGCGGAGAAACCTGACGAAAAAGTAAGCGTCGAGACCATTTATTCGCTTGATGTCACGATAGTCGGATTTGATGAGTGCGATGGGCCATTGCAACAACCCTTCAGCTAGCGACGGGGTTCGTTTGCTAGATAGGGATTAGAAAATCTTTTACAAGGAGCAAAATTTGGCCGGGATACACACTTTTCGAGAGGGTGGAGTGAGCGTGGCTCATATATGCGTTTGAAATGCGGTCTCAAGATTGTGAAAACCGCTATTTCTATGGCGAAGACCGCCGCATTGAAGATGAGGGCGGTAACAAAGGACGATGTCGATGCGCTCTGTGCCTTGTCGATCGACGACCTACAACGCGCATACAGTTAGCCAACAAGAATGAGAGCAAGGGGATCACAGAGACGTACATGGTGGCAAGGAGGGGAAGAGCAAGAAAAGAACGTCAGCGCGATAGCGGGTCTATAAATGCAGACAGGCAGCCGTCATGGACAAATCGAATTCGTCACAAGCGATCGAGCGTACCGAATAAAGGAATGGATCAAGGTTCGGTTCCGTCAAACAGAAAACTGGGAGTTGGGGCCCAGGAACAGGACGATATGGTTTCAACGAGGCTGAGGCTGGCTGAGGCGCTGAGGACTCAAGGGGACTCCACACATGCAAAGAAGTGGAAGCCGGATGTTCACAGGATATGATGTAACCTTCCATGATTGGCGTCCGATTTGCATGATATCATTCGAACCACATACGCTTCTCCACTCCACTCCACCGGGTTTGCTGCGCAAAACCCTGAAGTCCTCATCCACCTCATCGTCCCCGAAGCGTTTCGAAAGCCGTCGAAAATTCATGCCAGGAAAAAACAAAGTCGGTAGCAACAAGGACTCTGTCACTCAGTTGTCAATCGGGGCCGTTATCGATCGAGTGGTGTAAATATAACCAGGCACACAGACCAACTTTGACATCGGTGCGGACATTTAAAACTTCCCGTCGACATGCGGCAGAGGCGGCATCACAAGGCAAAGGTATCAAACACTTTCCGTCGCATAGCCACGACGGAAATCGAACGCTCGGAGGGGGATGAGTCCGTGAGCCTGTGCGGGATACGAGAGTGTCGGAGGATGGCGACTTGCATGGTCTGGATGGATTGTTCCGATCGTTCGTTCGTCTGCTTGAATCGAACGAGTCGCAACTTGAAGTCTCCCTGAAGTCGATGCATGGAAGCAAAGTACGTTCCATTTCGTCATGAGACAAGGTTCGACGTTTCCGAGACCAACGGGACGTGTTGTTGCGTGAATTGTATGGTCTTTTACGGCGCTTATCACCGTCCTAGATAAGGTTCAACATGGCTATTGGTGGGCATCAGTGCCTCACCTCCCCGTGTGAGGTCAACGCAAACTTTGTCTTTCAGAGCTCACGAGACCGGCGTCCGTTACATTCCTCACCCTCTTGCCATCCAAGCAACATTCTTAACCCAATATTTGAATGGGCGCCATACTTACCCCAGAACAGAATCATCCAGACTTGGAGGAAGACCTCCCACATGAATAATCTCCCTATCCCACCAGGCCGGGTTTATAGTGTCCCTCTCTGTTGAAATAGTGGGCTGGGAACCAGGGAACGTGAACTTTGTCATGCTTCTTCTCTGGACACGATCCAGTAGCGCTTTGTGAGCACCGATAATGTTAGCGATGACGATGAGCGCTAAGAATGTAGGCGTGGACGTGGGGAGATGAGCAACACAAGAACAAGTGAGGCCGCACACAAGTGGCCAGGTAGGATGAGAATGTGGAACGGAATAGGGAGTTGCGAGGACGAACAGACACCTTTCCCAGATGGTTGATTGTGGCAGAAATACTAGTATACTACTTTACATACTACTTTACAAGCGAGTAAACGAAACCTACCTTGACGAACTCTTGTGCAACGCACTATCTTCCAAATACATCACCAGCAAACAATAAAGAGGTCACTCACAACCTCCTCACCCACCTCGCCCATCTCAACTCCACTAATCCAACCCCCGTAACTCATCCGGAGGAGCAGACTCGACATCAACCCTCCCCTCCCCATCCATCCCCGCTCCCTCCAAGCTAACATCAATCCCCCTCTCCCTCATCACCTCCGCCTCCTCCACACCCAAACCCAATATATCCCTCGGTAACCAAATCGTTCTCTGCGGATCAGCAGCAGCAGGGTGATCGAACCCTTTAAACCCTTCATCAATTTCGCCTTTTGATTGTTTGTCCGTCGAATCGCCACGTTTAGGAAAGGTGTCGCTAGTTTGTGCCTTGGCTTTGCCGTTGTTCGACACCGCCTCAGAACGTTTCTCGAGTGTGATACCACCTATCTCTCCACCGCCACCTTCCTCCGAGCCGTAAGATCTCTCGACCAAACTAAGAGGTAACAACTCGATTAAAGGTCCATAAGACCTACGCATCGAATATTGGAAGAAGGCCTGCCACACAATCACAGGATTCAGAATCACGAACCCGTTGTCAGGAGAAGGTGACGAACCGTCAAGAGTATCAACACCGCCATCATCACACCCTCACCCACCGAACTAGGCTTGCCCCTAACATCCTCCGCCAAAAAGAAAAGTGCACAAAGGCAAACCTGCATCACGTACAACCCAACGAAGACATGTTGCAGCGCCTTGGGGAAGAATAGCCCACCGGTTTCCGTTGATGACGGTTGGTCAAAGACCCAGAGGAAGAGGTATTTGTAGAGGAGGTAGAAGAGGTAGAAGATTACGCAGGCGAGGCCGTTCATTATTGGTGAGATGAGCATATAGGCGAGAGCTAATGTGGATAAAGTCTAATGTGTAAGATTGGATGAGGGGGAGGAGAAAGGGACGTACAGATCACGACGAGAAGCGTTGTTCCGGGGTAGAGAGTTCCCCAAGCGACTGAGCTACTTTTGTATTTGATGTCGTACACCGAGCGAGGAGTCGAACCCAGAAGAAAGAGCTTGAAATAATACAAGATTAATGGGATCGCTTGTAGGAAACCAGCGGCCGTTCCGGAGAGACCTTGGAGGAGGATGTATCTAAGGGGAGGAGAAAGTAGTGTCAAGACATAGCACGACAACGAGGTAAAGGACAGCTGGGTTACGAACGTTAAGAAGAAAGTCGAAGCCTGGGGTAGATGTGTTGCCAGCAAACTCGGAATACCAGCGGGGTGGTTGACGAGATTCGGAAGGGCGGCGATAATCCCAGACGCAACTGTAACAATCAAGAATGAGTGCTAGAAACCCACGCCATGAGTAAGACCAAAAACGAGAACGACATGGGATGGTAAACGACTCACCGTAAGCTGGAATGTGAAATAACGGGTCATCAAACTCAACTCCACTCCGCTGTACTTTGGGATACCCTCAAACTTGGCCAGCATTCGGAGAACAATGGGCAAGAGCATCATCAAGATGGCCAAGAGAATGGGGGGAAGGATACCCTGAATGATGCCAACGACGGCATTGGGGAGCTTGCAGACCCATGCGAGCCAACTATAGGTCGTACACAAGGAATGTACATTCGAGACCGCGCCGACGAAAGCCACTGCGAAATGCCATTTTGAACTCAGTGAAACTCGAACCTCGACGATGATTTTAGGACTTACCGGGGAAAGCCCATAAAATGATCAATGCGATGGTGAGCATCCAGCTAATAAACTTCCTTATGCTCCGCTCGTAGGGATCCAGCCCCAGATTGGCCCAAATGACGTCCTCGGGGGCGACTTCCACAAACTTTTCTCCCATCTTGTATGGCTCGTTATGCAACAACGCTGACTTCGTTAAATGCGCCGCAATCTGCTTGTTGAACATCACAAATGCGGAGGTGACGGGAGGGTAAGTTCGCTCGGGCTCGGTGGTCACGCGTGAGCCCTCGGAGGGTGGGGGCGGAAAATAGGAATGGGAACGGTCACTGGAAGCCACACCCTGGCGGAGAGCCTTCCGCCCAGCGGCGAGTTCTTCGTTGAGGAGAACGATTTCGTCTCGAGACCAATCGATAGTGTCCACTTTTTGTCCGATGAGGGGAATAGAGAAGGGCATGAATCGAGCTGGAAGGCGATGAGTAGGTCTCTTGTTCCTCAGGACAAGTCTTTCAGCCAGTCCGATGTTTCTCTCGACGTCCTCGCTCGTGCTCGGGATACTCCGCTCCGTCGGCGGCGTCGCATCTCCCCCAGTTTGCCGAGTCACTTCCACATCCGCCTCGTCATCACGCCCGTTTCTTTTTGCAGCCTTCCCCGCCTTCTTCAACTGCTTATTCCTCAACTTCGTCGCTTTGTTCAATAGACTCGTCTCGGCGACCTCTAATTTTGTACAAGCAGCAATCCGGCGCTCGTGGAGGCCAGGAAGGTCCTTCAGATCACGGTTTAGCCAGACTTTACGGACGCCTCCCGGGAGGTGGGAGAAGAGCCGTCGTAAAGCGATTTCAGAGAGGTATTCGTTGGGGATGTCGGTCACGAGGACTGTGCTAGCTTGAGGCGAAGAAAAGTGGTCTGGATTAACGAGCCAGCGTTGCCGTGTGGCGACGTAGTGCCTCATCTCGTGTTGGATGTTGAACCAGATCCATACTACCAAGAGATGTCGATATCAGCGCAGGCTCAGTGGCAGGAAGCAACAAATGGACGACGAACTAGTGAAGCTCCAAGCCAAGAGAAGATGGGCCCAATAACGAGCCTGCTGTGAAGGAGACATATTCCCAAATGTGAACCTGTCGAGACCAGAGTTGTTGCCGGCACGAGTCGCGATCGCATCGACGGGCAAGAGGACGACCCAGGTTACAAGCCAGATGGGTAGGAATATTCGAACTATCATACGAAGAAACCTGACGAAAAAGTAGGCATCGGGACCATTTACTCGCTTGATATCACGAAAGTCAGAGTTGATGAGCGTGATGGGCCATTTAAAGATCCCCCCGGCGAGCGATGAGGTTCGTTTACTGAAGGAAAACAATCTAGTTGAAAATCTCAGGAGAACGAAGAATGCTGGAGATACATACCTCGCAACAGGGCTAAGAGACCGCGGTTCGTAGATGAGTCGAAAGTGCGGCCTCAAGATGGAGAACGCAGTGATCTCTATAGCGAATACGGCTGCATTGAAAACGAGGGCCGCAAGAAACGACGCGGTCGACGCGGTCTGTGCCTGGTCTATCGACGACCTAAAGTATCCATCCAGTCAGTCAGGACGTGAAGGTAAAGGATAGGTCAAGGCGGGGGAGACAAACGTACATGGTGCACCGAGGGGTGTAAGGGTGGAGATGTAGAGGGTCTATATAGGTAGGCCACCATCCGCAGATCCTGGGTGATCGAACGTACTGAATCAAGAAGAGATGAAGTCGATCGAGGTTCCATTCCGGGTGCGTTAGCTAGCATATCAACGGAGGGGGAACGCGGTGTGGATGTGATATTGTCGTATCAAGTCCTCGAGATAAATAACACTATGTCCAACACGATGTACTCAACGACCTGGGGTGTTCACCCTATAGTAGGGAGAATCTGTTCGGAGGGAGGGGGGGGATACCTGTTCGCAGAGCGGGAACCGTCAGTTGCAAATACCTCGATAAATGGTGCACCGCCGTACTGAGTCGAGTCTGATGATAATGGTCTTCGCGCGCTGATTCGTGGAAGGACGCCTGAGAAGATTCAAGGGTGATGAAAACCAGTTGAAACCTCCTGCATTCACTTCGAATTCAAAGTGCCCAATAGCAATAGATCGACGATGTAGTCTCGATTCCCTCGAGGATGATCCATGTGGACCAAGGTAACGCCGACGATGCACAAAGACTCGTTCGTCTGTATCTTCAGTATTTTCATGAAGTTCATGGTCGTCTTGATCCCACAAGCCCCAAAGGAAGTACTGATGTTAGGAAATTTGCCGCTGGGCAGTTGTCAACTTGACATGGGATTTCATTACTCTGTAAGTACACAGGCTTATGGGGCTTGGTTTTGCGGCCGTTTCAGCACTGTCGTCCAGAGATTGTCCAGAAGGAAGCTAGCGGATGACACCACGTAGTAAAGTCAAGAGGCGCAAGCAACACAACAGTCCAGACTTGTGCTTGCTCGGAAACTGGGCCGACTTACAGAAATGGCTTCAGAGAAAAAAACGCTCCATTCTGTCAAAACAAGTCAGCACCGTGATTTGAACACGGGACCCTGCGATGTTAAGCGAATGATATCACTGCAATCGCATGCTATAACCACTTAGCTATGCCGACTTGTTACGAAGGATGATCAAAACGAATATGAAGCAATACATCCCGAAGGGGCCTGCAAGCCCCCACATTGTCAACGACCGTCTCCTTTCAGACGACCACCGCAAGTCGAAAGAAAAAAAACTGAGCGACTTGAGAAGGACAGGAGTTCTGCTGGCTGGGCAGGGATAGGGTACTGGCTAAATCATGGGTAGCCCAGATGACTTATCGAAGCGAAAGACCTGTTTTCTTCCAGAAATTCAGATGGATAAATATCCAGAACGCATAGGATGAGTGAGAGGCTCAGTCATATTCAGATCGCCGAGGGATCAAGCAAGGATATTAAAGTGTCGACAGGAAGGTGGGCAGTGGTAGCGCGACCTCAAAGCGGTTTCTGGGGTCCCAGAACGCGTCCTTGTATCTGCAGGACGCGTCACCCTGAATCTTGACCAACACGCTCGACCTTACCCAGATTCCTCACCGAGTTACCTTTGCCCATAATGACCGACGTCGAAATGAAACAAGATGACAAGGCTGAGGATAAAAAGTCTCAGGAGGAGAAGGAAAAGGCGACACCACCCCCGCCTCCTCCTTCACCCACAGCCGAAATCAAGTCCAATATTGCTCTGATCGAGAGAGCCGTTGCAACAATCGAACCGAGGTATACCTTGCGTGTTCTTCGAACACTGACGGCTCTCCGGAAGAAATTGGATGACAAGGTGCTGCAGGACGCCATCGAGGATGTATACCCCAAAGGTAAGGTCATGGATATCTTTCGACCTCCTTCAACTGACCGCATAAATCAGACTCTGCTGTCAAGAAAGCACTACTTTCTTGGCTTCCTGAAGCATCAGCCGTTGACCACTCGATGGACGTTGACGCAGCTCCAACTCAATCCACACCCATCACTTCTGACCCCGTACCGGAATGCGAGATCTACCTTCGACTCCTCCTCATCCACCACCTCCTTACCTCACAAAGTACCTACCCCAAAGCATTGGAGCTCGCTCAAGAGACTGTCGCCAAGATGCAGGTTCTCAATCGCCGGAGTATGGACCCCTTGGCCGCGAGAGTCTGGTACGCCGTTGAGAGGACCTATGAACTCGCTGGTGAGCTTGCAGATGCCCGGCCGTCAGTCCTATCTACTCTCTCCTCTCCCTGTACAATTCTGATTGTCGGCGCAGTCTATTCCTCGCTGCCCAACGAACAGCTTCACTTCGCCACGATGACGAGACACAAGCATCCCTCATCAACCGCCTCCTCCGAAGCTATCTCCACTACAGTCTCTACGACCAAGCAGACAAGCTTGTGTCGAAGACGACATTCCCTGCTTCTGCCTCCAACGCCCAATATGCTCGATACCACTATTTCATTGGTCGCATCAAGATGGTGCAGTTGAACTACAGTGCGGCGCATGCTAATTTACAGCAGGCGATTAGGAGAGCTCCCCCACCGAAGGTTGCGCCTGGCTTTTACCAAGCCGTGCATAAATTATTTGTGGTGGTCGAGTTGTTGATGGGTGACATTCCCGACAGAGCCCTCTTCAGGCATCCCGTCCTGGAGAAGGCTTTGGAAGGCTATTTCGAGATCGTGAAAGGTGAATTATGATAATACTCGCCTGTTTCGCATCATGTCTAACCACCACATCCCAGCCGTACGAACTGGTTCCTTATCTCAGTTCCAAACCACCTTGTCGAAGCATGCGGCACTATTTGAAGCCGATAAGACGTATACGCTGATCGTCCGTCTGAGACAGAACGTTATCAAGACTGGTATCCGCCGTCTGTCTCTGTCTTACTCTCGCATTTCCCTTCGCGACATTTGCGTCAAGTTGCATTTGGATTCGGAGGAGGATGCCGAGTATATCGTTGGGAAAGCTATCCGAGATGGTGTCATCGAAGGTCGGATCGTGCACGAGAAAGGCTGGATGGAATGTGGGGGCCAAAAGAGCGGTTATGGTCCGGAAGTTGCAGAGGTTTTCCAAAGGCGTATTGGGTATTGCCTGGAATTACACAACCAGAGCGTCAAGGTCAGTTGGCAAAACCCTCTCTCCTTTCACGTTCTCTCCAAACCCGATACGGGCCCACAAACACACACCATTGGCGGATTTTTCATACTCCCAAACCTCGCCGCGCACTAAACTTCTATTGACATCGCTTGCTGACTGGACTATTTTAGGCTATGCGGTACCCATTGAATGCCCACCGCAAAGAGTTAGCGGCCGCGGAAGGGGCCCGAGAGCGCGAAAAGGAGTTGGCTAAGGAGATTCAGGAGGGTGGGGATTTGGATGACGATGAGCCCCTGGGCGATGGATTCTGAATCTGATGTTATCTGCCAACGCCAATTTTTGAACGCCGTCGAATCTTGTTCAGTGATTTGATTTTAGATTATGGATCTTCAGTTCTGAGGTGCGAACTGCCTTTTGTGCATAAGGTTTGAGAAACCTCATGTCGAGGAAGGCGCTTTGCGATGATCGCCTGCGGTCCCATTTGGCTCGCCCTTTGGGCAGGTGATATGAGCTTGCTACTTGCCGAAAATTGCAATCGTTTGTGTGTACGTTCTGAGTTCTCCGTCCCTGCGTGGATCAAATCGGACGAGATATCCATCGAACCTCCAAAATCCGACCTCCCTGTAAGCAGAATTCAGTCCTCTGCATCCGATCTTTCCGCTCAAACGACTTTCTCATACTATGTACCTATTCACTTTGTATCTGTTGCGAATAACGTCAAACAATGTTACAAACCAGGAACGATGCTTGGAGGATGTCGTTAACTCCACGATCAAAATGATTTTCAGGTCCCGCGATCCTCCAAGAAGCAAAAAGATTCCGCTAGAATTTGTCTCCGTTTGGCAAGACTGCTCCGCCGAGGTTTGTTGACAACCAGAAACTGTTTAGCATCTCTCCCACCATGTTGATGCGGAGGTAGTCCACAGGGTCAAGCAACGCTAGTCGCTACGAATAAATATCCAAGGACGGCGAAGATTTTTTCAGGCGCCCTTTGGACCTCCTTCCCCTCCTCCTCGTCCCTAATCTTGACTGAGCCTCTCTGGTCAAGTTCGAGTCAAAATGGAGCCCGTTACGACTTTGCACAGAGATGATAGCGCTGACGAAAAGTCTTTGAATGAGAAGGGATCAGTTTCGGACGGGTCTCTGGAGGCGGTTAACTACGATTCCGGAGTGGACGTTGCAGTCGGCCTCGTTACGGGACACGCTGATGACGCTGATATCGATCCCCAAGAATCTCGACGACTACGAATCAAGTTGGACTGGCATTTACTTCCTTTACTATTTGTGATTTATACTGGTGAGTTCTTATCTTGTACGGCAAGCAACGACTTTCAACTGACTTGACGCCTCAGTTCAATTCATTGACAAGTGGGTCCCTTGACTTTGGCTTTTAGATTAGACATTGATGGTCTTCTAGGCAAACGCTTGCCGCCTCTTACGTCCTTGGAATCGTAAAGGATAACCACCTCAATACGGATCAGTGGAACACTCTCGGAAGCGCCTTCTACATTGGTACTTGTTCCACTAACTCATTCTTGTCCACTGATACGATTCAATTCACTCGTACAGGATATCTCGCATTCGAAATCCCTCAGAATTGGGCATTGCAACACTTCCCAGTGGGCAAATGGATGTCTCTCAATATCCTTCTTTGGTAAGCCTTTTGTGTCCCTCGTTAATTCATGAACTGACGGATTCTGTTTAGGTGCATTTTCTTGGGCCTCCATTGCGTGTGCCACAGCTTCGGTGGTCTCTGTAAGTGGACTGCCGCCTCCGTTCAGTTCAACGCTAATCGACTCGAGCAGTCATCTTGCGCTTCTTGCTCGGAGCGTCGGAAGGATGCATTACGGCTGGTGCGTTTGATAACTGAAAGGATGTTATCAATGCTCTGATAGACCGCGATCTTAGGTCTCATGCTGGTCACATCGATGTTCTACACTCGGACGGA
The DNA here is from genome assembly GCA_000697665.1 of Jaapia argillacea MUCL 33604. Classification (NCBI taxonomy): domain Eukaryota; kingdom Fungi; phylum Basidiomycota; class Agaricomycetes; order Jaapiales; family Jaapiaceae; genus Jaapia; species Jaapia argillacea. Next base: position 312,744 of record KL197717.1, read on the forward strand.
AATCGGTGAACGTATCGGCTGGTGTGTTTAGAAGGTCTATCGATCTCCGCGTTTCCTCCGCTGACGAGATCACTCCGTTTCAAGGACTTTCCAGTGCAACGGTGTCGGTACTATCATCTCTGGCTTCATCTCCTTCGGTGCATATCACATCGGAGAGAAAACGAAGCCAAACCAATGGCAATGGCTCATGCTCATCTCCGTCTTCCTCTCCCTGATCATCTTCGTCCTCTTTATCTTGTTCTTCCCCGATAACCCCACCACCGCGAAGTTCTTGACTGAGGAAGAGAAGTTGAAGGTGGTCAAACGAGTTCAGGGTAACCAGAACGGTATCGAGACGAAGGTTTGGAAGAAGAAACAATTCATTGAGGCTCTTACCGATCCCAAGACTTGGCTGTTGTTCCTGTTTGCTGCAGTTGCGTGAGTGCTATCGGATTCGTTCCTGGGGGGGGGGACTGATGGCGGTCATTTTAGCGATCTTCAAAACGGTTTGGGAGCACAGTATGCTCGAGTCATTTCGGAGTTCGGCTTCACCAACCTCCAGACAACTTTGTTGAATATTCCCTCCGGCCTAACTGTAAGGCTTCTTTTACTCCTCCTATATTGACGACTAATGGAACTTCTGATAGCAAATCATGGGTATCACCCTCGGCTGCTACCTTCTCAGGTTGTTCCCTGTGAGTAGATCTATTCTTTTCATTGCCACTCCCTTTTATTAACCGCATGTACAGAATTCCCGTATCTACATCGGCGTTGCATTCTGGATCCCCTCTATCATTGCGGCATTCATCCAGCTCTTCCTACCGTTTAGCAACAAGGTACAGACTCTTGATAATCATGCATTGCATCTATCGACGACTGACCTCGCTTTTTAGGTCGGCCATTTGGTATCTATCTACGTCTTGAGTACGTTATATTCTCCGTTTCCCGATAACCCTACTGATTCCTTTTCCACCAGACTTCGGCGGCGCTCCTGCTTTCATCATGACCCTTAGTTTGTGCGCCTCGTCCACATCGGGACACACGAAGGTTCGTTGGAATCTTTGTCTTGTCTGTTTGCACATGACTTACACCGCGCTGTGCTGTCTTTCAGAGGTTGACAACGAACGCCATCTTCCTTACTGGATATGCTCTGGGCCAGATTTTGTGTACTCAATTCTGGAAAGCTCAGTACGCTCCCAAGTTCCACGTTCCCTGGACTATCACGGTCGTAAGTTGCCTTGCAGGCTGTCTGCCAACGTCTTTGCTCACGATTTATTCTACAGACGACGCACTTCGTCTCCATCTGCATCCTCCTGACGATTCGATATGTTCTCAATACTGAGAACAAGCGACGTGATCGTCTCAAGGCTGAAGCTGATGCCGCAGGGAAGCACCTTCCCGAGTTCGACGAGTTTGGTTATGTTGTCAGGACAGATGAGAAGGGCAATGAAGTTAGGGAGAAGGTTGATAAGGCTTTCTTGGACATCACGGATAGGGAGAATTTGGCGTTCAGGTATTGTTTGTAGCTGGGGTTTTAGGGGAGTCGCTTTTTCTTGAGTTAGTTGCTAGATTTCCGTGGGTATATCGCATCATGACATGAAGTATAGTACTACGCTGTAGATACAAGTCTCTGCACACATGATATATAATAAGAAGAAACTCAATGTTCTTGCAATTATCCAAAATCCACAGAATTCGGCAGGTCGACGACTCGGCTTGCAAGTGATGTCACCATGATTACGTCCGTGTCTTGCCACTGCTTCAAGTTCGTGACTTCAGGTGCTAAATCTCATCTGAACCTCGATGTCGTTTCTAAAGCGATTCTGGCAAACTTTCACTGGTCGTGTAAGGGTCATGTAGCTTCCATATTTGACCCAATACTGATCCGGGTTTCAATCTTGTCCTTCTCAGGCCTATCTGGCCGGAAGAGATTTGGAAGGTGGGGTCTCCGCTTCATCCACTATTTCGTGGAGCTGATTGTTGCGTAGGTAATCGATTCTTTGAGTATCCTAGCACGACAGCAGGTATGTCTCTCGAATCGAAGCCCAGAAATCTCTCAACCGACTTCCTCGCAGACCCGAGAAGAACCAGGCGTGTTGTGAAATACAGGGATGCCGGAGGTGACCTATACCAATACGCGTCAGGAGGGAGGAATCTTCCAGGTCAGTTCAGAGTGACAGGCACCGCCTCTTCCGAGTTACTCAGAACCTGAACAGTGCAGTGGATGATGTGGTTAACGCATTCCCGGCAGCAGGCGCCCACGACAGATGTGAGCTCCCTCGGATTGTCTACTATCTTCTACCTTGGCTAAAGTCGTGAGCCTAGGAATTACGAGCCGACATCGCGCGAAAGCAACGTGTTCAAGCCAATGTTGCAATGATTGCGGAGCGGGAACGGCAGAACCAAGCGGGGATCACAGCAGGCTCCAGCGAACGGTCGCAGCACCATCATTCACATCCTCATGATTCGCCGCAGGCAGAACCGGCGCATCCGGAATCGAGCCACCCATCTCCGTCAAACCCGTGGCAGAAAGCGAAGGAGCAATCCTCCGACGAGCCGGAAGCTTGGAGTCCCCGCGCGATACGCCGGGGTCACGCTTAAGATGTCAGTATTCTTTGTTTTCAATCTCAACGGTGTGCCTCGCTTCACTGCTTTCATAGATTGTAAAGTACAGCGTCAGGCTAGGCCATCACGTTCATCGTCTCCTATTGCTACCAATGCCGTCATCTATTCTGCGGATACCGCCATCTTCCTGGAAGCTATTGGCTATGCATATACTAATATACGTGTTCACCCAAATACGATTCGCGCAACTCCCTGGCACAATTACCGTCCTTGTGCGGACTCGTCCCGGCGCTCTACCCCCAAAGCGAGTCCCAGGGCTCACTTTCGACCTTACCTTGTTTTCTTCCCTATTTCTCCATCACATCGCCAGCAATACAGTCGGTTCAGGTGGTTTCGAAACGAAACCTGCATTGATCATGTCAGAAATTCCAGAAGCGCAAATGGGCGGGATTCCAGAATCAGCGCTTTCATAATTCAGGACTTGAGCGCACGCCTCAGGTGCCCCGGCTCAACGATGTACATGAGGAGGCAGTGCCAGAAGGATGACATCGATATGCGATAAACAGCTGTGCTTAAGGTTATCGACTTTGTATAAAAGTCTATACACCAGACGGTATGACAACTATCAAAGGTCATATAGGACCCTTCGCTGACCTTCTGCTTTCTTTGCTCAGCACTCAACGCCAGTCCTCCTTCTCAATGGATCTTGAATCAGAACCTCCATTCCAGGTAGAGCCATCGAAAGGTGGCTCGAGTCCCCGCCATCCGAATTCAGCCCATGGATCCTCCACATCCCTTTCCTCGCATGTAACAATCCCCATGAGTCCCATAATTCTTTCCAACAAGAACTGGTCTCTCAATGCCCGCCCCGCCCTGAAGGCCATTAATCCTACCGACGTGACGAGATACGAGAGGAATGTTGTGATGTATGCTGCGTCCTTATGTTGCCAGACACCATACCCTGAGTTGGCTTTCCAGCAGACAACGCGGCCGACGAAGCTTCAAAATCGAACCCATGACCAGAAATTTTGACAGGTAGTTGGTATCGCTATTTGCTCCTCCCAAGATCTTAGCCTGTATCTCAGGGAAACATTGCCCGACAACTGGGTTGCATGTGCTCATCCTGAGGGTGCTCTCTATTTTTACAATGCGTCGAAGGTCCGAACACCTCTTCTTAGCGATAGCTCTTCTGTTCTCTCATATTTTACCCCCCCAGAACATCCTAACCGAGGCCAACCTCTATGACCCCGAAACGTACCAACTTCTCGCCTCATTTGCGGAGCAACTCCAGGAGGCCATAGAGAGCGCTGGTGAAAAACCTAGTGGCCTCGAGCTCGTTCTCGAAGTTCTGAAGGATGACGACGGGGATCTCTGTTGTGGTTACTATCTGGTCGACAACGGGGCTCGGTCACTTCTGTGGTTGGAGCCTTACTGTGCTGACGCAATTTTGGCCGGGTTTGACGGGGAGATTTCTGTGCCTCATCTCAGTGCGTGACTATCAGTACGAGGGGTCGCTATGCTATGCTGACATGGGATGATTTTAAAGAAGTCGCAATGGAGGCTTGCTACTGGTAGTTATCTTCGCGACTCTGAGTGTGTCAGCTTCCTCTCATCGCATTGTGGTGATCTTGCTCACACATTTAGTAGATACCACATTGAACGCTCATTCGTTGGATCTGCCCAGGTCACATGTTGAAATGTTCCCCAATCACCGCGATGTTTCGGAAAGCACTCTCAATGAACTCGTTGGGATCATGATGCACTCCTGTGTTGGTACGTGTGAATCCTTTCGAGCTGCCTATCAGAATTCATCCAGTACTGTGCGCGTGTGCCTGTCCACATGAAGATGCCATGACGTCGGACTTGTCTCTTGCGCCCTACAGTCCAAAGGAGACTCGAGAGCTGTTGGACCTCGTTGAGAGGATCCGAAGTATGTATATTCACCTCCTTTAGGTCCGGTACTTATGCTCCTCTGATGAAGCAATCGGTCCCGTGAATGGGGCATCGGCTTGTGTCGTCGGTACATATGTCGATTTTCATCGAAGTAGGCAATTCTGACTCTGTTTTCTTCTCGTACAGGGAAGCTCTTCTCGATCTATGGCAAGATCCCTTTCAATCTCTTCCGCAAGACAAATCATTTTAATTCCTATCATCCAGGCCAAGTTCGGTTCCTTCACAACTTCGGACAGCCCGGTGCGAGGCTTGCAACCAATCAAAGTATATACGGCAACGAAATTCATCCGCCACATTCATATAAGATGAAGACGTTGTCGACCCTACTCTTCTTCACCCCCAATTACCACCTCAAGTCATTGGAAGAGATGTGGGTCGATCGTATTTTGAGCTCCCAATCCTGGAAAACCGTCATGACACGGCTCCGCGCAGAGTGGGAGGGAGTGATTATTATGGTGAGTCAAGCACAACCTTAGAGTATCCTCGATCCTCGACCCAAGGATTTATTGGCAGTCCACCGTCTTAACGTACTTGAACATCTCGTTTCTTTCCATACAAAGTGTGGATCAGGGCGATTCTCATCGCTCACCGGCACAAGTTGCAAGCTACTTCTCTATCATTACAAGTGTGGGGAGTATAACCATGAGTCTTTTATTGATTCGAAAGCACCGTTCGATCCCGCTTCGAGATGCAGGCCCTGCTGTGCGTTGGAATCCCTCGCTAATGAGTAACTGCTGAACAATCCTCCGCATCCAGGAAGACTACCTCATCAGCAAAGCGGACGGGAACCATCCCTTGGAAAACTTGGCCATTATGTACTCGGTACCCTATGGTCTCTTCGTGTGGGGGTAAGTAACGGTCCCACATCCCTTTGCACAGACCGAATGGGTCCAACCATATTTCAGGATTATCCTCTTCGTCTTGGCATTCTCCTTTACGACCTTCGAGTTCAACATCACATTTCCGTCGACAAACTACGTTTTACGCTCGTTGCTGGGTCTAGTGTGGACTGTCATATTGACGTTGGTGGTGTGGTTCACTCTCGCCAACTGGGGTGGCGAGGACCCGGGTGCGAGATCCAGCTGGTTGCGATGGAATCTCCCAGAATTCTGCAAGGTGCAGTGGTGGAAGTCGAATAAGCGTGCTGACAGTGGGAGGCGAGGCAGTTTCCCACCTTGGAATCTTTCTGAAGACTCCAAGGAATTACATGTCCCTACAATTGTATGATCCGTGTGTGGTACCGTCAATGACCGATTGTTATTCGGTTGTCGGGTTGCGGAAAGTCTTACCAGGTGCTAGTGTACAGTACAGGAGGATCATCACTCTCGGGATCGGGGCACTTCTGAAAAAAAATCTACACCCAGTGCAAGCGGTTACATTCATCAGGGGAGGTCCAGGAGAGGAACCCAACCCCCAGTGCCGATTGTGAGGTGAGTTGCGTCTGCTGCCGTTCACATTTGAGTGCAGCAGCCAGCCACTATTCTACGAACTCCACGCTGAGATGGCACAACTTCAACGTGTTTCGCCAAGGCGCAGGCTTACACCACCATACCGGGGGGATGTTTTCCAGAGGTCGATTCAGAGGCACGACAACGGTCTTGCACTCGAGGTCAGCTTGTCACTGATTGAGGTCGTTTTGACGTCCCTAGCGCAAATCAATTGAGCATCGGCTGATCTCAAATGTCCGTGCGACGTTTGACACTTAGACCCCAATGAGACATTTCTTGC